>JAQJVL010000016.1:1764344-2169988 GCA_035578905.1 Stictocephala bisonia | reverse complement strand
GTAAGAATGTAAGAATTTACGATAAAATTACATCCATATCATAAGCCCGTTTGAGTGTTTTTCAATGTCACACGAAATAATACCAAACAAAGTCGATTTCGTTACATAAAGAGTATATTTTTTAGAAATGTAATGGTTGTTGTTTTAATAATCTTGTGATATAATCCTTACTTTCACTTTTTATTGGTTGTTCAGTGATATTTGTACGGAATTGAGATAATTACTGTAGTATTTTATATTTACATTAGTACGATATTTTTAACTAATAAATCTTGGCAAAGATATTGAATTTTCCCATTGAAACACTGTTTATAAATCATTGGTGGTGAGTAAGTGAAGTTCTGTATAGAAGAGGCGTGTTTTGACGGTTCATATTTCATCATCGATCCTACTGAGATGTAGCTCCCAGCGTTTGACTCAACTAAAAATGTAATAATGGATATTAGCTTGAACAATGTTTTACGTTATTGAAATTATTTCAGTTAAAATCACAAATCTCCACCTGTAATCATATGTCACTGTTTATACTTTTGTGACGATGGGTCTGTCAGATACGGTTAAATAAATACAGTTAACTTAACCTAACAAATAATTTTGGTTCTCCACATCTTCTGTTATCAGTCGGAATTTAAAGCCGTCTTATTAGCTGTCTTATTATATTAGCCGTCTTATTATATACAAAATAAAACATTACAATTTGTAAAACAGTTACGTATAATGTTACCTTGGGACTAGGAGACCCGGTGACGTAGTATATTTTTAATGGCTGTAATGAAAGTTTTTTCAAGCAAAAATCTACCTATTTACTGTAAGAATACCTACGTGTGTAAGAACGTGTTATATGTGAGTGACGTGTACACTGAAGGAACTAAAACGTTACTTATGTTGATAATAATACATTTCAGGATATTTATTCGAACACTTTAAACAGAAAAAATACTGCCTAGGTCTGTGTGAGCCATGGCTATGAAGGGCTATTGTCAATGTGTAGATAATTGGTTTGTAAAATGTTTCATCAGAATCGTCCAAGAACTGTTTACATAACCGCACCATTCACGTCATATTCATAGGTCATTGAATCACAATAGGTAACGTTGATTGAAAAACCATATAAGTTACACATAGTGAAAGTTTTCAGGAATCACGAAGATGTATTTTGATAACTTACCTGATTACAGAATATAGAGGGTGACAAACAAGTCAAACTTTGGCAAATGAATCATTTTTTCGAAAAAAATAAAAATATTGTATAAATATAGGTCCTTAACTCGTTCGCTTCATATATACAACCAAAACCCGTATTTTTGTTGTTCTTATTCTTCAAAAGAGGATTCTCAGTGTATTTTTTCAAAATTATAAATATAAATCAGTAGTTTTAAAAGTGTAAAGCTGTGTTTATACCTAAACATGTGTAAAGATGTTGGCCTTAAATAATTATCATTCACTTTTAACAGGCAACCACGAGAAAAAGATCCAAGACATCAGGCTTTAAATTTATGAATATTTGTAAAATGTCATACGGACAGATAATGAAGTGATTTGGTAACTTACCTGATAGAATAGAATAGAATAAGTTTATTCAAACAAATCTTACATAATTGTGGCCCCACTATGTAACAAAAACATACTTGTCAGCGGAGTCCATCTTAACGATAACGTATAATAATTCAATTCAATATACAGGGTGATTCATGACGTTCTCCCCCCACTTCTATAGCATATTCTACTACTAAAAACAATGAAAAAATGTCATATAAACATAGGTCCAAAAACGCTTCGTTAGCGAGTTACAGCCATCAAAAGATTTCGTCATGGTTCATGGGCAAAAAATTAAATAATATTGTACATAACTTATGGAAAGGTATATTAGGATTGAAATTCCATGATTTCATATGTATTTTCACATGGAAAAGCTAATAAAATAGGTTTGAGAACTGTACCTTAAGTAGTTTTTGAGTAATCCGGGTTAAAATTGGGATATTAGGACAAAAAATTCTGTTTTTCTCAGTTTAGTGTACAGAAACGTTGTTAAATTGGTAACAAAGGCACACAACTTTCGTACATTATTTGTTTAGAATTTAATTCTGAGTAGATTGATATAAGTTGTGTAAAAAATACTACAGAAATAAGAACAGAAACTCAAATTTATTAAATTAAATCATTATTAATGCAAAAGAAATTACTATACAAATTAAACAAAATCATTGCTTTGGTCTAACAAATGCAATTATTATTATAATTGTTATTAAGAATAAAACTAAGAGTAAATAATAAATGATAAATCCAAAAAAATAAACAATAAACATTGTCCAGCATCATTTTACAACCAATAACAACGTAATATTGTACGCAAAACCTTTTTCTAATTTGTTTAATTTTTTTCCTAAGTTGGTAACGCATGAACAACAGCTGATCAACAATTATTTCCTGATCCGGTTTGTACATAACCTGTTCATTACAGTATAACAGTACTGTAGTAGTGTTTTGCAAGTTACAAAAGCTATTTGTGTGAAGTGCATTGCAATAATAATTGTTTTCTGCGAGTTGTCTATTGGTTGTTTTGTCAGTGAAATAATGCCTTACGTATTTACATCGGAAGAATATGCTGATATGGTTTTTATTTTGGGTTATTGTAATGGTAATGCTAAAGCTGCTAGAGATGAATATGAACTACGTTACCCTAATAGGAGGATTCCAGATTCCAAAACAATACGTGAAACTTTCCTCACTCTTCGGGATACAGGATCACTACCAAGTATTCGTACTAGTTATGAACGTGCTTTCCAACATGATGATAATAACATTATTAACGCTGTTCTCCGAAGTCCAGGTGTAAGTACACGGCGTCTCTCTAGGCGGATAGGAGTTTCACAGTCAACCTTGTGGAGATCACTCAAGCGACATCAATTTCATCCATTTCATAAACAAAAGGTTCAACATCTACAGCCGGGGGATGGCCCACTTCGCTTGGAGTTTTGCTACTTTTTAAATACTAATCAACAACTGTACAAGCGTATTCTCTTTACTGATGAAGCACAGTTCACTAGGGATGGAGTCAACAACTTGCACAATGAGCACTCATGGGCTCAAGAAAATCCTCATGAGGTAATTGAACAGAACTTTCAACACCGATTTAGTGTCAATGTCTGGTGTGGTCTTATACACAATTGGCTGATTGGACCATTCATACTACCTGCACGACTAAATGCTGAGTTTTATTTGCACTTCCTTCAAGATGTGTTGCCACAGCTGCTTGAGGATATTCCTTTGCATCTCAGACGAAATTTGTTCTTCCAGCATGATGGAGCACCTCCCCACTTTTCTCGGGCCGTTATTACTCACTTGAATGATCAATTTCCTGGACGATGGATTGGCCGTGGAGGGCCTTACCCTTGGCCACCAAGATCACCAGATCTATCTCCATTGGATTATTGTATCTGGGGATGGATGAAAGGTCTAGTCTACAAGACAAGAGTTAATTCGCGAGAAGAATTAACTGCCCGTATTATGGATTCTGCTACACAGCTAAAGGAACACCCAAGAAAATTGAGAAATTCAACAAAAGCAGTACACAAACGTGCTTTAAAATGCATCGAAAATGGAGGCCTCACTTTTGAACATGTACTGTAATAAAAACATGTCTAAAGTTGGGAAAATCAATTTGTTGTTCTTTTAAGGTAATTTATGTATTTAATTTAATAAATTTGAGTTTCTGTTCTTATTTCTGTAGTATTTTTTACACAACTTATATCAATCTACTCAGAATTAAATTCTAAACAAATAATGTACGAAAGTTGTGTGCCTTTGTAACCAATTTAACAACGTTCCTGTACACTAAACTGAGAAAAACTGAATTTTTTGTCCTAATATCCCAATTTTAACCCGGATTACTCAAAATTTACTTAAGGTACAGTTCTCAAACCTATTTTATTAGCTTTTCCATGTGAAAATACATATGAAATCATGGAATTTCAATCCTAATATAACTTTCCATAAGTTATGTACAATATTATTTAATTTTTTGCCCATGAACCATGACGAAATCTTTCGATGGCTGTAACTCGCTAACGAAGCGTTTTTGGACCTATGTTTATATGACATTTTTTCATTGTTTTTAGTAGTAGAATATGCTATAGAAGTGGGGGGAGAACGTCATGAATCACCCTGTATAATAGTTCAATTAAGGGAATACCCATTAAAACCCCTTAGGGCCGTGGTAATCCAGAACAGAACCATTTCGGATAACTTCATGCCTGGCCGTGTGCCTTGCGCTCTTACGAGGTCACTTTTTTACTTCACAATGGGCACTTAGGGGTCAGTCAGACATCCTTAGTCACTTATGGCACGTAGCATTTTCTTGGCGTAGGCCACAACAGTTCTCCATGCTTCTTCGCTTTGCAGCATTTCCTCCACTATGGTGTCTGCCGTAACTCTACATACCGCGGAGACAAGTGCTTCTTCTCTCACGGGTGACGAATATCATTCCCGCAAGGTTACCGGGTAGTACTTTCACTGAGGTGACCTGACCCTCCCCATTCGGTGCAGATACTTCCTGAAGTATCTGTGACCCGTAAGTAACCGGCACAGGTAAAAATCAACCTCTCCATGGCTCCGGCCAATCCAGGCCTAGAGATCGCTGATGAGGCGATGAGCCCACCACCAATCAGTGCTCTCATCCCAACTGTTTTGCCACGCCCGCAAAGTCTCCGCTCTTAGCCTGTACCACTGCTTCTTTTCTGCCTCGCTCGAGTGCCTGGTGACAAATGTGTTGCCTTTCAATATTCTATACATATTATTAAATATTGGACCCTTTGCCGTAGAAACTTTTAGATCTCTATAACTGGGATATGTGAAATGGAAAAAAATTAAATTTGATTTATACAAAAATAATAGTAAAAAATCTTACATTGTGCATATTATAAAAGTAATAATAATACAAATGAGAAATAAGTGCACGACGTACTAACGTACTAACGAAGAGGAGCTAACACAGACTCAGACCACTATCTCACAAGAATCAAAATCAAACTCACTCCCAAGAGAATACACCAGAAGAAAACACACATACTGAAATTTGATACAAAACAACATAAACAATTAGGCATAAAACAAGAATGGGATGGATAACAGGCAAACAACTGGGGATTGATCATTAATAAAATCACTAAGAAAGCCAAATAATGCCAGTACATCTGAATATACAGTTCGCATTAATATACGACTATGCCCGCATTCTGCTGCCTAGTGGCTTCCTCAGTAATTTTCTTTATGATCGATCCCCAATTTTTTGTTTGTTCTCTCTCCTATTCTTATGTTATGCCTGTTTTTTAATTTTGTTTCAAATTTCAGTATGTGTGTTTTCTTCTGGTATATTCTCTTGTGCGTGAGTTTGATTTTGATTCTTGTGAGATAATGGTATGAGTCTCTTCATACTTGTACGTCGTGCACTTGTTTCTCATGTGTATTATTACTTTTATAATAAGTATTTTGTAAAAAGTATTATGTATTAGGATTATTTTTTTAAAATGATTTTTTTTCATTTCACATATCACGGTTAAGAGATCTAAACGTTTCTACTGAAAACAGTACAATATTAAAAAAAAAATCATTCTTATGATTTGTTTGAAAAAAAATTAATAGTAGTGTAAAAATAACCATGCATATTTATGAAAATTAACAACAAAATGTGTGAAGTAGCCCATTGAAGTTAAATGCATCATACAATATAACAGACTGACTTCCAAAAACTGACCAGGCTACAATAATTCTTTAATTTATATTAGTTTTTACCCGAGATACTTGCTAATTATTACTTTAAATATAGCCTATCTGAAAAAACTGAATCAGTAACAAAAATATACACTAGTAAAGAAAGCAACAACACTTGTCAATGTTTTCATCAATAAAAACAAAAATACACTACATAAGATAATAGTATTAGTAAAAATATAAAAACATATTTAACTGATATAAATATTAAAGAATAGAATATATAATAAGAAAAACAATAACTACAACAAGAAATAAAACAACAAGAGCTGAAAAAAGCTAACCAGATTTAGGTAAGTAATAATAATTTATGTCTAGTAAATTCAACCAATTAATTTATTATTTTCAAGTTTGAACCACTAACATATCATCTCAGTGTATATACATTTTACATATGAAGTCTCGACATTGGCTAATATTTTGATGTAATCATTAACAAGAGTGTTGTTACGTGTTTCTGTATCAATAATACTTCACAAAAACAAATATGAAAACGTTTGTAATTATTTTTACACAATACTAGTGAAGAAAGCAACAATACTTGTCAATGTTTGCAGCAATAATAACAAAAACAACAATAATAGACTATCAGTTAAAATTATTTGGATTTTTATTAATTTTTTTAAATAATAACATTAATAATAATAGATTTAACTGATATAAATACTCAATAATAGACTATATAATAATAACAATAATAAAAATAATAAGAAATAAAACAACAAGAACTGAAATAATTTAACCAGATTTAGGTAAAATAATAGTAATTTATGTCTAGTAAATTCAAGCAGATAAGTTATTATTTTAAAGTTTGATCCACTAATATACCATCTCAGTGTATATACATTTTACATATTAAGTCTGGACATTGGCTAATATTTTGTTTTAATCATTAACAAAAGTGTTGTTACATGTTTTATATCAATTTAAAATCAATAGTACGTACAAAAATAAATGTGAGGAAGGGTTCTAATTTTTTTTATTTTATTAAATTTTGAATATTTATTTCATCAACATTATATACATTTTACTGTTTCATAATTGTAATATAAATGAATATTACAAACGTACTGAGCATGTGGTGTAATCATTTATTGTTTTACAGTAACTACAAAATTAACAGTGTAAGTAAAGTGTAACTTCTACTTAAATTACAGACTTATTTAAGCTTATATTTGTTAGTTAATATATCTTCATAAAATTATGTTATTTTATGTTTATCAGGAATATATTGCTTTTAATGTTTAAAATCTTTAATGTTGTATTGTCGATCTACACATTTCCTCTGACTTTGCCTTCTTTGAAGGAGAATATGGAACTAGCTTGATATCAAAAGCTGAAGAGTATGAGTTTAATGTCTATCCTTGAAATATCTTGTTTTTCATCAAACACCAACTTTGGTTTTTCATAAGACAAATTATTTATAGACTGTAACTGAATTATGGGATACCTCACTACCTTTTTTGATATTCTCTCTACAGGAGATTGAATGTTCTTTTTTAAAATACTTGAATCACCATGATCTTTTAAGTTTTTGTATTACTGTGCCGAAATCTCAACCAAAAGACACAAATGAATGTCCTATTAAGGGGTGTTAATGGTGAACTATATCGATACCTCCAATGAACTATTAAGGGGTGGTAGTGGTGAACTACATCGATACCTCCAATGAACTATTAAGGGGTGGTAGTGGTGAACTACATCGATACCTCCACTGAATTAAGGGGTGGTAGTGGTGAGCTACATCGATACCTCCAATGAACTATTAAGGGGTGGTAGTGGTGAACTACATTGATACCTCCAATGAACTATTAAGGGGTGGTAGTGGTGAACTACATCGATACCTCCAATGTCCTATTAAGGGGTGGTAGTGGTGAACTACATCGATACCTCCAATGAACTATTAAGGGGTGGTAGTGGTGAACTACATCGATACCTCCAATGAACTATTAAGGGGTGGTAGTGGTGAACTACATCGATACCTCCAATGAACTATTAAGGGGTGGTAGTGGTGAACTAAATCGATACCTCCAATGAACTATGAAGGGGTGGTAGTGGTGAACTACATCGATACCTCCAATGAACTATTAAGGGGTGGTAGTGGTGAACTACATCGATACCTCCAATGAACTATTAAGGGGTGGTAGTAGTGAACTACATCGATACCTCCAATGAATTAAGGGGTGGTAGTGGTGAACTACATCGATACCTCCAATGAACTATTAAGGGGTGGTAGTGGTGAACTACATCGATACCTCCAATGAACTATTAAGGGGTGGCAGTGGTGAACTACATCGATACCTCCAATGAACTATTAAGGGGTGGTAGTGGTGAACTACATCGATACCTCCAATGAACTATTAAGGGGTGGTAGTGGTGAACTATATCGATACCTCCAATGAACTATTAAGGGGTGGTAGTGGTGAACTACATTGATACCTCCAATGAACTATTAAGGGGTGGTAGTGGTGAACTACATCGATACCTCCAATGAACTATTAAGGGGTGGTAGTGGTGAACTACATCGATACCTCCAATGAACTATTAAGGGGTGGTAGTGGTGAACTACATCGATACCTCCAATGAACTATTAAGGGGTGGTAGTGGTGAACTACATCGATACATCCAATGAACTACAATGAGTCATAATGTCATTATAGTATGGTTTTTATTGTGATCTGAACACCCAACAGAAAAAAATGGGAAGGTCCATTACTTATTTACTGATATATCTTTGGACATAATCCAAAAGGAGCACACCTCACTTTGTCTATATGTACCAAATAAAGCGTGTGTACTTCATAGCTCCTCCTGTCTTGTGGTCATGAACATAGAGCACATAAAACATTTGTCGGAGATCCTGAAAAGGAAACCAATAGGACATTATTTAATATCAGGGTTTGCATGCTATCCATCCTTATAGTAAGTAAATAATCTCTTTTAGACAAGATCACTTTTTTTCATGTCTTTTTTTTCGAAAATAAAACCTTAGCAGCCTTTGTGTGAAAAGCTTACTCAGCCATTGTTGCTATTTTAACCACATTATTCAAAAATTTTTTTTTTATTCTCAGTTATAATTCTTTATATTTACCTCTGGTGTTGGGTTATAGTTTGCCAAAAGTGAGACTCAACTGCTGTTGAAATAATTTTCTATAAAAGCAACATCATTTATTCCTTTCAAGATTTATTTTCTTAAACATGTAAAACGTCTTAAGATTTAGCTTTGAATTTATATATGTGTATAATTTAGATTTTTTATCTGTATAACGATTCTCTCTGTGAAGAAAAGGTGAATTGTGATTAATAACTTTCACGATTAAATCTCCACTCTAAGCATTACCAGCTACAGGACTTCCCACGGAGCTTTGCCTAATACTAATAGATTTCCAAGTCTGTGAATTCTTTCATTTGTTATACTGTATAATGAAATAAATTACTGTTTGCCTTGACATTGAACTTGAAATGTTACACTTTAATATTATACTTAGTTATTATTCCCTTGTTCGTAGCACCTTCTTTAACTGTATGTCTTAAAATCCAACCTCTTCAGGTAAAATATTAAAGTTATCTTTTTACAGCTACAACAGGAAAAGAAATATTTCGATAAGGTATAAATTTAAATTAATTAAAATTATTTGCAATATAGCAATGTACCACTGGATTCGTAAGGATTTCCTAACAAAAGATCTATCGTACCAAATATAACGACTTAATTTGGGGGGAAACTTACTTATGGTATTTCCCAAACAAGCAATTCAACAATAATTATTTTTCAAGAATGATTATATCATACAATCGATTAGGTTACTCATCCAACCAAATTCCTTTCTTACTGGAAGATTCGACTTTATCGTAATCCTTAAAAAAACACATTCAATGCAAACATATATCACACAGACGTATTTTTGTATTCGTGAACGATTGTAGTCATTGTAAATATCTAAGTGATTTCCTCTTAATAATGGATATATACCAATTGGTATACAGCCACATAAACTAAAGGATCTACAACTTCGCGTGACCCACTTAGTATTAATCTGATTTTGGAAAAAATTACAAACCTGACATTTATTTTTATTCTTTTCACAACACCTGAATCCTTGCAACCATCCTAGGCAACCACTAGTGCTCTACTTCTCTAATAGTATCCATGTCGAAGGCAAACAATAATAAGAGGGGTGGTAGCTTACCACCTAATAATCTAAAACACAACACCTTAGTTGGGCTACAGAACTACGCCACAGTAGTATAAATTATACTACAGTTGTATAAATTGGTTAAAATATTTTAATATTTCATTAATATTAGACAGCTCTGTCATATATACAATAGATGTGATCTTTCTAATGTTGAATCATGTTTTGTGGAGATTTTTGGCAGTACGCTTTGGTATCAATCGTCTTATTATTAATTGTTAATATTGACGTGGACAATACTAGATAAGTCTTGTGTGTCCACTACTTTTACAGAGAAAATAATTTAATATTATGTCAAAAATAAAATACATTGATAGTTGAGATAATGTAGAATATTCATATATTATTGTTTTATCTTAAGTAAAATACATTCTTACATTGAAAACTACATAAAAGATTGTTTTCTGGCTCATTTTACTCCATATATGTTTAAGTGGGTCAAACACTGGTAGCTATAGATTCTCTTTGGAGTAAATGATGAAAAATGGACCGTCAAAACCACGCTTTCCATACAAAACCTCACTCACTCACTGCCTGTGATTTATTAACACTACTTGATGGGAAATCTCTCATTTTTGCTACATTTTAATAGTTGAAAAGTTCATCCTACTGAAATTCTGCAGAGATCCTCATAATTTTTAAAAATCTTTCCTTATTAAACAATCTGGTATGAATAATGTCAATGGTGATAGTACAAAATCATTAAAGCAAGAACCAGTAAAATGCTAAAAGTTACCCTTTACTTGTTTGAAACTATTTTTTTTTAGTCCATATCATTGAAAATTTAACCTGATAAAATATGTGATCTGGAAACTAAGATGAAATTTTTGCTGAGTCACCAAGGGTATGATATTAAATTTAAAAAATGTTTACGTAGTGAGAGAAATTTAGGAACATTAGATCCTCTCTTACGCTTACCTCAACTTATAGTACTAGGAGGGATGGAATATAAAATCGGAATATTCTTATCTTAAATCAATGCATATTCACCCACCCATACACTACAGTAGTATTGACCCACCTACCCACAAATACACTACAGTACCACTGACTCTCCCACCATACACGTAGTGGTGTATGATGTTAGAGTCGAGTAATAATAATAATAATAATAATAAATGTATTTATTGTTTTCACGGGTACAGATTTGTTTCACAGGCAAAATTATTAATCACAATAAAAATGTACATTTGATGAAAAATAAAAAAAATTTAAATAACTAAAGAAACACAATTATAACTTATGCGCCTAAATAAAGTACTCTAAATTATATAATACATTCTTGGTTATAATACAATAATATAAATACAGTTTAAATACAACCAGAGATAAGCTAAATTATGAAACATAAGATTAATTTGTAATCAAACAGATATATTCAAAAACCAAAACAAACAAAAGAAAATATAAATACTGAAACCTGCGAAAAACAACTGTGACCCCAACAGACCAAGGGCCCAATTATGGGGGCCGCATGAAAAAAAAATATTAATAATTAAGACCTCCATGCCTGTACAAAAATAACAATACTTAATTTTTAAAATTTAAGGATTAAAAACTCTTTACTCTTCCAAACAATGCTTATTTGAATATATTAATAAAAATAAAAAATAAGTAAAAATAAAAAAAAAACAATCCAAGAAATGAATTTGAATAACTAAATTAATTTAGGTTGAGAAACCTAGTTGTTCCAGCAACCCTTCAACGTATCAAGTCTTTACATGTTGCTCTGAATACTGCCTGTGACATGTCCACATCTACACCACCAGCTATGGAATTAAATAATATGATTGTAAAATTTAGAAAGGAGTTAGCATGAGCGGCAGTACGAGCCCAACCAGGGTATAACATATAGCCAGCGCGCCTACCATAAACCGGCACACACCAGTTTATCTTACTTAAGGTCGCTGGGTCATCCACAATTCCTCTCATAACACCATGCAGGTAAAAAAGTTGCGCTAATTTTCGTCTCTTAGACACTTCGTAATCTACTTCGTAAGTGTTAAAGACGTCCTATCTGTCTGAGAATGGTCAAATAAATACTATGAAAAATCACAAGAAGTTAAATTACACACTATATCAGAGTGTGTAATTTAAGAATAAACTGGTATAAACGAGTTAAACTTTCCTTAAAAAAATTTATGTTATGTACAGATCTATAACGAAACATATATATTATGCCTCTCCTTCAAAAAACTTACTTTACAAGACACTCATGTAAGTAGATATTCAACAGTGTGGGGCTCAGAAGACGTAGAAAATATGTATACTAAAATGTTAACCAGAGAGTAAAATAATATAAATATTGAGTTTATTTATCCTGTATTAATATCATCTGACTTATGAACATAAAACATTTTTCCGATACAATAATATCTGACAGACTGTTCATGTTAACTAACACGTTTAGTCTTAAGAATTGCATTAGTTGACTTTTCCCCAGCCCAAGCCAAAAATTTAAAAAAAATATAAAAACGAAAGTAATTATTCCATTAAGTTTCTTATCAAAACAGTATTATTCCAAATGTTCTAAAAGCACAACAGCAATACTAATTATAGATATAGTTTTGTATGCATAACATTTGTATGTTGTGTACTTTAATTTATACATGGACATAAGTCAAAGTCTCCATATATCCATCAATACCCAAAAGTCAACGCGTAGTTTATATATCACATAACAATTATTCATTAAAAAATCAATTAATACACTTTTCTACACATTGTAATTGGAAATGATAGATAATTACTTGATTAAACATCATATTGAACTTTATTGACAGATAATGTCATCGTTAGGGAATCAAATCAAATTAAAACTAGTTCAATTAGTAACTGAAAATGATTTAGAGCTTGTCAACACAAAGGCTATAATAGAAATACATAACAAATATTGAAACTAAACGCATGTTTGTGCAAGAGTAATAAATTCTTGATTTTGTTTGACGTTCACTATTGCTGTATACTTACCATCATGTATTTTGCTAATTAAAAAACTCTTTATAATTTTAAACTTAAACTAATTTCCTGTGTCTAATCATAGTATTTATTTGATCATTCTCATTATTATTCGACCCTACCATCATTTTACACCAGTACATTTATGGTGGGAGTGTCAGTGCTACTGTGTGAATATGTGAGCCACTACCACTCAATGGTGAGCCAGTATTTGTGTACCACATAAGTACCAATAAGTGAGCCAAATGGGTAATCACAGTACCAAATATGTGAGCCAGTATTTGTGGGTTGGTGGGTCAGTGCCATACATGTATATTTGGGTAGGTGGGTCAATACCACTGTAGTGTAAGGGTGGGTGGGTATGCAATGATTTAAGATAATAATATTTGAATTTTATATTTGTTTAGTACTATAAAAAAAGGATATTAAAAATGGTATATTTTTAATACCCTTTTAATACTATAAGTTGATGTAAGTGTAAGAGAGGACCTAATGTTCCTAAATTTATCTCATTAAGTAACATTTTTTAAATTAAATTGCATACCTTTGGTGATTGTTTCAGTGCAGTAAGTAAATTTTATAAACCCGTTTTTACGAGGAAAAAACGAAAATCTCAACTCAGTTTCCAGAAGACATATTACATCAAGTTAATTTTTCAATGATATGCACTAAAAAATTTGTTTTATTTCAGTAAAGGGTAAATTTTAGCATTTTATTGGTTCTTGCTTTAATGATTTTGTAGCAGGTGCTTAGAACAAGGAATAAAATAACTATTTAAAGTATAACATTTCAAGTTCAATGTCAAGGCAAATAGGCATTTCTTTGATTATACAGCAAAACAAGGGACAGAGTTCACAGACTTGGAAATCTTATCAGTATTAGGCAAAGCTCCGTGGGAAGTCCTGTAGCTGGTAATACTTAGAGTGGAGATTTAATCGTGAAAGTTATTAATCACATTTCATCTTTTCTTCACAGAGAGATTCATTATACAGACAAAAAAATACACATATCTAAATTAAAAGCTAATTCTTAAGATGTTGAACATCTTTAAGAAAATAGATCTTGCAAGGAATAAATAATATTATTGCTTTCATAGAAAAATATTTCAACAGCAGTTGAGTCTCACTTTTGGCAAACTATAACCCGACACCAGTGGTAAATGCAAAGAATTATAGGTGAAACAAAAAAATTTAATTTTGAATAATAGGGGTAAAATAGCAACAATGGATGGGTAAGCTGTTCACACAAAAAAAGGCTGCTAAGGTGATCTTTTAGAAAAAAAAGATATTAAATAAAAGTGATCGTGTCTAAAAGATATTGTTTAACTTTTGAAAAGATAGATAGCATTCAAACCCTGACATTAAATAATGTCCTATTGATTTCTTTTTAGGACCTCCTACAAATGTTTTATGTGATATAAAAAAAGTAAACTAGAAAACCTTTTCTCAGTACCCAAAGCCAGTTCATAATATTTTTCCTATTAAGAAAGGATATAACCAAAACATTCAACATACAAACTTCGCAGTCTTAAGCTGATTTTCAAAGATAACATTACACGCGCACATAAAAGCATATACATGAACATGTTGAGAAGGATTTGTGTGTACACATAACTCAAGTCGAAACAGTGGGCACTTAGGATTCAACGCAATAAAAGAAAAAATATCATTTTGATCAACTGTAATACATTTGCATGAAGAAAACATACTAAATAAATATAACATGTTTTCTGAAAAGAATACAATGTTTGTTTTGTTAAACGTTAGGGTATATTGTCTTTGGGTACTGTAAGCTACTGTAAGCTAAGTGATTATTTAATGATGTATAAATAATATCTTACTTATATCTAAAGTATTATTGGACGCCTTGGTTGTTTATGATATAAAAATAATAGTGCTTGTAAGTAGTTACACTGGTGTTAAAAATCTGATTTGAGTAAGCTATTACTTCATATTTTCCAGGAACATTATGAAGAGTAATGTGAACAAATTCCAAAAAATGTGAAAATTATATTACTCTTAAACTGGTGGTTAATGCATCCAAAATAATACTAAGTCGCATACAGGAGAGTGTTGCAGCTATAATATCGGAAGATCAATTCGGTTTTTGGGAAAAAAGAGGTACCAGAGACGCAATACTAGCTTTAAAATTAGCTACATAAAAACAGCTAGACAGGATTTAACTTAAATATAGCTTTTGAAGGCATAGAAAATGATTTTTACAATGTGAAACGGGACAAAATGAAGTGTTAACAAAGACAGGAATAGACTACAAATACCGAAGAATTATACGGAACATTTACAAAAATGAGACAGCTATAATTGATGGAAGAACAAACCGGGAAGAAACAGAGATACGGAAAGAGATTCGGCAGGGATGTGTGCTGTCGCCCATTACTTTTAATCTCTAAGTAGAAGAGGCACTAAAAAAGTAAGAAAAAATTATTTGACAGGTTTACTAACACATGAAAAGAGAATAGGTATGTTAAAATATGCTGATAATATAGCTGTCCTAGCTGATAGTGTATATATCGTGTGTTTTTTGTCAGCTACAATTATTTTTTTATTTTTTTTATTTAAAATTATGTAAAAGCTAAGTTTTATTGTTGGACAAAAAGTCCAAAAGAAATTAAACTATAATACAAATTATAAATAAATAACAAATGACCTCTTGTCACAAAGCTAAATGCAGTCCATCAAGCCATTTTATACCTGCCTTACTGATTCTATTTACGCTAGGTAATATCTCCGTAAAACAGCGCAAGAGGCACTCTGAAACTATGTGATCCATTCCCGCAATCACATAACTGATCGACTGTCAATTCCCATTTGTAATTCCAGTATTTACATCTGCCCGATCCAATAACGTCCACTTCCTACGAGGGAGGTTCATCCCACCTACAGGTACTAACGGATTGTTGATAAGTAACTTATTTCGTCCATCAAAACGGTTCCACGCTACGGCCCAGCTAGTATTGGGTGATAAATTTGATCTGCTCAACTGGAAAGCTGTACGTAGAGGTGGGTTTCGAGCCGAGGGTGAGGAAGGCTTTGAAGACATGTTAACTAAAATGAATATGATAATGGAGAAGATATAATATGATGAATATATAAATCAAAAAGAAAATTAATAGTATGTAACAAAGAAGAGCAAGTGGAATACACGATTCATTTAGACAATGGGCTACTCGAGCAAGTTGACTTGTTTTCTTATTTAGGAGCTAAGATCAGTAGAGATAGACGAAGCAAAATAGAAGTAAGAAGCAGAATTACTCAAGCTAAGACTGACTTTAATATTAAAATAAAGATATTAACATCTGAAAGCATCAGTCTTGAAATCAAAAAGAGATTAATGAAGTCATATGTTTGGATTGTGGCTTAATATGGTTGTGAAACCTGGACCTTGGAGACGGAGGAGTATAATATATTACAGGCTTTTGGAATGTGGTGCTACAGAATGCATAAAATAAATTGGATTGATAGAATGACAAATGACGAGGTCCTCAAAAGAGTACGAGAGAATAGAAGCTTGTGGAAATCAGTTGTTGAAAGAAGAGTTGATCTTTTTGGCCTTCAAATTAGACTTTATGGACTCCTGAACACTATATTTGAGGGTTATATTAATGCAAACATACCTCGAGAAAAACCACGACTGAAGTACATGGACCAAATCATAAGAGATGTGGTTTGTGAGACCTATGGAGAAATGAAGAGAAAGTGGGAAGGCGTGAGGAGTGGACATTTGATGGTAATTTGAGTTCTGAAAACAGATCTTTGGATTGATTTCTATATAAGAAGGTTACCTCATAAATTTCGTCAAAGCCTATGTTGAATAAACATCTCTTCTTTTAAATAGTATGGTGTAAATAAGAAGAACTATTGTAAATAGATGAGTCATTTTTATGTTCATCTTAATATTTTTCATTAAATTGCTTTACATTCTGATACTAAAGAATTTTACTCATGTTAATAATGCATAAAATGTATAACAAGTATATAAAAAGTAAAATCAAAATTATTTCATGGCTCTCTATTTATGTGACAGATATAAGGGGAAATACTGAAACATTTTTAAAAACAGTTTTCAGTTTTTGAGTAAAGAAAATGTATAAACATTTATCTTAAATATAGGTATAATTTTAGAAAAAAAACTATAAATATATTTTACACATATAAAAAATATTAATTGAAATCATTAACATTCTTAAAAAAAAGTAAGAATCAGATGTTATAGTATTTTTGTATAAAGCTTACAAGAAAAATAAATATAAATAGTTGTTCATATTTTTATATACATATGTTTAAAAAGTTTAGTCAAAAGCATATACGACTGATCTTCATTGAATAAGGAAAGTAGAGTTTTAATTAATTGAAATGTAGGAAATTCATAGAACCTGATGTACATCTGGGTCAATGACAGAGTAAGGGGCCTAAAGGGTTAACATTCCACTCCCACATATTCATTTAAACTAATTAGCATAGTATTTATTGTACAACAATCAATAAGGTAAAAGGATTTTTTTATTAATGGTTAAATAGAACTCATATCAAGAAATAGATACAATACAAGGTTAACTTAATCTTATTCAAATCAAATCAAAATATAATTTATTTTACCATTTCTTTATACATATACAAATTGTTCAAATACAACTGGAAAGTATCATTAGATTGTTTATACAATTTCCTATCTATCAACAAAACAAAAAAAAGAAACAAATATCTACATGGAAATTACAACTATTGGTAAAAAAAATAAGCACCCAGAGTAAAAACTGTTTTGGGGGTTGCTATTGCTTAAATAAACTAAAAGTAAAGGTAGCGAGTTGACTGAAATTCAGATTCTATATTAATAAGACAAAAAATACATACAAAATTTGTTCTATATTCTTCAAGCAATATTAGAGGAAATTTAGTAAATGAAATATTGGTTACCACTATGAATTAGGAAAATAGATTTAATAAACAAATTATTTGTACGCAAACTAAGCCAATATGTTTTCAATATTGTGAAAAGACACAAGCCATTTCTTAACCATTTTTTAAACTTTTTCCTAGAGTTAGAATTTTTTATTTCCACAAGTAGTACATTAGAAAGTCTAGGAGCAATGAAAGAAAAGTATTTCTGGAACAATGTCAGGTTAGGCTGTGGCACTGTAACTACTCTAGGATTCCTAAGGCCCATACGATTATATTCTATATTAACTGTATTTTCTGCATTTTTCTGTTGTACATTAAACTGATTTCTTAGAAGCTTATGAACATAAAGCGTTCTTACTGGTAGAATGTTTAGTTATTTAAAAAGTGGTTCAGTATGTTCAAATCTATTTCTATGCATCATTACCCTGACAATTCTTTTCTGTAAATTTAAAACTGGTCTCAAGTTAGTTATATATGTGCCTCGCCAGCAACTGAGTCCATATGCTATTTGAGATTCTACTATTGCAAAATAAACCATACTCATTATTTCCAGGTGACAAAGATTTCTTAAAAGATACATTTTCCTTGTAGCATTCAGCAATTCTTTTCTTAGGTCATCTATATGAAACTTCCAATTCAATTTACTATCTATTACTATGCCTAAATATTTATAATGTTTAACTTCCTTTACTTCTAGACAATGACAGTTTGAATTTAAATTGCAGTTAATATCATGGTACCTTAATATCTTTTCATTTTTGCTATCTCCTCTTAAATTAAAAAAACATTTAAGAACTGGAAGTTTGTACAATCTGAGGTTAATCATTGCGTTTGGCATTTTAACTGTCTACTTTATATACATTACATAAATTGTGCTTGATTTAATTACATATAATTTGATTTAAGGTGTATGGTATTTAAATGTCATATTCATTCATGGCTCTTAACAGATTTATTTAATATACGAAAATGTTGAACAAAATAATCAATAAAATCATCAATGCAACACCCAATTTTATTCTGCATGGTATGATTAAAAATTGAAAAAACTTTGAAAAAATCGTACACGTGATTATACTTAAATAAAAACCTGATTTATTGGCTGGTTATAACTGAGCTAACCATCAATACTGTTGTCTTCATTCAACTATTTAAATTTTCAAATTTATGTAATAAAGTGATCAAAGGAAATAAACGTATTTTATTATAGATAACCCCTATAGCTGACAGTCAGATGTTTTTCACTAATGACTTAATTCTTTACCAAACAAACGGTTTAATCCTGCTCTGTTGGATTTAACAGATCCGATGGATGAATACTGGTGCATCCATTCAGTTGGGTCTCTTTGACGACCAGTAAACCACAGGGATTCAATTAGTAAGGTTTTGTTTCAAATACGGATTCCATTGAATGATTTATTCAACTATCATTAATACTTCAATTATATTTAACATTCTGAAAAGGAAATAAATAACCGATAATTTAACATTATGTAAATGAAGATTTCCTACTTTACATCTAGTCAATGGCTATCTCTTTCTCTGTTTAACTTAAGTCAACAACCTATAATTGATTTAAACGTAGTAATATCTTAACCCTGCTTTTAAAAATTATAAATGTTTTCAAAGAAAGGTTGTAACCACTTCTTAGTTACATTTATTGATTAAATAAATAAACAAATAAATAAACAACAAATTCTGTTGTTTAAATCCAACAGAAAAATTAAAATATTTAGAAAACTATTACAGCTAGAAAGATACAATTTGCACAGAAAGTTGTGAGTCAAAATTTTAAAGTTTTCCTGAAAATGTGTAAATGATAATTCAATAAATAAAAAAGGCCATTTGTATAGGAAAGAGAATTTTAATAAGATTGTACATACTGACGAGGTAAAGATTTCTCTGACTTGTCCATACAATTTTCCTGATAGGGATGGTTGAATCCGAAGACCTAGCAGATCTTTCGCCATTGGTCGATTCGCCTTGGTTTTTTTATCTTTCCCCCTTCTTCGACCGAGGTGAAATAGTTGGAAGTTGGTGCCTTTTCTGATAAGTTCTGCTGGTGTGTCATCGCTAAAACTTCGGTCTCACTACTCGTGATCCGTTCACTCGTTTGTTGCCTGTTTTAATTTAGCGGTTTTTCTTGTTTCGAGGAATGGGTGTAGTTGTGTTCAAGTTGAACAGTCAGTGGGCCCCCATTGGATTGATTTTTATCCTCTCTCAATGTTAGGTGAATTTTCAAAATGTTTACCTTATAGATTGTTAGTGTAGGAAGATTATTTTTTATTTAACAATTAATATTCAACAAAGTTCAGTCATGTTCTTTGTTTTAACAATTAAGTTAGTCATTAAACATTTGGATTCAGTAGTCAGGCTAATAGATTTATTTTATTTTTTTCTATTCACAAATACTGAGGACAGAAACGACATTTTGTATTATTACAAAACTACTTATTATATAATAGTTAATAACTATTAATTTTACAATAACTTTTTAATGTTATTGTAAAAATTCCATTTTCTATTTTATAATATAAACACCATTTTTGTAATGTTATAAAAGATTTTAATTAAATTGTTCCATAACCATCGAATTAATAAATAAATCATTTTCACTAAATAAGAATCTTTATTAATTATATTTCTCGAATTATATTTTATCTGAGTATAAATCTTGTTCTAAAAATATTTTGCGTTGTTATTTGCTATACAAGTTAAAGTAACAAAGAAAAAAAATTATTGATATAGTGATATTCTTTTATTTATTCAAAATCAATTTTCTTGGCAATAAAACAAAAAAGTCACCTTTCATTACACTGTAAAATAGTGTATTCTTTAAGGTCACAAGGTTATAAAACAAATAATTTGACATATAGATGTGATAAGATAAGTTAATGAAGGTTCATTGGACGTTAAAATAAAATGTGGTAAAGATTAAAAGTAGCTTAACTTGAATGTCTCATGCTACTTTGTAAACATAGTGGAACTAATAGTAGCCATAAGGCAGTATAGTTTTAAGCCATTATGTTATTTTATATAGCACATTTGTATTAGCTTTCTTTGAAATGTATTTTAAAATTATGACAACGAAATGCAAACCTATAGTAAATTAAATTTAGTAAATAATTTGTATTTTAAATATTTATTTTTAACTGCACAAATGCACATATTGAGATAATATTCTTTTCACACGCAATTAATATATTATTTCTGGATATTTATTGCAGTCAATAATGTAAAATCTACTTTAAAATTATGTATAAAAAATTATTACAAACACAAAATCATACCAAAATATAACACTGAATGGAAATAAAATCTATGGTTTAAAACTTAACACAATCAGTTCTTTTTTTTCAATTCCCTGCTTTCATAATATGACTTATTTGTACACTTTATGAGTTTATGACTATAATTATTTGTACATTTATTTATGGTCCACAATTTCCTAGTGGGCCTGATAAAAGTTGCTGGTATGAAATTGAATTACTTCTCTTTCCTCCTGCGTATGAGCTGAGCGAGTGTTTGATGGAGATTTCCAATCAATTTCAATACTCTCTTCACATTGGTCTGTTGTTTGATTTGATTGAAAATTCATTTTGTTTCTAGCACTGAAAGTTCTGTGTAGTATACTGCACCTGAAAAGGAAAATTGCAGTAGAATTTAATTTTGTCGGTAAAAATATATTTTTCCTAACATGGATATATTGTTTACTCTCTTATAACTACACAATGGTTTGAACCTCTAAATCTAAACATATTTAAAAACAATAAACACTTTACCACCATACTAAAACTAAACATTTTAACAAACACCAAAGTAACGATTTTACTGAAACTAAAAAACATAATAAATTAGCAGACATACCATTTGTTTTTTAATAAATAAAGGTATCTGGATGGACAAAACATCAAAAATAGTGTAGCCATTCTAAAGTGATACACATACCAATGAACAGCACATACAAATACTTGTGAGGTTTGAATAACTCATTTCTTACATAATATGTTGATTAAAAGGTATTATAGTGTTATTAGATATGGTGCGGGTACATAATAGTTCTTAACGTATCTAAATAAAGATCGGACAGCTTAAATTTCCGTTTATTTTAATTGTTTTACTGAATTAGCTTGCCAGGAATGTAGTCATTACAAAATAAGTTTTTTGTTCCAAGTGAAAATATAATTCGTCGTATACAATATTTAGGTAGCCAATGTGTGGTGTAGACGATAAAAAAAAATACATTTAGAACTGTAATTAAGTGGCCCTTGCTGAAGAACAATGAGCAATAATAGTTATCAGTGGTTGGAGTCCTACCAGTTGTGTAGGATGGGTAGAGGTCAGTGCGCACTCGCACACGCTCCCGTTGTCATGGAAACGGAGACGCACAGACTCAGGCGCTGGAGTCAGTCGACGCCCGACACTCAAGCCCGCGGCTGGGGTGCCTCTACCCCCGAGTACAGTGCGTATTCCGTCATACATTTGTTTTATTACAGGACATCTCGGTTTCTTTATTAGGTCAGGATGTGAACATTGTGCTAGTGCTATATCTTCTGATTATTAGTGGATATTTATTAGTTATTCTGAACTTGATTAGAAGCCCAAGGATTAAACCAGAACAGAGTAAGTTATTTAATATCATATATCTATTACAGTTATCTTTTACTTTGCAGATTGCATTAATATTAATGATTCATTTAATACACACCCCTAGCTTGAGAACTCTATATTCTCTACCCTTCAATATATTAAATTATTGCGTTTCGAGAGTAAATGCTTAGGATGTATGTTAAAAACCTATAAGTATTTGTGAGTTATATGTAACGAAATATTCTATATCATTTAAATCTGTATCACTACTAAAGATTAGAACGTATTTTTGACAGTTAAAATTTAATTTTGTAGTAGATGTTTGCTTATGTTATTCCCTTCATGTACAGGCTTAGTTTTTCTTGATAAATATATCGTTTGTTTCTATGAAGAGCTAAAACAATTAGTGTATTATTTGTTATAATATATATGAACGTTTTACCTTTAAAATCTATAGCTTATCATGGCTATGTCAGGCAAAATATCTTAAAATTACGTAAAATGTGTTTTATCATTAAATAATTACAAACTGATTCAATGTTTGTCAAACAGCATAGATAAATTACTGAATTGTAATCAATTTTATTTATTTTTTTTTCATTTATCGAGTAAATGCAGCTTGTAGTTTCTTGAAAATGTTCATTACATCTGGATTTTCCAAAGGTTTATAAGTTCATCCCTCAGTGGAAATACTTAGTTATTTTGTTTATTTATATTATATTGTGTTCTTATGCATTAAGCAGAATATATAATTTATATTTATTTATTACATATTAAAACTACGACTTCCTAATTAGGGGAGGTTAAGGGCCATTAATTAGGAATTTCATAAACTACAATAGCGTTAGATAATTTTTGAGTTATTACTCTAAGACTATTTCGATAATGTAAAATGAATCATACTCTGGAACGTGAACTGTTGTTATCCATGATTTATTCTATTTGAAAAGAAATAATTGCAGTCTAATAAAATAAACCTAAGTAGAAATCAAATCAAGTTGGGTTAGGATCGATTTTTGTTCCTCTATCATTTTTTTCAATTTATTTCTTACTTCAGGTGATCAGGTAGCACAAACATATGTATCAAAGGATATTTTTTAATTGTTGAATAAACGCCAAGATGCATATGCTTTCTTGTTGCCTGGTGATTATCTGTGAATACTTGTTGATAGAAATATTTGCAAAACTCTGGATCGTTAAATAATTATTAATAAGTATATTTCTTTTTTATAAAACCTTAATTGTATACAATATCATTTAGTATAAGCTTATTATTGTAAAAAAGTTGATTACAATAAGATACCAGCAGATACGGCCACGATATACCAATCTCTCTGACCTTGAAGCTTGAACTGCAAATCCAGTGTACCTACTAAACGTCAAATGTAACAATGTTTTTGGACGTATTGATATTTTGGTTATAAACTATTTATAATAGAGACCTTTAATTACTAAGGGCCTTAATATTTAATATTAACTTGATTGGTTATTGTTATATTCACTTACTCCACAAAGAAAGAAAGTTTGTTGGTTGAAGAAAAAATAAACTTATCTGTTACACAGAAAACTATTATTTAACTTTTCAATATTGCATGGCATAAATTCAATAATTTCTGGGCTTACCCCAAATTTTATAACAAATTTATATTTAATAAGCATATGAACTTAGCTATAAATACAAGTTAAAGTAGCAAAACGATATTGTAAGTGTTAATAGTGTAAACTTAGGAAAATTATCTAAATCAGGAAATAGTAAAAATATTGTTTGTATATGAAATAATAATAAAAACCACATAATACCACATTAATACTTTAAGAAATTAGAACAAAATATGCCTTTGTTTTGTAATTTTATTTAATGATTTTCATATAACTGGAAATCTGAATTTTTAGATGTGAAGTTTGTCAAGAACTCTTCAGGGATATTACTCATGATATTGCATTATTTCACGGGTCAAATATATTTTCAATAGCTCCTTTCATTGTGTATATCACGATAGGAATACAGATTCAAAGAAAAATATGAACCTGATTAAATTAATTTTTACCAGTCCATAAAAACCATGATATATTGTAGTTATTCTACCACATGCCTTGAATTTAATTTATATCATGTGGTACCATACATGTGGGCAATCTAATAGTTTAAGAAAAATACCCCTTTTGAGCTTTACCAGACCCACATGTAAAAGCCACGAATACTTAATTTTTTTAGAACTAGATTCAAAAGGATCTGAATATTAGATAAATAAGAAGTGTGATCGGAAAATAAATCAGATCTCCTTATAAAAATGTGTTCTACAGTGTGGAATGAAATTGAAAAAATATAAATAAATAAAATTTGAGTTAGGGAAATTACACCATTTTTTCCACTCGAAAATCAAAAACCATGTCAAACATGCAACCCTACAAAGGCAACGTTCACTTCAGCCACTTGGGCTGCTTTTGGCTCACCAGAGTGCCATCATAGCTCTTGGTTGTGCAAGTTACACACCAAAGTTAACAAAGTTAACCGCAAAGTTAACACGTGTAAAATGTTTGTATACGTGAATGGGGGGGTTTTTATATAAACTAAACATATTAGGTGGATGCATGTATTAAATAAATAAGTTTTTTAATGGATTTAATTAGAAGCAAAATCAAATTTGGTCACTGTGTACTAATAAAAGCATGTGTAGGCTTTTATTGAAATTAATTGTTTAGTACTTTTAAAGTTTGCTTTTTTAGTAATTTACTTTTCACCCTTTATCAAACAAATTTATTTTTAACTTAAACAAATTATAAATTAAATAACTGTAGCACTATTACGTATTGACAATTTACTTTATTATGGCGTAAATTAACAAAGTCATTAAAAAAGGTTTTACTTAAGATAAGAATATGCATTAATGTAACTAGTTTTGAGATAGAAAGAGTAATCATAAAACACCCTTATAAACAGGAAATTAGCTCAAACTCTGCAGCTAACGTTAGTGCTTCCTGTTCCTATTCGTTTACTTTCAAGGCTTTCCACTTCCGAGAAAAGCTTCATAATAATCTTATCTGTTCAGGGATATAATAGGTCTTAAGGAATTAATCAGAAATAAAGATCTAAGCTCTAAAATACTTCATTCATTTAAATGTATTTAGCGTGGTTATAGATGTAATATGTTAAAAACATTTTTATTTTTATGTATTTTTATAATATAGTATCACATTTTGTTTTTAATCAAAACGCTTCGGTTATATTTACTTAATCGAAGAAAAATTATATTATTAAAAGTAGAATGATTGAATATTCAAAATGAGTTGTGTACTTCGATTAAGATCACAGGGGTTTTATATTACATAGGAAAATCTACAAAATACTCAACTTAAAATACAAGAATAATATGAATCTTAATTTCCTTTTACAATATCTCATTACTTTTTCTCTCAGCTCCCTTATATTTGAGTATTTAAATTGTCTATATACAAATATGAAGGGTTGTTATCAATTAATAAACACAAAAATGCTGTTGTTATTTTGTACTTTAATATTTTAATTTATTTTTGATAATATAATATTGTAATATTTCATATATAATATCATATTAGATGTATATCTTATTATAGATTGTAATTTTATTAAAGTGTTAAAATATTGTAAACATTTTTTTTTTTTGGGTACGTTAAAAGTTAAAGAAAAGTTAAAGTTCGTCTTATTTTATCAGGTGAAGTTAGGGCTAAGAAGCTCTCTCTTACACTTAACCTGGGGACCAAAGGATTAACGTGACTTCCGAACCACGGCAGGGCAAAAAGTGTTACTGGTCTTATCGGGAATCGAACCCAGACCGAAAGCGTGACAAGCCAACGCCTTAGTCCCTTAGCTACTCTATTTTCAACTCTTAGCGTTAATATCATCAATAATACTAACGCTACTCTCAGGACATTTTAAGTATAAATATACACATAGTTAATCCAAATTGAAGTTTTTTAAGTTTTACAAACTCACATCATTAATATTTTGTGATCTGATGTTAGTTAAAACATACTGGTATATGCTCTCTTTCCTTTCACCCAGATCAGCTCACGTGACTCATTCTTTACCAGGGGTGGAATGATTTAATTTGACAGTATATTATTTTTATAATTGACAGAACTTCCTTTAGAAGTGGAGAGAATATGAGTTAGGAACATTATCCAAGTTCAGTTAGTAATTTTATGCTGAAAGTGCTTTATAGAATATAACAAATTCTTTTTTTATACAGTAGTAAATAAAAAAAACTGTGATTCATTAGTTAGATTTGGATTTTGTTTGATATTCCCCAGCTCTGTCGACGAGTTCTTTGAAAGTCGGTCTCAAGCTTTGAAAAGTATTGGATATTACGGTAACTTCTACGTAAAGTAAGCAACTTCATAACATCTTAGGAGGGTAATTACTTAACATTGGTTTCGGCATTTTTACTTTGGGATATAAAATATTACATAAAATAAGCATACATTTAAATTTAATTGAAGTTGTACGTATTATGTAACAAAACTCTTCAAATAATTACAACAAAATGTTATTAGTCGTATTAACATCAGTGTTGTAGTTTTGTAAAACATGATGGAATTATCTACTAGCACTTAGATTCATTTACTATCATTTATTATCATTTATTATTATCATCATCAATTATCAACAATTCTGAAGTTGGTGTTATCTAAAATCACTGTTAAACTGATTAGTAAGAAAATTAATAGTTTTAAATTAAAATGAAACCATTGATGTAGAAATTTTACTTCTTACGAGGCTATAAATTAGTTAAATTAGTCAAGTGATTTGAATTGTCAGTAACTTACATTAGGACTAAAACAATTCTCAATGACTTCAAATAATACAATATAGTAAAATATTGACTTTATTGTCAATCCAAAAGGTTTTACAAAGAGGGATAGCCATACAATGTACAAACAAAGCAACACACGTAAACATCCCGTAGAGCTTTTTCAAAGGGCATGGGATTCATCTTCTTGCATATAAATTCAAAGGCAGCAGTGCCTCCAGCAGTTTAGGAAGTTGCAGGAAGCGTATTAGTAGGAAAATATTGAATTGTCTCTGTATACTTGGTTGTAATAATTGCCTGCCTTCAATATATTCAACTATTGCCAACATCATGTCCTTATTATGCATACACAGTTATGTGATGGGAGACAAAAAATTAAAAAATGGTTGTATACTACGGACTTACTAACATATATATTTCGTTTTGCTTTAAGTATAAATATTTACCAACAGCGTATATTACTATTAGCAATATAACTACTCATTTCATCTCTGGGTAGCTTGACACAGCTATATCGATTCAAAAATTACAGGTTTGTAAAAATCTGTGAATGATATGAAAACACACATTTTCTTTTTTAAGTGGTTATTTGTTTGTATATATATACCAACATTACGAAAATCATTTACTCAAACGTAATTGTACCTTCATTTTATAGTGTTTACTTTTTTCTTTTTGAAATTAAGTTTGGGGACCCATTTTTAACCATCCAAAGAAACTTAAGCCAAAATTAAAACTAGAAAAGTTTAATATTTCTACAAAAGTAGTCCAAATAATATATATCAATGTGCAAACTTTGCATATGTTGTGACTATGTGGAGTTGCTTTGTGCAATATTAAAAAAAAACTACTTTTACCACTATTGATAAACGTGAGAGATTGATGTAAATCCCATCCTTGCTTAAACATTATAGATGAGTTTTCTTAGCACTATGATTATGTTCAGAAGGAAATAACACCAACGTCATGTTATTGCAACCACTCAGACCTGAAATACAGTACTCATCATATCCCTCGATTTGTATAACAAAAATGTACTGTATTTATCGGGTAGAACAAATGTTACTTGTAATATATTAGAATATGTAAGTTTTACAGAGTCGAATTTATATAACCATGCTCAGAAGTATTATAATATATATTTAGTTTATTAGAGTAGAAATAGTGACCTTTTATGAACATTCGATAGTAAAAACTAACAATTTCAAGAATCGAGGTTTCTATGAAGTCACTCATTTAACATTTCACAGGATGATGTTTTCAAAATGTATCTATTTTCATTCTTTATTTAAGGGACAGAACAAAGCCAAAAGTGGCTGTTATGTCAACTATAACCTGCCAAAGGCAATAAGCTACATTTAAAATGGGGTGACCAATAATATTCTACGGCTACTTAGGCTCACTCAAGCAGGATATTTCTCTCTTCTACTTGAAACACTTTTTTAAATAGATATAAGACATTATAAATTTAGGTAAATGATATTGCAAAGCATGTGTTGTCAAATTATAAAAAATAAATTATAAATTAAAGATTCAAATTATAAATTATAGAATAGTATAATTATAGCATATTAAATAAACAAAATACTTGCAATAAGAATTTTAACTCTCTATAGTTCTCTAGCTAGCCTATTGGTTAACACTTCTGCTTCCAATGCAAAGTGTCACGGGTTCAAATCCTGGGAGATCCACTTAAATTTATCACAGGGGTTTGTACCGTTCTCCCTTAACAACGTATGAATATGATAATAAAAATACCTCTGGCGTAGACAATAAAATAAATGGTGAGTACATATTGTTTTAATTACCCAGAATATAACTTTATTAAAAACCGTAGTAAAAAATTGCTGATTGGGTAGCAGCAATATTTTACTATATTTTAATGGCCAATTTTGTAATTTTAATAAATCTAATTTTGAATTCTAGTTTACACTGTTTATTAAGATATTACGTCTTCTGCATCAAGAACAATTCATATAACCATATTTTTACTATACGATATAAAAAAATTAGGAATGAATAAATAATATATGAAAAATGTCATATGGATATATACTATTACTATAAATAATGTAGAAAACTAACACATTTAAATATATAAAATGTTTTAATCATACCAAAATTATATTCGATATCACATACTATTTTAAAGGACCTTATTAGAAAAAAATAACAATTATAATTGTTACATTATCACAACACAAGGAGATAAAATCGCAAATATATTAAATATTGTATATTATGGGAAATGCCGTAATAAAAGTACAAATTCAAAAATAAAAATAATTGAAAATCATACATACTTTTGATAGTGATATAATACTAAATGTATAATTTTTTCAGGTTAAGATGTACAGTTAACAGTGACTTATTATGATAGCAATAACATTGTAAAGATACGATTTGAAGTTATTTAGCTACGATAATTTGTGTAGATACTAGAAAATGAGTTATTTATAAGAAGAGTTTTGGAAACAACTCCTTCTTTCTATAAGTGTTTTAAATATGTGGGTATCATGCACGAAACATTTTTAGTTTCCAATTTATATATTGGTAGCTAATGTGAGGCTATAAATTGTAGGTATAGATAATTTTAGTAATAATGTTGGTTCTTCTTTATAATACTACTACAATATATAGATAGTAGCCTGTATATCAGTAGCCAGCCCATACTACGTTTATATGATATGCTTGCAGGATCGTATTATATATATACTGTACTTTCAAAAAACATAAACTTAAAATAAAAACCAACTTCCTTATATCTCAATAGTTTTCTTTAGTAAAGAACTATAAGACCCCTAACTTATTGTTTTTTAGGTAAATAGATCAGGCGTGATAGAAAAAAGTTAGATTGTCTTATTTAACCAGGCCAATTTAGGGCTAAGAAGCCCTCTCTAACACTTAACCTGGGGACCAACGGTTCAACATGACTTCTGAACTACGGGAGTGGCAGTGCAAAACTTCTAATGACCGTATCGGGAATCGAACCGGACAGATGCGTGGCAAGCGAACTCATTAGCCCCTTATCTACGGCCGCTCCAAATATCTATCCAAATATTGTTATAGAAAGGAAGACGCTTTAAGTAACAAAAAAGTTCATTAAATTTATTAGTATCAAGCTATCCAGTAAACTAAACACAAGCAAACACTAAGATACAGTGTTAATATGACCTAATTATAATCAACTTTCCACACGAATACTATAAACTCGTATAGCAACTTGTTTCACATCTCAAATAGCGTTAAATTTTAGAGATAACCTTAAGTTTCTGTTTAAATATTGCTACTTGTATTAATTATCCTCTAACATACTATCTCATAACATCAACAACGCCCATATTTTATGTATGCCACAAGGCTTACTACGTCAAGGCTCGCAAATCCAATATATACTTATATGTTTGTGACCAAAATTATATTAAATAATATATTTACATGAAAATTTCAGATACAGGAAGTGTCACTTTAAGCATTAGATAAATAATTCCCTGGAATATCACATAAAGAGCAATAAATGTTGATTAAATTATTTTGTAATGCATCCAGAACACAATGGATAACATGTTTATTTTCAGATAAGTTACTCCATTGATTGGATAGAGAGAAATTGGATGAATTTAGTCATTCTGGAACAAGCTTTGCTTTGATTGCACTGATTAATCCTAACCCATCAACTTCAGTTCTCTTAAAGTACGGAGTAATTGGAATATTTTTATATAGTTTGTTCAAAAGTACACATTGTAAAAAATAAAATAATTATTTCCCATCTGTAGGTCAGATCAGTGTTTCCTTCTAAAAAGGTGTAGATCAGTCAATGTTGACAATATGTTGTGGAACACAATTTAGATCTTAAGTATAAACTACCATATTATAGTAGCCTGTATATCAGTAGCCAGCCCATACTAAGTTATTATGTCATGCTTGCAGGATCGTATTATATATACTGTACTTTCAAAAAACATAAACTGAAAATAAAAACCACTTTTCTTATATCTCATCAGTTTTCTATTGTTAAGAACTAACAAGACCCCTAAAATGTTTTATTATTTTTTAGGTAAATAGATAAGGCGTTATAGAAAGGAATACCCTTTAAGTAACAAAAAAGTTCATTAATTTTATTAGTATCAAGCTATCCAGTAAACTAAACCAATCAAACACTAAGCTACAGTGTTAATAAGACCTAATTAGTATCAACTTTTAGCACGAATACTACAAACTCGTATAGCAACTTGTTTCACAACTCAAATAGCGTTAAATTTTAGAGATAACCTTAAGTTTCTGTTTAAATATTGCTACTTGTATTAATTATCCTCTAACATACTATCTCATAACATCAACAACGCCCATATTTTATGTATGCCACAAGGCTTACTGCGTCAAGGCCTGCAAAATACAATATTATGTTTGTGATCGAAATTATTTTAAATATTATATCTACGTGAAATATTTAGACACAGAAAGTGTCGCTTTAAGCATTAAATAAATAATTCCCTGGAATATTACATAAAGATCAATAACATTTAATTAAATGCTTTTGGCATCCAGAACACAAAGGATAAAATGTTTATTTTTAGATAAGTTACTCAATTGATTGGATAGTGGAAATCGGGTGGTAATCCATTAACTTCAGTTGTCTTAAAGCACAAAGTTATTGGAATATTTTAAAATAGTTTGTTCAAAAGTACCCATTGTAAAAACTAAGTTAATTATTTCCCATCAGTAGGTCAGTTCAGAGTTTCCTTCTAAAAATGTGTAGGTCAGTCAATGTTGACAATATGTTGTGAAACACAATTTAGATCTTAAGTATATTTGTTGAGTGAAATTTTTTTATTCAGTCATCCTATGAACATCTATCAATACACGAGTTACATCAATGTCAGATTGTTATATAAGTATGAGTAAATTTTAATTTGATGCATATCTTGTTCAATCACTCACATATATTACTAACTTTTTGAAACATATTAATTGTGTTTTTATATAAAACTAGTTATAGTTCCAGTGATTAATTGCTTCAGGGAGTTACTTCATTTATCACCGATGGGTTAGAACTTATTACTGTCTCAAGACATATGGCTCAATTCACTGAGGGCAAGAGAGAGAGTATATGATTTGGGAGTGTTCTCTGAGAACTTCAGCTGATACATTCGTATAATATTGTAGATAGGTTTGGTTTCCAATGCCATTACACATTTTTAATGTGTTGTTTCGTTCAAGTGTGTTTTTATGAGTATTTTTACATTTAATATATAGATAACGTAACAATAATCTAAGGGCGTACTTTACCTAGAGAAAAACTTACATAGGAAGTACAAAAGACGACATATTTTTATTATTACTATGCTATTTAAAAATATCTTTGAGGTCAGAATTTATATTATGCTTTCTATGATCGGGAATATAGTAAAGGTAGGACAATTCAAGACTTACATGAACATGTTAGGAGAAACTAAGTTTTTTATTAGAGCAAACGAAGTACACGAAGGAGTTCTTTTCCAGTTTATCAGCAACTAAAGATTGTTACTCTTCAATACCAGTTTATGTATAGTTTTCTTTATTGCCCAAACAACTTTAATGGTGTACTAAGAAGCTATTTTGTAATTCTAGAAATATAACAATTTTATTTTAACACCTCATGCTATGTAACTTATGTTTTATGAATTGCATTTCGTTTTCCGAAATTCCTAACATCTTAGTTCGAGGGATTATCGTTCATTGTAACAGTTTTTCAACCTAAGACACGGAGTTACTTTTAACACCATTAGAATTAACCTAAGGAGAAATTAACTTAAATATTGTAGGGGAAATGTTTTAAATATTTCAGTTACTTTAGTGAATCACATTTTGTATGTAACTGGTATTTTATTAATAGTCTCGATTATCAAGTGTATTAATAAACTTTAAAATTATTATTGAATTGAATTAATAAACTAATAATATATACCATTATTTATTTCATGTTATATTTTTCGATAAGAAAATGTGCTACACATGTGTCAAATAGAAAAAGTCTGTAGTCTAAATTGTTATATGTGTACTAAAATTTTTCAAGAAATAGAACCACCCTTATAAATTAATCTATTTAAGGCTTACCCATATATCCTAAGAATAAACCAGTCCTGAGAGGTAACAGTTTTTAACGATGAAAAGTTTTCGTACTGTGATATATATTCGATTTGAGATGGATTTATATTTGAAAATTGTTCAATTATTATTGAAGCTATTGAATAAATATTTGTTTAAAATGTGTAGGTTAGTCAATTTAAGTTTAATAATATATTAAATATTATTTCGATAAACTTGGCATTTGTTTAAACTGTTTCAGTATTAATTAAATTTTACTTCTTACATTTCAGTGTTAAGTAACAGTGAGATATTACAAGACTGTAATCTGCAATGTTTCCCAAGATTGTTCTACTGATGAAACTGCAGTTGGATCACGCCTTCTGATAAGGTTCTTAATGAAAATGTTATTTGTATAACTCTAATATTTGTTTAATTTTTGTTACAATAATTTTGGCAAATATTTACCAATGTGATTGGTAGTTGATTAACACGTTTTAACTGTTATGTGACCAATGAAACACGTGGGATTTAATTGCAATTTCTAATAAATTTGTTTAACTATATCTATATGTTTTTAAAATCTCCTTAAATAGTAGTGAAATAAAAATTATATATAAAGTTTCTTCCTAGTTATTATATTAAAACCATAGCAAACTATAGCCTAATCAATTCAGTACCACAACTCAATAAAAGTCGGGCAATAGTTTAAAATTAATGTAGGTACGTATATTAATGTAGGTACGTATATTAATGTAGGTACGTATATTAATGTAGGTACGTATATTAATGTAGGTACATATATTAATGTAGGTACGTATATTAATGTAGGTACATATATTAATGTAGGTACATATATTAATGTAGGTACGTATATTAATGTAGGTACATATATTAATGTAGGTACATATATTAATGTAGGTACATATATTAATGTAGGTACATATATTAATGTAGGTACATATATTAATGTAGGTACATATATTAATGTAGGTACGTATATTAATGTAGGTACGTATATTAATGTAGGTACGTATATTAATGTAGGTACGTATATTAATGTAGGTACGTATATTAATGTAGGTACATATATTAATGTAGGTACATATATTAATGTAGGTACATATATTAATGTAGGTACATATATTAATGTAGGTACGTATATTAATGTAGGTACGTATATTAATGTAGGTACGTATATTAATGTATGTACGTATATTAATGTAGGTACGTATATTAATGTAGGTACGTATATTAATGTAGGTACATATATTAATGTAGGTACGTATATTAATGTAGGTACGTATATTAATGTAGGTACGTATATTAATGTAGGTACGTATATTAATGTAGGTACGTATATTAATGTAGGTACGTATATTATTGTAGGTACGTATATTAATGTAGGTACATATATTAATGTAGGTACATATATTAATGTAGGTACATATATTAATGTAGGTACGTATATTAATGTAGGTACATATATTAATGTAGGTACATATATTAATGTAGGTACATATATTAATGTAGGTACATATATTAATGTAGGTACGTATATTAATGTAGGTACATATATTAATGTAGGTACGTATATTAATGTAGGTACATATATTAATGTAGGTACGTATATTAATGTAGGTACTTATATTAATGTAGGTACGTATATTAATGTAGGTACGTATATTAATGTAGGTACGTATATTAATGTAGGTACGTATATTAATGTAGGTACATATATTAATGTAGGTACATATATTAATGTAGGTACATATATTAATGTAGGTACGTATATTAATGTAGGTACGTATATTAATGTATGTACGTATATTAATGTAGGTACATATATTAATGTAGGTACGTATATTAATGTAGGTACGTATATTAATGTAGGTACATATATTAATGTAGGTACGTATATTAATGTAGGTACATATATTAATGTAGGTACGTATATTAATGTAGGTACGTATATTAATGTAGGTACGTATATTAATGTAGGTACATATATTAATGTAGGTACGTATATTAATGTAGGTACGTATATTAATGTAGGTACGTATATTAATGTAGGTACGTATATTAATGTACGTACGTATATTAATGTAGGTACGTATATTAATGTAGGTACATATATTAATGTAGGTACGTATATTAATGTAGGTACATATATTAATGTAGGTACGTATATTAATGTAGGTACATATATTAATGTAGGTACGTATATTAATGTAGGTACATATATTAATGTAGGTACGTATAATAATGTAGGTACATATATTAATGTAGGTACATATATTAAATTCAAATTAGTCTGCAAACCGAATTTTTAAAATGCAAATATAATATAAAAATAAATATATAAATTATATATATTCCAAATATAAACCAAATTGTCTTTTATCTGTTAACTTTATTTCTAATATGTATTTTGAATAATTTCCTCATTAATCGGATACAATTATATATGAATGTTTTCAATATATAAAATTATTTTATCAACTAGATGAGACATAATTAAAATACGTATAACTATATTAGACGAACGTCTTTTTTTAGGCTATGTTAATATGAGAAATGTTTTATCAGAGGGTCAAACAATAAAATAATATAAACTCATCACAAAAACAACTCACCATTCAACAAACATATGGTTTGTGACCTCTGTTCTGGGTGAACCATGCAGATGACCGAACATCGCATTCCTGAACTTACGTAAGCTGCATTTATGGCTGTTGTCGTAATTCATTGTTTTGAAAAATAAGTTAACTAATTCATTACTTCTTACTATTTAACTCCTTGTTAAAGTTCAAAAACGTTTATTACTTTGATTTAGTCTCTTAAATCATAGTTGTTTTATAATCATATTGTTTTTACATTGTATACTGTACATATGATATTATTTTGTGCGAACTTTATAAAAAAGTTCAGGTAAACTATTGGATGTATAATGAACAAAATATTTAAGACATTACTTACGTACATACAGTCAACAGAAAATTTATATTTGCAGCACCCCTAAAAATTTGTTTGGTATTTTAGATAAATTGAGATTATTTAGAAAGAGTTACATATTGTTGCATGATTAAAATATATTTCACATACATGAGGTTATATTCTGAAAACAGAACATGTATCATCTAAAACTAGAATTTATTTTATTGTAATACAATAATCAGATGAAAAAATTCAGTCCTGGCATTATTCACTGAAGGAATATTTTACTTACGCCGTTTTGACAGAGAATAAATATTTCAAGAGAAGTCTTTTGGCTTTGATGATAATATTTTGCTGTAATTTCCTTAATTAGCTGCCTTTTGACAACTCGTGAGGGTGTCGAAGCTTAGTATAAACTTGTGAACCATTCTTATTTTTGAGGGTGTAAAAGAGTTTTTTTATTTTAAAAATTATCTTATAATATCAAAGGTAAGGAGTAAATACTGTAAATAGTTACAATATTTAATACCTGGTTTTATAGGTTACGTAAGCCAGCTCATACTTTAAACAACTTCCAGATAGATTTGCTTGTTAAAACACACATTATACAATCAATTCATCATCGTATTACGTTTGAATATTTAAATGATAATAAAGTTAACTTAGTAACAATTTGATATTGACATATAAACAAAAGTGATATATGTGGCACAACAATATTGACATATAAACACAAGTGATATATGTGGCACAACAATATTGACATATAAACACAAGTGATATATGTGGCACAACAATATTGACATATAAACACAAGTGATATATGTGGCACAACAATATTGACATATAAACACAAGTGATATATGTGGCACAACAATATTGACATATAAACACAAGTGATATATGTGGCACAACAATATTGACATATAAACACAAGTGATATATGTGGCACAACAATATTGACATATAAACACAAGTGATATATGTGGCACAACAATATTGACATATAAACACAAGTGATATATGTGGCACAACAATATTGACATATAAACACAAGTGATATATGTGGCACAACAATATTGACATATAAACACAAGTGATATATGTGGCACAACAATATTGACATATAAACACAAGTGATATATGTGGCACAACAATATTGACATATAAACAAAAGTGATATATGTGGCACAACAATATTGCTTCTGATAAGCCAACTCTTACACAGGCCAATGGTATAATAATTCCCGATTTGTGGGTGTAACCCCGTGGTCTCGCTCCTTAGTTGGCAGCTTGCCATCGCTATTGCCAGCAATATGATTTACGAAATGACCTCTGCTGACATACCGAGAATGATGCATTTAATAAACGGACATTTCGAAGCCTACTAAAAATACTGGTTCATGCAACTCTCACACTTACGTAACGACATCATTAGTTTATTTCCGCATTTGTTTATATTTAAATATATCTTAAATTTTATACTATGTGAGAAATTACTGGTGCGCATAATAATAATAGTAGACGTATTTCAAGCTTTGTTCACATGGCTTTACTATCCACAACACTAACATAGTTTGGAGAAGCAATTTAAAAATAATACCTGTCCATACATCTTGTAGCATGTGTTGAAATTTAATTTTTACAATTTATATATTTAGTTATATATGAAATATTTAAATTCTTCAAAGCGCTCGCCTAGTAATTATATTACACACGCTTTTACACAGTTCTCATGAAATCAAAAACAGATATAATTTTATAAAAATATTAAATTATAACTGCTTTTTTTATGTATCACTTCTAAAAGTTTTAAGTTTTAATTACATAATTTTAAGAATTAGTTAGAGAAAAGTAAAGAGAGGAGAGTGTTTTCTATTTAGTCTCAATAACACATCTAACTTAGAGACGGTAGATTAAGAGAAAATACGGCATCTTTTAATTTATGCTGATCTATAAATCTGATCAGACTTGAATATATACAGGAGTTTAACTATTGGCGTCAGCAGATTGACCAGTACGATAACACATTATGCTGAGCTAGTTACTGATGGAGCATATCGCCACATATTAATACTTCATAAGTTTATGTATTGCCTTCAAGTTTGTAACAATAATGACCATATATTGAAGACTATTGGAGAAGGGATACGATTCATTTTGTTTAAATATATGTTAAATTAATCAGAAACAATTATTTGCTCATAATAGAACTTAAAAAGTGCCAGCCTCACCTAATTGTTCAAAGTTTGTACTTATCACGTAAGAATGTGTTTGTTAAAATAATTATTTTATAAATAATATTAGAATTAAAATACGTGTATAACTATACAACAAGTTTATAAAGAATTTAAAACAATAACTTTGTTGGTAAATTAAACACATAACTACAATATACCTATATAATAATATACGTAAAAAAGAGGTTTACGTGATATCAATGAATAATATTTCTCTATATGAAATCCAGTATATACGTATTGTACTTAATTTCATATTTAAAATTTTTGTTAGTTAAAACAACAGAATAAAAATAAAATTATACTTTTTAGAACGATTTGTGAAGACAGTAATTGGATCTGGGAAGTTTTGCGTCAATGGATCAGTAAATTGAACGACAACAGTCTGCTTTAGACACCGGGATAAACTTTTGGAGCCTGAAGTTTTAAAACTGTTTCAATCCAATTTACTACTTTAATAGATATGTAAGTATAAGATATAAGACAGCACGGAAATACTAACTAATTGCAATAACAGTTAAGTTAATAAAATATTAATTTTTTTGCTTATAAAATCACACTGTTTTGTCTGCTTACTGGGATAAATGATTTTTTCAATACTACCACGGCAAAACATAATTATTTGGATATTGAAAGTATTCTACTGTTATTTAAAAATGTATACTAACTAAAACGAACTAAATATTTTAGTTAATGCAATATCCTACTTGATATCTTATTTTTATACAAGAAAATTCAAAGCAAGGCATTTAAAAAATATCTTGCTTTTGAATTAAAAAAATACTGTTTGAAAATTTATTAAAAATCACTGAAAAAATTATACTATCCGATAAATTATATTTTTGAATGGTGATACCTTTAATATTTCAAAATGACATCTTCAGACCATGTCTGAGGATCTAGAAATGGACAATGGAAGGCCTCATAAAAAAACATAATAATTATTTAAATCTTGAATATGATTTAAGTTCAAGTTTTGTAAAATAAATGTAAAGCCCCTTTGATAGTAATAATGTAGAGGTAGGCAATTTTTGTTAAAGATACCAAAACATTGTCAATGATTAAAAAAGTATCTTTGTTCAAAGAATTCTTTAAAGTCCATGCAAATTGTATACATTCAATCAACCATAATTTTAAGGGTTTAAAATATAATCAAAGTATAACTTTATACAATGCAAGGCAACATGGTGGTGAATGTTTGTGAGTTGAAGATTAAAGAAGGACTTAGAGTGATGTATGATAAAGAGTCTTGGCCGTTTTAGGGGTTTAGTTTGATTTCCAGAAATGTTACTCTCGATTTTTTTCAATTCTATTTAACCTAAGCCACAATAGTTAAACAAATGTAACTTTGCTAAAAACATAATTTACTAAACAATCAAATGTTATAATACTACAGTCTTGCCAGATTCACCCTTTGAAATCCTACGATATTAATCTTGAAAATAGTAATATTGATTGGAAGACTAACAATGATCAATAAATATGTTTTAAACAGCTTTTATATTATGTAATTGCTATTCAAGATAATATACAGATATATTTAGAAAGAAAGTTTGTTAGGGGAAATTATATGTTACTTTATAACTGAACTCAAAGTATATCAATAAAATGTAAACCAGGCTTAATTGTTTAACATCGATACTCAGAATTACTTTTCGGTAAACATTGTAAATAATAAATACTAATTTGGCTCTTAACCAAAACACATTAAATGAAAACGAATTACAGACGGTCGATAAATATAACTAAAAGCTAGATTTATCATTTCTCACAAGCTCTCATATTGAAAACACCTATGTAAACTTAATTGCTCATGACCTGAACAACTAAAAAATTTAAATCGAACGTATGTAATTACGATTGAAATAAATTAGTAGGCTATTTGAATTGTGAAAAAATACCAACTAATAATCTACTACGTAGGAGTTAAATTTATAATTTAAATAAGCTACCAGTTTTATATTATTAAGGTGATAATTTCATTACACTTTTTAAAAGTTAATAACCTTCAAACTGTTTATTTTAATACTAACTTTAAACACAAAATTGGAAATAGCTAATTATGTCTCATAATGTGTAACATTAATATATTTTTAGCTTGGTCAAAAATTATTAGTAATTTATCAATACTTCAATACCACTGCTTTCATAAGTGTTCACATTTTAAGCTGTTAAATTAGTAATATTAAATATATAACATAGGAAAACCTTTATTTTTATATATCCTACCAAGAAAGTTTAAAAAAAGTAGTTATATTCTTTACTTATAATGTGATGTAAGTTAGGTTAGAGGAAACAGAAAATTAGGGCACCTATTTTATCTAAGACCTAATACGTCCAGACGACTGTTGTTTACTACAGGCAATTTCAGGCTTAGATAAATTGTGTCTGGAGAGTTGTTCCTTCTGTCTACTTAATTAATTGAAGGTTTATAAACATTTTCTTTTGAAACTGGTTTTAAAACGTTGTATCAGTTCACATAGATTGTGTTTTACTGTTACTTACCTTGTTTATAATGTTACTTTTAAGCAACGTATTTATTTATAATGAACAATTCTTATTTGTTAATAAATTATTTTAAAATGACATTATAATGGTTGGATTTTTTCGAGTCATATAGTAGAAAAGTTGTAATTCCTAGGGCTGCTATTTATAATAAATTTATAATATAAATTAACAACTGAGCACCCTTAAAAAGATTTTTATTAAATCGACACCGACCGGTTTCAGCATTTATGACATCTTCATAGGTGTATAGATGTTTACTTTTGAAAATTTTACAAAACATATAAAATGAAATAAACAATTATCATAAAGAAAACGTATCTTGAATTGGTAAATATTTTTGATTTTGTGGTTAGTTGTCATTGTGTGTGTTGTTTCTTATATGTATAATTGTTTGGAATATTGGGTTTCTTTTTTGTGTTAACTTGAAATTTATAAAAACAACCAAGACATTCCCAACAATTTAATCAACACTATAAAATAATGACGTTTTGTCTTTGTATGTTCAATAGGCGAATAATTTGGATCTGCATCCGAATCATAGAAACTACTACTGGACTCTTCCTTGTTATTGTTTATTATTCGAAAAATGTTCTTGGTGGTTGTAGAAATACTACCATTTGATGTTGATGGTAAATCAAGATGTGTTGTAGAAAGTGATTTATTTTCGTTAGAAAATGATTTGATGTCTTCTGAAATGCATGTAGAACGAAATTGTGAAAGTATAGCAACGTCAGTATTTTCAGCGTTCGGTAACATTATCCATGCCCTCTCATCAGTTTTTTTTTAAATTTCTTTATTTTGATGTGTATGTGAAAGTGGCTCTTTACTCACAGATTGCCTTGCTAATTTTACTTTAAGTACTGTACGTTTTGAATTCATTATTATTAGTAAAGCAAACTTGTATTTGTACTAAACAAAAGATTTTCGGTAAAAAATCATAGAATGGACACTAGTATGACAGATTTTAAGTTATTTAAGATCTAAAGTGTCACAAGTCAAAATATTACTTTTATGTCTAGTAACTTACAATGAAAATAGTGATGTTGTAATGAAGAAAAGTGTCACAACTCTAAAAATGACGTTTTCCACAACACCCACAAAACACACTGAACAAAAAATTATCGTCAAGAACGTCACAACTAAAAAGTGTCGTTTTTGCAGAGAAATTTACATCCATACTTCACAATGTCCAGGACACTACTGAGAAGTGTCGGTTTTGTAGAGAAATGGTGCCAAAAGTCTATACAAAGAAAACTGACACTAGTGCTACCTAGCGGAAACTGGTGACATTTGAGATGTGACGTTTTTCCTCATAAAACAACGCGGCATTTCGAATCGTTTGAGTGATAAAAGCAAAAACCCATAGAAAAGTGACACAACTCAAACATTTTGGGTTTTTGCTTTAACCCATTTTTGCAAGATAACCCATGTTTTTGCAAGATAAGATGCAAGTTTTTGCAAGATAACCCATGAGTTGCGTCAAGATATTTGTAATAACTTCTGGCAATTAAAAGATCTGTCTCGTCAACGTGACTTATGGAAACTATTGAACCAAATTACAGGTACCCACAACCTAATAGCAACAGGAAACTAAATAACGCATTTTACTTTCAAGTAGACAGTAAACAAGTCAGAGTTTGCAAACTTTTTTTCAAAAATACGCTTGATATTACAGACAGGCCCATACGTACTGTCATAGACAAAAAGATGAATGGTGGTGGGTTTGAGATGGAAGATCTTCGTGGTAAACATAATAAACACAAAACGCTTGATGGCGAAATTAAAGAAGGAATTAGAAGGCACTTAGAGTCAATCCCAATAATAGAGAGCCACTACTTGAGAGAAAATACAACTAGAGACTATATTGAAGGTGGAAAAACAATAGCTGATCTGAACCTTGACTATAAAAATTTTTGTAAACAAAAAGCCCTCCCATATGGCAACTACGTAATGCATAATAAAATCTTTAACGATGAGTTTAATATCTCAATGTTTACATCGAAGAAAGATCAGTGCGAGCTCTGCCACTCATTTAACACAGCAGAAGGGGCTGAAAAGGAGAAGATTATTGAAAAATATGAAAAACATATAATCGAAAAAGACCTTTCAAGACTTAAGAAACAAGCCGACAAGGTAAAAGTAGGTGAAAATCTTGTGGTTGCATGCTACGACTTACAGGCAGTTTTACCTTGTCCAAAGGGGGACGTTTCTCAAATGTATTATAAATGCAAATTAAACATCTTTAATTTAACTGTTTGTGAATTAAAAAATGATAGTGCTACATGTTTTGTCTGGCATGAAGGGGAAGGGAACAGGGGATCCAGCGAAATAGCAACATGTGTTTTAAAGTTCATTGAAAGTAAAATAGCCAATTGCAATGAAGATGTAGAGTTTATTTTTTACTCAGACAACTGCGGTGGGCAACAAAAGAACAAGTTCGTTTTTTCAATGTATCTGTATGCTTTGGAGAAATATCCAATTAAATCCATAACACATAACTCTTTAATAAAGGGCCATAGCCAAAATGAAGGCGACTGTGTTCATTCAATGATCGAGAAACAGGTCAAAAGGGCTTTGAAATCTGGACCCATATACCATCCCGGGCACTATGTTACCCTTATGAAAACTGCTAAAAAACTGGAAACCTCTATAAGGTGGTTGAACTGAGTCATTCTGATTTTATGAATTTCAAAGATCTGTGAGACCAAATTGGAGTAAATTCTACAGTAACAACTAAACGGGAAAAGGTGTTCATGAGTGACATTAAAACTGTGAAAGTAGACAAAAACAGTCCATTAGTTTTGAAATTCAAGACTACTTTTGATGACGATGGAGAATACCAAGAGGTTTCCTTTCAGGACAATACCAATGAAGGTGAAATGAATGAAGAAGGAGAGTCTGATGTAATACCAGAAGCTAAAAGAAGAAGATCAAATAGGAAAACAAAAGAAAGAGTTCTGAAAAATGTTTCTGAAGTTGATTTAAAACCGATGTATGAAAACAAACCTTCTATATCTCAACGAAAGAAAAAGGACTTGCTAGAGTTGTTGGATAAAAATATTATTCCAAACTGTTACTCATATTTCTATAATTCTCTGTGTCAGAACTAGAAAGAAACAACTATTTTTAGTATTTAAATATTTTTATTGTTTCAGTTTTAAATTTTGTTAGACTCAGTTCTTTACTTTTTTTTCAATTACCTTAATTTAGTCATTAGAGTTGGCTTTTATTGTTTCAGATAGTTTCTGTAATGAAACTGTTACTCATACTTGAGTTTATTTTATACTTGTACAACGACTTTTGTTCTCTGTAAACAACTTTTTACATATATAATTATGTTAAAAACCCATCTTCCAAGTAAGATATTTGTGTTTTATTGTGAAAATAAATCTTTTTGCTTTTAAATGCCACCGAGAGTCTTTATTTACCAAATTTATTAAACTAAAATAAGTTTAGTTTTTTAGAGAAAAACGACACAACTCAAATACATAATGTATATAGTTATGTATTACATAATTATGTAAAGTTTAGCCAGATTTTTTATTATAACAATAATTTATAAAGATGTTGTTGTATTATTAACAACAATTTCAATCTTTTCAACAATTTTATGTCAAAAATACGTTAAGTTGAAAATCTTAAATTTTTCAATTCATCGTACTGAAAAATTTAAGAGTTTGGACTTGTGTCACTTTTCTTTAGAAGGTGCGATATATACATATAATTTCTAAAATATGTGAAATGTATTTTTACGGTGAAGAATACTCACAGCAAATAGCTAACAATTTGAATTTAAGTAGAAAAATAGTCTCTTATTCTTACATTTGAGACGCCGACACAACGTTGTGCGTATTTTAAGGCGAATATGAATGGTTTTATGAGTGTAGGATGAGTGTGGATGAGTGTAGTCTGGTTACTAACTGAGTTCAACTGTTTCTCAGAAAGGGCAATTTATTCATAGCCCAACAGCCAGGGCAACTAAGGGACCTACAGCTTTACGTGGAATCCGAACCACGTAGTGCTGGTCTGATTTTCAGCTAATTGACAAGCCTGATACTCAGTTAACTCCCCCACACAACATCCGCACAATGATTACCACCCAACATGGACACCCCAGACTTCTCTAGTAGTGTTCACGCCGATAGCAACCATTAAGCGGACGCCATTTCGGTATTAAGAGGACCGAGCATCCAACCTATCGCCTACAATCTCCCAAACACTTTGTCCCCATGTAGCTGGGTTACAGCACTGCGCCACCAGTGCCGACTTATTATATTATATTCCAAAATAATTATGAATCTAAGCTTAAAATGGGAAAGGCAAGGTATCACTAAATCCACATTACACATAATGTACTGAATACATAAAAAAGGTAAAACTATTATTTCATGTACAAAACGGATCTTGATTTTATTTCTTCCCCTCTTATAATGAATTAAATACAGTCATAAAACTGTTATTAATACCGTAAATCAAGGGGATACTATATTTTGAACTACAAGTAAACATTAATAAATGTGCCTAATGTTGTTACCTTAAATGAGTCGTATGTCATTATATGAAGGTTCGTAAACATATGGTCATAATATTTTTTATAGAAGACGTATTTGATGATAGTAAAAATTAATAAAGAATGTTCATATTGATAATAACTTTCATTATTGATTAAAAGTTTTAAGCACGGCTGAAATTATCCTTAACGCTTAAAAATTCTCATAATATAAGCAAAAAGTGATAGTTAATAAAGCAGAAGATAAAAACACACAAAAAAGGTCACCTGGAAGACTAAACATTAAATTACCATTTGTTGCAATTTTTTATATGATAAACCAGGCATGTATTTAATTACTATATATGTACAATTTATATTATATTATACAATTAAACAAAATATTACGTAATTAGCCTGACTAAAGTGAAGAATAACTAGAGAAATTAAATAGATTGGTTAGCAAATACGGATATATGAGTCTTTAACTGAAACAATAAACAATTCAGGATAGATTCATCTTGATACAGGCTCATTGATATACAGGCTTAGCTTCATGGAGATGCGAAAGTAATATTTGTATGTTATTTGAATATTATAGAAAAATAATATACTTTAGTTGGATTATAATATACCAAGTTATTTTAATATATTATTTACTAACTAAACACTCGTATTTATCTTCATGGATAGGCTTCCACGGTCGTCACTATCACTAACAAATTCTAGGTCTTCGGGGTTCGACCGCGTCAATAGGCTATGTACAAACATTGCCGACGTTTCGGCCACATTACAGTATGCCATCCTCAGGGCGAGACGATCACAGTCACAGAATTTGACTGGCAGGTACGGGCCGGTTATAGAATTTGACTATAACCTACGAGCCCGGCCCGTACCTGCCAATCAAATTCTGTGACTCTGATCGTCTCGCCCTGAGGATGGCCTACCGTAATGTGGCCGAAACGTCGGCAATGTTTGAACATAGCCTATTGACGCGGTCGAACCCCGAAGACCTAGAATTTGTTAGTGACTCGTATTTATCTTTTAAATATATGACAAAAATGTGTTTTACACTAAAAATAAATTGAAGAGGATCCTCTCAATACCAACATGAAACGTGATAAATGGTTGTATCAGCGAAGACACTACATGAGACGACTTGGGAGTCGCAGTTGTATGTTGGCTGGGGTCACAGGTGTACAATCATATATTTACACAAAATACCATTTGGTTCAGATTCATCAATAAAGTGTGAGTTTTTAGTTATCCTGAATTTTGAGATATCAATAAATTACCCTTTTTGGGAATCACTTTAATTAGTTATAGAGAACACTATTGTTAATCTACACATATCACACACACTCGAAAAAAACACTTATATCTCTATAATTGGCGTCTTAAGCGTAAATAAAAGTTTTAGATCTTTTAAATCAAACTGGAACATTGAAATCATTGCTATGACTTTTCCAAATTGTATTTATCATATGTGAAAATGGACTTTTGCATTTAATCTGGCAATGAGACAACCCGTATAAAATTTGAAATTTGGAATATAAAAAATAAAATTAATCAAGAACAATTATTTGCAAGATATATGATCCTAAATATTATTTTACCAACAGATTAAAAATATCTAGAATCTACAGTTTCCGGACAACCGCGTCAAGGTACTATGTACAATATTTACAAGATGACCAGACGTTTCGCCCATACTGTGATGTGGCATCCTCAGTGGTTTCTCTGAGACTGAAATCGGCGAGTGACCTTCCAGCTTTTATAACAGGTGGTGGGGTGGGGACTGGTTGGCAGGTATGCTGGAGAAAGGGGTGGAGGCACGACCCACGTGACCTACGGTCATTGCCCGAAAAATCAATATGGCTGACTCTTCCATTTTATTTCAATTTACTTAAAATGGGTTCCCATGTCTTTGGCAGCCGTATACTATCATCCTTATTCAAATTATTTCTTCTTTTATATATTTCTATGGCTTCCCTTACGATTCTCGGGTAGTAATGTGAGATGTTGGCAAGGACTTTAGTTTTGTCAAATAAAATTCCATTATTACTTTTTGTGCTATGTTCAGCAACTGCAGACTTTTCCGTGTCTTCATTCTTAGTATGCCTTATATGTTTCTTAATCCTTGTGGAAATTAACCTCTTGGTTTTCCCTATTTAGACTGACCCGCAACTACAAGGTATTTCATATACTCCAGGCATAGCTAGTAGAATTTTATCTTTGACTGGCCTCAGAAAATTCTGTAATCTATTCGATGGCTTGTAAATGGTTTTTATATTTTCTTTACTTAATAGCCTGCCAATATTTTCCGTTGTTCCCTTTATGTAAGGTAGATACGCCTTTATTGAGGTATCCTTATCTTGTCTTGTATCTATTCTACTGTCTTGTTCTTTCCTCTTCAACTGTTTTCCAATAGTATTATTGATTTCTCCAACTGATTATCCATTCTGTTTTAATGTTGAATGTAATATTTGTCTTTCTTTCTTCCAACTATTTTGGTCTGAAATGCGAATGGCTCGATTGATTAAAGTGTTTAAAACTGCATTCTTCTGTGCCGGATGATGCCTCCGTCCCCCTCTCCAGCATACCTGCCAACCAGTCCCCACCCCATCACCTGTTATAAAAGCTGGAAGGTCACTCACCGATTTCAGTCTCAGAGAAACCACTGAGGATGCCACATCACAGTATGGGCGAAACGTCTGGTCATCTTGTAAATATTGTACAAAGTACCTTGACGCGGTTGTCACTTGAAACTTTAGATTCTAGTTATGACACCGGCCGCTTAAGCCTAAGTTCTAAAATTAAATACATGTTTACTGTAAACCTAGTTTTACACAGGACAACTAAACGTTTAACAATTTCCTTTATTCCCAAAAGTATATAATAATATTAAATCATATTAACTATCATCTATAATCCCCTACTCCTAAATGAATAACATTGTAATTTGTCACTCATAGATGAATAACATCGTCATTAGTCAATAAACCCCTGCTCCTATATGAATAACATCGTCATTAGTAAATCAACCCCTAATACTAGATGAATACCATCATCATTAGTCAATGATCCCCTACTCCTAGATGACTAACATCGTCATTAGTCAACCATTTCCTACTCCCAGAAAAAAATTCGCTGACAAATATTTCCATGTTCCGGTGTAGCTTTGACATTTTATCACATACACATTTTGAATAGTCAACTTTTCTTGGTCTTCCAATAAAATCCACATTACTAATTTGTATACTTAAGCTTCCGCTTTAATGGACACCAAATAGTTGATAAATTTTATTTTGAGTGCACATATACTTGTCCCCAATTGAATTAAATTTGTAGAATTTTATGTATCAATATTAGTTGACATAGACTCAGTTACTTTTTTCGTGCTAGTTGTTTGTAATTTTGGTTTTTGAAAATCAATTTTATCTGATATTACTATAAGCATTGAAACTGAAAATTGTGTTAGTGTCATTATTTTATGAGTTTTGATGGAAATAAATGTCACTATTTCAGTTTTGTGCTGCTAAACCGAACAGACTCAGGTTTGTATTATGTGCAACTTATAACTAAGTACAATTGTGAGGATATCACGTCTCTTACAATATTGATTCCCTCCAACTACACAATACGAAAGTTACACAGCCCCTCTTGACTTTCACCACATGTAAATCATATGAGTTTGTCAACTTGTATTTTTTCTGAAAAAAAGAGTCCCAACCACTCTTAATGTTATTTTTGTTTCAATTATGTTTGGATTTATTTACAATATTTATTGCATAACTATTTATTAACGACTGCCTATATATGCCTCACATGATATTAACATAAAGTACTTTTGCTAAAAATATACTAATATTAGTAAAAATGTTATTTATTTACATGCCTGAGTGGAGAATAAGTAAACAGACTGGCATCCAATAGTGCGTTAAATGTGTGTCAAGTAGTGTTTCTTCAGTTTTTAATGCTATTACAGGGCCAGCACCTTGTCAGTCCCTTGTTTATTAAGGATTAACGTATTTATTATTATTATTATAGATGTATAGAAGTTTTAGGCGAACCTACCTAAACCTACCGCCAAGGCGTTCGCTGTGGCAATACGAGAGTGATCTCTATATTTTTATCTCTAACTTAGTTTAGCTAACTTTTCACATTAATGGAACAAACAATAATATCTTAATTTTTACTTATACTCTTAATTGAAAAATTCTGTCACCGTTCATTTGAAGAATGTCAAAAAAGTCATATAGTAAAAATGTTTGTGTATATAACAGAAATTTATCTTTTAATGACCGGGCTAACAAAACAGGTTTAGTGAAATTTTTTCCTTAGTTTAAATAACTACAGTTAAATACTATAAAAACAAGACTTAATAATGTGCTTTTTTTTATTTTTCACTCACAAACCATTACTCTCAATACATGCAGTTTTGAAGTTTTACTAAGACTGTATGTTCGGTAAGGAAAGGTCTGGAGAAAATCATAAATGGTGGGTGAGAACACCGTTAGGGGCCAAATCATAACACACACATTGATTTTAAATGCAATACCCAGCTGACTTTAAGCGCATTTTATGTGTGACGTATTGAAGTGATTTCGGGCAACATTTATGTTACTAACTGTTGTCATAGTTCAAATATTAGCAGTCTACCAATAATGTAAGTAATTGTATATTTTGGGTCATATTTTTATATCATTATAAAAAATGTACAAATATAAATTTATTTACAGTATTAGTAATTGAAAATGTTAGTAGTAACCTATACTAATTACTTAGTAATAACTAAGATGTTTAGTTACAATAATTGTTTCAATAAAGTTATTAGTAAATTTTTAGATCAAACTTACTTAGAATTAATTAATCATAAAATGTTCAATGCATTCAAATGAAAAAAACTACCACATTAGTGTTATTTCCAACCCAACTAACAAAATATAAAATGAGGTAGGCTTCAAAAAGAATATTCAAATCAATTAACAATGGAATAACTTTTCGTACATTTAAAACAGTATATTGAGTATTTAATGTTCAAATAAAAGCATAATAAAAGAATAATCGAGGGAGATTGTGGCCATTCGGCAAGAAACAATGGCTGTGCTTACAGCTTATACCTTCCAGATTACAGTCCCATTCAATTTAGATCACATTGAAATTGGGTTTGTGTATTAAATGCAAACATTTTATTGTACTTTGGAGGTTTAAGAAATCCATATTGATACCATATAGAAGAATTGAATTGATTGTACTGTTTTTTTTTTTTTTTTTTATACATGTTTTAGTTGTTTTCCTGGAAGTCGAATGCTTATTTTTTAATGTAAGGTTTTTTATTAAAATACCAGCAATGATCTATTTTATTTACAAGACTTCAGATACGCTTTTTTAAGATTTTAACTTCTAATATATCAATGTATTAAAGTTATAATTTTATAGTAATAATTTTATAGTATTATATAAAGTTAATATTATAGTATTAAAGTTATAAATAAATAAATTATTAAATTATAAATAATTATAAATATGGCAAATATTAGATTTACCATATTTAATTTGTTCTTGTTTGGCAAGTACCTAAACTATGGTTGTGTTTTAGACTTCCTGTAATATATTCAGTGTTGTTCAATGATACGTTTTATAGTTTATCTATAATTGTTAATATTAAAAGTGTTTATAATGCTTTATTAATTTTATATGAATTGTTAATATATTGTTGATAGTTGTATAAAAGAGTCCTATAAAAGCTTTTTATATTTAACTATTAAATGCGTAAGTTTGATATTTTAGGACATATCACCTGTGATGTTGAAAATGTTCCTGAGAAGTTGGGCTGGTAGCCGCTAATCACAATCTAACATGTCCGTAGTGAGCATGCACAAAATAACATGTCCGTAGTGAGCATGCACAAACTAACATGTCCGTAGTGTGCATGCACAATCTAACATGTCCGTAGTGAGCATGCACAAACTAACATGTCTGTAGTGAGCATGCACAAACTAACATGTCAGTACTGAGCATACACAATCTAACACGTCCGTAGTGAGCATGCACAAAATAACATGTCTGTAGTGAGCATGCACAAACTAACATGTCAGTACTGAGCATACACAATCTAACACGTCCGTAGTGAGCATGCACAAACTAACATGTCCGTAGTGAGCATGCACAAACTAACATGTCCGTAGTGAGCATACACAATCTAACACGTCCGTAGTGAGCATGCACAAACTAACATGTCAGTAGTGAGCATACACAATCTAACACGTCCGTAGTGAGCATGCACAAATTAACATGTCCGTAGTGAGCATGCACAAACTAACATGTCCGTAGTGAGCATGCACAAACTAACATGTCAGTAGTGAGCATACACAATCTAACATGTCCGTAGTGAGCATGCACAAACTAACATGTCCGTAGTGAGCATACACAATCTAACATGTCCGTAGTGAGCATGCACAAACTAACATGTCCGTAGTGAGCATGCACAAACTAACATGTCAGTAGTGAGCATACACAATCTAATACGTCCATAGTGAGCATGCACAAAATGACATGTCCGTAGTGAGCATGCACAAACTGACATGTCCGTAGTGAGCATGCACAAACTGACATGTCCGTAGTGATATGCACAACCTAACATGTCCGTAGTGAGCATGCATTAAGTAACATGTCAGTAGTGAGCATACACAATCTAACACGTCCATAGTGAGCATGCACAAAATGACATGTCCGTAGTGAGCATGCACAAACTGACATGTCCGTAGTGATCATGCACAACCTAACATGTCCGTAGTGAGCATGCATTAAGTAACATGTCCGTAGTGAGCATGCACAAACTAACATGTCCGTAGTGAGCATGCACAAACTAACATGTCCGTAGTGTGCATGCACAAACTAACATGTCCGTTGTGAGCATGCACAAACTAACATGTCCGTAGTGAGCATGCACAAACTAACATGTCCGTAGTGTGCATGCACAAACTAACATGTCCGTTGTGAGCATGCACAAACTAACATGTCCGTAGTGAGCATGCACAAACTTACATGTCCGTAGTGTGCATGCACAAACTAACATGTCCGTAGTGAGTATGCACAAACTAACATGTCCGTAGTGTGCATGCACAAACTAACATGTCCGTAGTGAGCATGCACAAACTAACATGTCCGTAGTGTGCATGCACAAACTAACATGTCCGTAGTGTGCATGCACAATCTAACATGTCCGTAGTGAGCATGCACAAACTAACATGTCTGTAGTGAGCATGCAAAAACTAACATGTCAGTACTGAGCATACACAATCTAACACATCCGTAGTGAGCATGCACAAACTAACATGTCCGTAGTGAGCATGCACAAACTAACATGTCCGTAGTGAGCATACACAATCTAACACGTCCGTAGTGAGCATGCACAAACTAACATGTCAGTAGTGAGCATACACAATCTAACACGTCCGTAGTGAGCATGCACAAATTAACATGTCCGTAGTGAGCATGCACAAACTAACATGTCCGTAGTGAGCATGCACAAACTAACATGTCAGTAGTGAGCATACACAATCTAACATGTCCGTAGTGAGCATGCACAAACTAACATGTCCGTAGTGAGCATTCACAAACTAACATGTCCGTAGTGAGCATACACAATCTAACATGTCCGTAGTGAGCATGCACAAACTAACATGTCCGTAGTGAGCATGCACAAACTAACATGTCAGTAGTGAGCATACACAATCTAATACGTCCATAGTGAGCATGCACAAAATGACATGTCCGTAGTGAGCATGCACAAACTGACATGTCCGTAGTGAGCATGCACAAACTGACATGTCCGTAGTGATATGCACAACCTAACATGTCCGTAGTGAGCATGCATTAAGTAACATGTCAGTAATGAGCATACACAATCTAACACGTCCATAGTGAGCATGCACAAAATGACATGTCCGTAGTGAGCATGCACAAACTGACATGTCCGTAGTGATCATGCACAACCTAACATGTCCGTAGTGAGCATGCATTAAGTAACATGTCCGTAGTGAGCATGCACAAACTAACATGTCCGTAGTAAGCATGCACAAACTAACATGTCCGTAGTGTGCATGCACAAACTAACATGTCCGTTGTGAGCATGCACAAACTAACATGTCCGTAGTGAGCATGCACAAACTAACATGTCCGTAGTGTGCATGCACAAACTAACATGTCCGTTGTGAGCATGCACAAACTAACATGTCCGTAGTGAGCATGCACAAACTAACATGTCCGTAGTGTGCATGCACAAACTAACATGTCCGTAGTGAGCATGCACAAACTAACATGTCCGTAGTGTGCATGCACAAACTAACATGTCCGTAGTGAGCATGCACAAACTAACATGTCCGTAGTGTGCATGCACAAACTAACATGTCCGTTGTGAGCATGCACAAACTAACATGTCCGTAGTGAGCATGCACAAACTAACATGTCCGTAGTGTGCATGCACAAACTAACATGTCCGTTGTGAGCATGCACAAACTAACATGTCCGTAGTGAGCATGCACAAACTAACATGTCCGTAGTGTGCATGCACAAACTAACTAGCATGAGAGCAGGTTTCTTTCCGTTTGTTTATTTTAAATGAACATTGGGAATTCGAAGGTACTGTCTTGAGGAATCCTCACAATATCATGAACATTCTTCATAATTATCTTGGTTAATTTCTTAGTCTTAATTGTATTATTATCTTTACAATATACATTCCAATACACAACTCCCCCTCTCTCTCTCTCTCTCTCTCTCTCTCTCTCTCTCTCTCTCTCTCTCTCTCTCTCTCTCTCTCTCTCTCTCTCTCTCTCTCTCTCTCTCTCTCTCTCTCTCTCTCTCTCTCTCTCTCTCTCTCCTCTCTCTCTCTCTCTCTCTCTCTCTCTCTCTCTCTCTCTCTCTCTCTCTCTCTCTCTCTCTCTCTCTCTCTCTCTCTCTCTCTCTCTCTCTCTCTCTCTCTCTCTCTCTCTCTCTCTCTCTCTCTCTCTCTCTCTCTCTCTCTCTCTCTCTCTCTCTCTCTCTCTCTCTCTCTCTCTCTCTCTCTCTCTCTCTCTCTCTCTCTCTCTCTCTCTCTCTCTCTCTCTCTCTCTCTCTCTCTCTCTCTCTCTCTCTCTCTCTCTCTCTCTCTCTCTCTCTCTCTCTCTCTCTCTCTCTCTCTCTCTCTCTCTCTCTCTCTCTCTCTCTCTCTCTCTCTCTCTCTCTCTCTCTCTCTCTCTCTCTCTCTCTCTCTCTCTCTTCTCTCTCTCTCTCTCTCTCTCTCTCTCTCTCTCTCTCTCTCTCTCTCTCTCTCTCTCTCTCTCTCTCTCTCTCTCTCTCTCTCTCTCTCTCTCTCTCTCTCTCTCTCTCTCTCTCTCTCTCTCTCTCTCTCTCTCTCTCTCTCTCTCTCTCTCTCTCTCTCTCTCTCTCTCTCTCTCTCTCTCTCTCTCTCTCTCTCTCTCTCTCTCTCTCTCTCTCTCTCTCTCTCTCTCTCTCTCTCTCTCTCTCTCTCTCTCTCTCTCTCTCTCTCTCTCTCTCTCTCTCTCTCTCTCTCTCTCTCTCTCTCTCTCTCAAATCCCCAAAATACTGAATTATCGTTAATGTTTTATTTAAGTACTCTTATATTGAGTAGAATCATTATATTTTGTTTATTATTATATTCATTAACTAATTCTATATATTATTATAATTTAAATGTTTAAGTAATATGTCACTAACCATTATTTAGTAACATACATAAATTAGTTTTCCATCAATTAACTTAGAGCTGGATGGTTTACATGCGCACTGCAAGATTGCAAGATTGTGTATTTGGGCTTACAAAATAAATTGAATTAAATTTAATATAGAGTTAAGAGCAGTAATCTGTAAAAGTTAAAAATTTTGTTTAAATTAGTTTAGTTTAAAAGTTAATTTATAAAAGTTTATTAGAATATTTAATAACTACAGTGTAATATCAGTGTTGAGTGTAACATGCTGCTTTGATCCCGTGTATTTATTAGTAATACTGAAAAATCTAATGAATTATAAAAACTATTCGGTTTCTTTCACTACTATTCCCGTTTAAAACACAATCATTGAATAAGTTTGCCAAACAAATGTATTATATTATTGTCATTGGAAACCAAATTTGTATACCAACTTATTTCTTAATGAATTATTTGAAAACATTGTTTTGTAAATAAATATACCAACAACCATAGTAACTTTAAATCTTTAAAACTGTTCTAAATTAAAAAATTAACCGAAAATAATGTAAACAGGTACTTTGGAAGATATTTTTAGATACAAATTAAAAGTGCAAGTAAGTTAGGACCATTTATTACGACTCGTGCTTGATTAGTCCAACTCATTACTGTTGTCCTACTGAAATTATGTATTATTGTGGCTTTGAATATAACTAAGCCAAAGGTATTTCCATATTTAATTGGGTTTATTCAAAATCAGTAATAAAATGAGTTATGATAACACTTATTGTAAATATAGTGTATTAGATTTTACGAGCATTATGCATATGCAGTTATCACAATACAATCATTTTGTGTTATTAAAATGTTTCAATAGTTAAAAATTGCTGAGTACTGTCATATTCAGTGCACTAGTAAATTTCATTTAAATATGATACTCCAAAACAAAACTAAATTAAGTCCCAAAATATAAACAATAAGAACGTTAAATAATATTTATACTATCATAAAAGCATTACAATGATTTTCATTATATACTTTTTGTACGATAACAATTATGAATTCAAAACTACAAAACGCTCTACTTATTGAGGAATATTCAGACTCAGGTAAAGACAAGGAATAACATCGTTTGGCAAGCAGTGTTGACTTACCATCAGTTCGCTGGTTCTGAAAGGATAAAAAATCCTAATTTTAACAAATTATCTTTACTAACATTCCCAGGATATTCTTCCAGGAGAGATCGAAATTCCTTAACTGACAAAACATTACCGTTTGTATATTAAGTTTGTTTAATTTAAATTATCATTTTAGTGATGTTTTAAGTTGAGGTAATTGCACTTTAATATTAGGCCTATTTTGTTGTTTATATGTACTTACACTATTAGTGATATAATTTTAATATTACTTTGTTTCTAATTTTTTTTCTATAAAATTAATGTATGTAAATACAACCAATTTTAAAAACATTCTTAATATTTTCACATGAAAATGTAAGAGAGGTATAAGTGTCTGGTTTTTCTTATGTTTGTAGTCAACTTAATTGTAATTTAAATTGAAAAAGGGTTTTTAAATGGGACAAATAAAGGCTGGTGAATAAAAGCAGGAACCTCAAAAGGGCTAGGATAAAGTGGTAGTAATAAATCCTACCCTTTGTACCTAATGACAATCATTAATTCTCACGTTTTCATTTATGTAAAATGTTGTTTACTTTAGTAAAAAATTTCTTTTAAGACCAACGAAACATTTATTCATTATTATTATTCATTATTCATATCTAAGACGCCGATCCTAGAGATAAGGGCGAATATGAGGATTGAATTAGTGTGATGAGTGTAGATGAACGAGTGTAGTCATTGTTACTATCTGAGTTCAATTTAGCTCAGAACGGACTATTTATTAATAGCCCAATAGCCAGGGAAACTATGGGACCTACAGCTTTACGTGGAATTCGAACCACGTAGTGTTGGTCTGATTTTCAGCTAACTGACAAGTCTGACACTCAGTTCTCTTCCCCACACAACATCCAAACCTTGATTACCATTCAACACGGACACTTCAGACTTCTCTAGTAGTTTCCAAGTTGATGACAACCATTGAGCGGACGCGTGCCGTTATTAAGGGAACCGAGCATGGAATCTATCGCCTAAAATCTCCCAAACACTTTGTCCCCAAGTAGCTGGGCTACAGCACTACGCTACCAGTGCCGACAAGGTAAATATTTAATAAAATTGTTTATAAATAGGCCCTTTAACAAATTATAATTTGTATTTATGAATTACTATATTTATTATTATTTTTATGATTAATTAACTCTAACAGGTAATATTTTGCAATATTCCCAATATCTAATCGTTAAATCCAACCCGACAATGTACAGTTTTTATTTAGATGTAATAATTTTCTTAATAATATGTTGAGTCATGTTTTCAGTTCAATTTATTTAGTTTCCAACCAGATTAATGTATGCGTCGTTTTGTTGGAATGATGCTGTACTAGAGTATCCAACATTGAGTGGAAGTCAACTAGATGTTTCCACTCAATGGTTATCATCTCCATGGACACACTGGTAGATCATTTTCTGTTGGACAGTAGTTGAGTTTTATTCAAACTAAGCGAAGTCACCAATAACATCCTTTGTCTCCATATAGTCAATAAATATATAGCTGACATAACATCAAAATATATCTTATTAAATGAATGAATTCAGATTCCTCGTCTGTTCCTATTATAGCCGTATTTAAGTCCTTAATTTGATAATTTAAGTATCACTAACTTATTTAAATGTAAAAATCTAAAGATTTCTACTGCTTTCACTCTTTAGGAATATCATTTCGAATACTAAACCAATATAACAACTATACAGATGTATTTCATTAAATTACTATGGATAGTGAGGACTTAGTGGTTTGTGAAAAATTTTTTTACTGAGTAATAATAACAATAAATATATTTGTTAGCAGTATAAGGTGATATTAATTAACGATTATGTATGTCATGGTACTTTGAATTGATCTTCAGTGAGAATATTTAAATTATATCTAAACATAATTCATGAGAGCATTTCATCTTATTGATCGCCCGATTGATATTGTCCTATTCATAAATAATAAGTAAACTAATACACAAAGTTTTGAGTTTTGAAATGAATGTGAATTTTACTATAACAGAGTCATTTTTTTGTATAAGAATATTTAAAATATTATTAATAAAATATTTAACAATTTATTACAGCTCAGTTAACATAAAATAGTTATTTATACTATAATAAAAATGTGTAATTCGGTAAACAAAATTCAGTAAACTGATATTGGAAAAACCACACACACACACACACACACGAGGTACTAGCTGTTGGTAACATATGTGTTATATTTGTCTGGCTGTCCTATCGGTATAGCTTATTGGTTTGTGTTTTTTGGTTTTAATGTTTTTGAAGTAAAGTAACATATATATAGATTTCTATTACCAAACAGTATTGTAAATGTTTCGTATGATTACAATATTACATGTTTTATGTTGTAATATTATATAATGAACACTTTAGTACTGTTTCAGTTTTATAAATAAATATTTTGAGGTAAGTATAGCTTCTGTATGGATAGGAGTGTTTTTCACGGTTCGTGTTTCATCTTCGATCCCAACGAGAAGCTCCCAGCGTTTGACTAGCTTAAAAATGAATGTAGGAAAATGAGCCTGAAACTGCTACACTTTTATGTGGGTTCCTTTGATGCAGAAACATTTCTTAGAAAATTTTAATATTTGTGCGTGTATTAATGCAAGAAACTAAAAACAGTTCATTGCGTATTGCATAAGACGTATAGTTTACAGTTAAATGACAGTAAAACATTAAATTGAAGAGTTATTTAATTTCATACTTTAAAATACTAAATAATAATGTCACGTATACTACGATGACATTATTATTATATTCATCAACATAAACTGAATTTTATAAATTATCCAATATTGCAAGAGATATCATTCTTTAAAATGTGCCATTGTTACAGATTGTTTAAACTGGAACAACCCTTACACATTATTTAGCTAGCCAGTACTACTTAATAAAAATGTCAACAGCTTAGGATAATTGTTTGAAAGTTAATTTCAGTACTTGATTTTTTTTAAGGTGTCTCATTTAGATGAATAAATTAGTTTAAATATTCATTGATGAGTTAAACTAAAAAAATATTTAACATTGAAGTCAATTTACAAATATTTATACAAAAACTAATTTAACTTTATGTTTAAATATTTGCTAGCTTCAAGCATAAAGTGTACTGTAATAATTACAATAACAAGTGCTCAAATACAATTCCAAAATAACAATAAGACAGTTAAGTTAATCATCTAGTTCTACAATCCCTAATCCCAAATATTATTCTCAGTTTTATGGCTAGTTCTACAATTCCTAATCCCAAATATTATTCTCAGTTCTATGGCTAGTTCTACAATCCCTAATCCCAAATATTATTCTCAGTTTTATGGCTAGTTCTACAATTCCTAATCCAAAATATTATTCTCAGTTTTATGGCTAGTTCTACAATTCCTAATCCCAAATATTATTCCCAGTTCTATGGCTAGTTCTACAATCCCTAATCCCAAATATTATTCTCAGTTCTATGGCTAGTTCTACAATTCCTAATCCCAAATATTATTCTCAGTTCTATGGCTAGTTCTACAATTCCTAATCCCAAATATTATTCTCAGTTCTATGGCTAGTTCTACAATTCCTAATGCCAAATATTATTCTCAGTTTTATGGCTAGTTCTACAATTCCTAATCCCAAATATTATTCTCAGTTCTATGGCTAGTTCTACAATTCCTAATCCCAAATATTATTCTCAGTTCTATGGCTAGTTCTACAATTCCTAATCCCAAATATTATTCTCAGTTCTATGGCTAGTTCTACAATTCCTAATCCCAAATATTATTCTCAGTTCTATGGCTAGTTCTACAATTCCTAATCCCAAATATTATTCCCAATTCTATGGCCAGTTCTACAATTCCTAATCCCAAATATTATTGCCAGTTCTATGGCTAGTTCTACAATCCCTAATCCCAAATATTATTCTCAGTTCTATGGCTAGTTCTACAATTCCTAATCCCAAATATTATTCTCAGTTCTATAGCTAGTTCTACAATTCCTAATCCCAAATATTATTCTCAGTTCTATGGCTAGTTCTACAATTCCTAATCCCAAATATTATTCTCAGTTCTATGGATAGTTCTACAATTCCTAATCCCAAATATTATTCTCAGTTCTATGGCTAGTTCTACAATTCCTAATCCCAAATATTATTCTCAGTTCTATGGCTAGTTCTACAATTCCTAATCCCAAATATTATTCTCAGTTCTATGGCTAGTTCTACAATTCCTAATCCCAAATATTATTCTCAGTTCTATGGCTAGTTCTACAATTCCTAATCCCAAATATTATTCTCAGTTCTATGGCTAGTTCTACAATTCCTAATCCCAAATATTATTCTCAGTTCTATGGCTAGTTCTACAATTCCTAATCCCAAATATTATTCTCAGTTCTATGGCTAGTACTACAATTCCTAATCCCAAATATTATTCTCAGTTCTATGGCTAGTTCTACAATTCCTAATCCCAAATATTATTCCCAATTCTATGGCTAGTTCTACAATTCCTAATCCCAAATATTATTGCCAGTTCTATGGCTAGTTCTACAATTCCTAATCCCAAATATTATTCTCAGTTCTATGGCTAGTACTACAATTCCTAATCCCAAATATTATTCTCAGTTCTATGGCTAGTTATACAATTCCTAATCTCAAATCTTATTCTCAGTTCTATGGCTAGTTCTACAATTCCTAATCCCAAATATTATTCTCAGTTCTATGGCTAGTTCTACAATTCCTAATCCCAAATATTATTCCCAATTCTATGGCTAGTTCTACAATTCCTAATCCCAAATATTATTGCCAGTTCTATGGCTAGTTCTACAATTCCTAATCCCAAATATTATTCTCAGTTCAATGGCTAGTACTACAATTCCTAATCTCAAATATTATTCTCAGTTTTATTGCTAGTTCTACAATTCCTAATCCCAAATATTATTCTCAGTTCTATGGCTAGTTCTACAATTCCTAATCCCAAATATTATTCTCAGTTCTATGGCTAGTTCTACAATTCCTAATCCCAAATATTATTCTCAGTTCTATGGCTAGTTCTACAATTCCTAATCCCAAATATTATTCTCAGTTCTATGGCTAGTTCTACAATTCCTAATCCCAAATATTATTCTCAGTTCTATGGCTAGTTCTACAATTCCTAATCCCAAATATTATTCTCAGTTCTATGGCTAGTTCTACAATTCCTAATCCCAAATATTATTCTCAGTTCTATAGCTAGTTCTACAATTCCTAATCCCAAATATTATTCTCAGTTCTATGGCTAGTTCTACAATTCCTAATCCCAAATATTATTCTCAGTTCTATGGCTAGTACTACAATTCCTAATCCCAAATATTATTCTCAGTTCTATGGCTAGTTCTACAATTCCTAATCCCAAATATTATTCCCAATTCTATGGCTAGTTCTACAATTCCTAATCCCAAATATTATTGCCAGTTCTATGGCTAGTTCTACAATTCCTAATCCCAAATATTATTCTCAGTTCTATGGCTAGTACTACAATTCCTAATCCCAAATATTATTCTCAGTTCTATGGCTAGTTATACAATTCCTAATCTCAAATCTTATTCTCAGTTCTATGGCTAGTTCTACAATTCCTAATCCCAAATATTATTCTCAGTTTTATGGCTAGTTCTACAATTCCTAATCCCAAATATTATTCTCAGTTCTATGGCTAGTTCTACAATTCCTAATCCCAAATATTATTCCCAATTCTATGGCTAGTTCTACAATTCCTAATCCCAAATATTATTGCCAGTTCTATGGCTAGTTCTACAATTCCTAATCCTAAATATTATTCTCAGTTCTATGGCTAGTTCTACAATTCCTAATCCCAAATATTATTCTCAGTTCTATGGCTAGTTCTACGATTCCTAATCCCAAATATTATTTCCAGTTCAATGCCTAGTTCTACAATTCCTAATCCCAAATATTATTGCCAGTTCTATGGCTAGTTCTACAATTCCTAATCCCAAATATTATTGCCAGTTCTATGGCTAGTTCTACAATTCCTTATCCCAAATATTATTCTCAGTTCTATGGCTAGTACTACAATTCCTAATCTCAAATATTATTCTCAGTTTTATTGCTAGTTCTACAATTCCTAATCTTAAATATTATTCTCAGTTCTATGGCTAGTTCGACAATTCCTAATCCCAAATATTATTCTCAGTTCTATGGCTAGTTCTACAATTCCTAATCCCAAATATTATTCTCAGTTCTATGGCTAGTTCTACAATTCCTAATCCCAAATATTATTCTCAGTTCTATGGCTAGTTCTACAATTCCTAATCCCAAATATTATTCTTAATTCTATGGCTAGTTCTACAATTCCTAATCCCAAATATTATTGCCAGTTCTATGGCTAGTTCTGCAACCCCTTATCCCAAATATTATTCTCAGTTCTATGGCTAGTTCTACAATTCCTAATCCCAAATATTATTCGCAGTTCTATGGCTAGTTCTACAATTCCTAATCCCAAATATTATTCTCAGTTCAATGGCTAGTACTACAATTCCTAATCCCAAATATTATTCTCAGTTCTATGGCTAGTTATACAATTCCTAATCTCAAATCTTATTCTCAGTTCTATGGCTAGTTCTACAATTCCTAATCCTAAATATTATTCTCAGTTCTATGGCTAGTTCTACAATTCCTAATCCCAAATATTATTCCCAGTTCTATGGCTAGTTCTACAATTCCTAATCCCAAATATTATTCTCAGTTCTATGGCTAGTACTACAATTCCTAATGCCAAATATTATTCTCAGTTATGTGGCTAGTTCTACAATTCCTAATCCCAAATATTATTCTCAGTTCTATGGCTAGTTCTACAATTCCTAATTCCAAATATTATTCTCAGTTTTATGGCTAGTTCTACAATTCCTAATCCCAAATATTATTCTCAGTTCTATGGCTAGTTCTACAATTCCTAATCCCAAATATTATTCGCAGTTCTATGGCTAGTTCTACAATTCCTAATCCCATATATTATTCTCAGTTCTATGGCTAGTTCTACAATTCCTAATCCCAAATATTATTCTCAGTTCTATGGCTAGTTCTACAATTCCTAATCCCAAATATTATTCTCAGTTCTATGGATAGTTCTACAATTCCTAATCACAAATCTTATTCTCAGTTCTATGGCTAGTTCTACAATTCCTAATCCCAAATATTATTCTCAATTCTATGGCTAGTTCTACAATTCCTAATCCCAAATCTTATTCTCAGTTCTATGGCTAGTTCTACAATTCCTAATCCCAAATATTATTCTCAGTTCTATTACTAGTTCTACAATTCCTAATCCCAAATATTATTCTCAGTTCTATGGCTAGTTCTACAATTCCTAATCCCAAATATTATTCTCAGTTCTATGGCTAGTTCTACAATTCCTAATCCCAAATATTATTCCCAATTCTATGGCTAGTTCTACAATTCCTAATCCCAAATATTATTGCCAGTTCTATGGCTAGTTCTACAATCCCTAATCCCAAATATTATTCTTAGTTCTATGGCTAGTTCTACAATTCCTAATCCCAAATATTATTCTCAGTTCTATGGCTAGTTCTACAATTCCTAATCCCAAATATTATTCCCAATTCTATGGCTAGTTCTACAATTCCTAATCCCAAATATTATTGCCAGTTCTATGGCTAGTTCTACAATCCCTAATCCCAAATATTATTCTCAGTTTTATGGCTAGTTCTACAATTCCTAATCCCAAATATTATTCTCAGTTCTATGGCTAGTTCTACAATTCCTAATCCCAAATATTATTCTCAGTTTTATGGCTAATTCTACAATTCCTAATCCCAAATATTATTCTCAGTTCTATGGCTAGTTCTACAATTCCTAATCCCAAATATTATTCTCAGTTCTATGGCTAGTTCTACAATTCCTAATCCCAAATATTATTCTCAGTTCTATGGCTAGTTCTACAATTTCTTATCCCAAATATTATTCTCAGTTCTATGGCTAGTTCTACAATTCCTAATCCCAAATATTATTCTCAGTTCTATGGCTAGTTCTACAATTCCTAATCCCAAATATTATTGCCAGTTCTATGGCTAGTTCTACAATTCCTAATCCCAAATATTATTCTCAGTTCTATGGCTAGTACTACAATTCCTAATCCCAAATATTATTCTCAGTTCTATGGCTAGTTATACAATTCCTAGTCTCAAATCTTATTCTCAGTTCTATGGCTAGTTCTACAATTCCTAATCCCAAATATTATTCTCAGTTTTATGGCTAGTTCTACAATTCCTAATCCCAAATATTATTCTCAGTTCTATGGCTAGTTCTACAATTCCTAATCCCAAATATTATTCCCAATTCTATGGCTAGTTCTACAATTCCTAATCCCAAATATTATTGCCAGTTCTATGGCTAGTTCTACAATTCCTAATCCTAAATATTATTCTCAGTTCTATGGCTAGTTCTACAATTCCTAATACCAAATATTATTCTCAGTTCTATGGCTAGTTCTACGATTCCTAATCCCAAATATTATTTCCAGTTCAATGGCTAGTTCTACAATTCCTAATCCCAAATATTATTGCCAGTTCTATGGCTAGTTCTACAATTCCTAATCCCAAATATTATTGCCAGTTCTATGGCTAGTTCTACAATTCCTTATCCCAAATATTATTCTCAGTTCTATGGCTAGTACTACAATTCCTAATCTCAAATATTATTCTCAGTTTTATTGCTAGTTCTACAATTCCTAATCTTAAATATTATTCTCAGTTCTATGGCTAGTTCGACAATTCCTAATCCCAAATATTATTCTCAGTTCTGTGGCTAGTTCTACAATTCCTAATCCCAAATATTATTCACAGTTCTATGGCTAGTTCTACAATCCCTAATCCCAAATATTATTCTCAGTTCTATGGCTAGTTCTACAATTCCTAATCCCAAATATTATTCCCAATTCTATGGCTAGTTCTACAATTCCTAATCCCAAATATTATTGCCAGTTCTATGGCTAGTTCTGCAACCCCTTATCCCAAATATTATTCTCAGTTCTATGGCTAGTTCTACAATTCCTAATCCCAAATATTATTCGCAGTTCTATGGCTAGTTCTACAATTCCTAATCCCAAATATTATTCCCAATTCTATGGCTAGTTCTACAATTCCTAATCCTAAATATTATTGCCAGTTCTATGGCTAGTTCTACAATTCCTAATCCTAAATATTATTCTCAGTTCTATGGCTAGTTCTACAATTCCTAATCCCAAATATTATTCTCAGTTCTATAGCTAGTTCTACGATTCCTAATCCCAAATATTATTTCCAGTTCAATGGCTAGTTCTACAATTCCTAATCCCAAATATTATTGCCAGTTCTATGGCTAGTTCTACAATCCCTAATCCCAAATATTATTGCCAGTTCTATGGCTAGTTCTACAATTCCTTATCCCAAATATTATTCTCAGTTCTATGGCTAGTACTACAATTCCTAATCTCAAATATTATTCTCAGTTTTATTGCTAGTTCTACAATTCCTAATCTTAAATATTATTCTCAGTTCTATGGCTAGTTCGACAATTCCTAATCCCAAATATTATTCTCAGTTCTATGGCTAGTTCTACAATTCCTAATCCCAAATATTATTCTCAGTTCTATGGCTAGTTCTACAATTCCTAATCCCAAATATTATTCTCAGTTCTATGGCTAGTTCTACAATTCCTAATCCCAAATATTATTCCCAATTCTATGGCTAGTTCTACAATTCCTAATCCCAAATATTATTGCCAGTTCTATGGCTAGTTCTGCAACCCCTTATCCCAAATATTATTCTCAGTTCTATGGCTAGTTCTACAATTACTAATCCCAAATATTATTCGCAGTTCTATGGCTAGTTCTACAATTCCTAATCCCAAATATTATTCTCAGTTCTATGGCTAGTACTACAATTCCTAATCCCAAATATTATTCTCAGTTCTATGGCTAGTTATACAATTCCTAATCTCAAATCTTATTCTCAGTTCTATGGCTAGTTCTACAATTCCTAATCCCAAATATTATTCTCAGTTCTATGGCTAGTTCTACAATTCCTAATACCAAATATTATTCCCAGTTCTATGGCTAGTTCTACAATTCCTAATCCCAAATATTATTCTCAGTTCTATGGCTAGTACTACAATTCCTAATGCCAAATATTATTCTCAGTTATGTGGCTAGTTCTACAATTCCTAATCCCAAATATTATTCTCAGTTCTATGGCTAGTTCTACAATTCCTAATTCCAAATATTATTCTCAGTTTTATGGCTAGTTCTACAATTCCTAATCCCAAATATTATTCTCAGTTCTATGGCTAGTTCTACAATTCCTAATCCCAAATATTATTCGCAGTTCTATGGCTAGTTCTACAATTCCTAATCCCATATATTATTCTCAGTTCTATGGCTAGTTCTACAATTCCTAATCCCAAATATTATTCTCAGTTCTATGGCTAGTTCTACAATTCCTAATCCCAAATATTATTCTCAGTTCTATGGCTAGTTCTACAATTCCTAATCTCAAATATTATTCTCAGTTCTATGGCTAGTTCTACAATTCCTAATCTCAAATCTTATTCTCAATTCTGGCTAGTTCTACAATTCCTAATCCAAAATATTATTCTTAGTTCTATGGCTAGTTCTACAATTCCTAATCCCAAATATTATTCTCAGTTCTATGGCTAGTTCTACAATTCCTAATCCCAAATATTATTCTCAGTTCTATGGATAGTTCTACAATTCCTAATCCCAAATATTATTCTCAGTTCTATGGCTAGTTCTACAATTCCTAATCCCAAATATTATTCCCAATTCTATGGCTAGTTCTACAATTCCTAATCCCAAATATTATTGCCAGTTCTATGGCTAGTTCTACAATTCCCTAATCCCAAATATTATTCTCAGTTCTATGGCTAGTTCTACAATTCCTAATCCCAAATATTATTCTCAGTTCTATGGCTAGTTCTACAATTCCTAATCCCAAATATTATTCCCAATTCTATGGCTAGTTCTACAATTCCTAATCCCAAATATTATTGCCAGTTCTATGGCTAGTTCTACAATTCCTAATCCCAAATATTATTCACAGTTCTATGGCTAGTTCTACAATTCCTAATCCCAAATATTATTCTCAGTTCTATGGCTAGTTCTACAATTCCTAATCCCAAATATTATTCTCAGTTCTATGGCTAGTTCTACAATTCCTAATCCCAAATATTATTGCCAGTTCTATGGCTAGTTCTACAATTCCTAATCCCAAATATTATTCTCAGTTCTATGGCTAGTTCTACAATTCCTAATCCCAAATATTATTCTCAGTTCTATGGCTAGTTCTACAATTCCTAATCCCAAATATTATTCTCAGTTCTATGGCTAGTTCTACAATTCCTAATCCCAAATATTATTCTCAGTTCTATGGCTAGTTCTACAATTCCTAATCCCAAATATTATTCTCAGTTCTATGGCTAGTTCTACAATTCCTAATCCCAAATATTATTCTCAGTTCTATGGCTAGTACTACAATTCCTAATCTCAAATATTATTCTCAGTTCTATGGCTAGTTCTATAATTCCTAATCTCAAATTTTATTCTCAGTTCTATGGCTAGTACTACAATTCCTAATGCCAAATATTATTCTCAGTTATGTGGCTAGTTCTACAATTCCTAATCCCAAATATTATTCTCAGTTCTATGGCTAGTTCTACAATTCCTAATTCCAAATATTATTCTCAGTTTTATGGCTAGTTCTACAATTCCTAATCCCAAATATTATTCTCAGTTCTATGGCTAGTTCTACAATTCCTAATCCCAAATATTATTCGCAGTTCTATGGCTAGTTCTACAATTCCTAATCCCATATATTATTCTCAGTTCTATGGCTAGTTCTACAATTCCTAATCCCAAATATTATTCTCAGTTCTATGGCTAGTTCTACAATTCCTAATCCCAAATATTATTCTCAGTTCTATGGATAGTTCTACAATTCCTAATCCCAAATCTTATTCTCAGTTCTATGGCTAGTTCTACAATTCCTAATCCCAAATATTATTCTCAATTCTATGGCTAGTTCTACAATTCCTAATCCCAAATCTTATTCTCAGTTCTATGGCTAGTTCTACAATTCCTAATCCCAAATATTATTCTCAGTTCTATGGCTAGTTCTACAATTCCTAATCCCAAATATTATTCTCAGTTCTATGGCTAGTTCTACAATTCCTAATCCCAAATATTATTCTCAGTTCTATGGCTAGTTCTACAATTCCTAATCCCAAATATTATTCCCAATTCTATGGCTAGTTCTACAATTCCTAATCCCAAATATTATTGCCAGTTCTATGGCTAGTTCTACAATCCCTAATCCCAAATATTATTCTCAGTTCTATGGCTAGTTCTACAATTCCTAATCCCAAATATTATTCTCAGTTCTATGGCTAGTTCTACAATTCCTAATCCCAAATATTATTCTCAGTTCTATGGCTAGTTCTACAATTCCTAATCCCAAATATTATTCTCAGTTCTACGGCTAGTTCTACAATTCCTAATCCCAAATATTATTCTCAGTTCTATGGCTAGTTATACAATTCCTAATTTCAAATCTTATTCTCAGTTCTATGGCTAGTTCTACAATTCCTAATCCCAAATATTATTCTCAGTTTTATGGCTAGTTCTACAATTCCTAATCCCAAATATTATTCTCAGTTCTATGGCTAGTTATACAATTCCTAATCTCAAATCTTATTCTCAGTTCTATGGCTAGTTCTACAATTCCTAATCCCAAATATTATTCTCAGTTTTATGGCTAGTACTACAATTCCTAATGCCAAATATTATTCTCAGTTATGTGGCTAGTTCTACAATTCCTAATCCCAAATATTATTCTCAGTTCTATGGCTAGTTCTACAATTCCTAATTCCAAATATTATTCTCAGTTTTATGGCTAGTTCTACAATTCCTAATCCCAAATATTATTCTCAGTTCTATGGCTAGTTCTATGGCTAATCCCAAATATTATTCTCAGTTCTATGGCTAACGTTCTGCATCATTAACGTCGGAGACTTCAACACTTCTCTTAGGGTACTTCTCTTTGTATTATTTTAAATATGTTGTGTCTAAAATCTAATACGGGGGTTGTGCTAAATAATTTAATTACATAGCTTTTACTTGTTTGAAATTTTATTTAAAAAAATATCTTTACTGTTTGTAATTATGAGAATAGTAGAATTCAGTTATAAAGCTTGTCAAAAACGTTCCAGAGTCTCTAGTAAGTTGGTATGAAATAGTAAACCTTTGTTAATAAGAAGTTACTATAATACTATAAAGAAACAAGGGAGCTCTGTTTTGAATAATGCTAACATGTCTTCACGTACAAAATGTACTGTATATTTTCAGCTTTTTCATTTAATTTACACAAAGCACTGAAACAACAACAGTCTTTAAATAATCACTATTATTTGGAAACACGTTGTAATCGTAATCAAGGCTAACTTTTTATCCTCTCAACAACTGGACATTTATGTATTTGATATTTATATACCGTCATTACGTATTGTGTTTTATCCTTTTAATTTTTATACACTATGAAAATTATATATGAAAATAAGCAAATAAATAAACAAAATTAAATAATAAAAAATATATTAATAAAAAAATGCCATGTTTATACAAAATTGATGGAAGGTTTACTGTAAGCAATGTTCATACACATTCATGACTCATACAGAATTTTAAATGTTTAAATGTCTTGACCAAATTATCAATATCTTCTATTGCTTCACCTAATCAAAAGTAACATAAAGTAATAAAAAACATTCAGTCAACACAAAACAAGGATATTTGTAAAATATACGTTACACCTGCAGTACATTCAAAAAAATCAAAACCAGTTTATTGGTGAAATATATTTGAGCTATTTACACTCAATTGTATTATGAATGAATCCTTCATGAATCCGGTTATGAATCAGTTCCATTTTTAAAATAATGTTATTACAGTGATCAAAAGAAATAAACGTATTTTATTAAAGATAAACCCTATAACTGACAGTCAGATGTTTTTCACTAATGACTTAATTCTTTACCAAACAAATGGTTTAATCCTGCCCTGTTGGATTTAATAGATCTGATGAATGAATAACTGGTGCATCCATTCAGTTGGGTCTGTTTGACGACCAGTAAACCACAGGGATTCAATTAGCAAGGTTTTGTTTCAAATACAGATTTAATTCATTCATTTAACTACCTCTCATTATTTCTGTACGTAGCTTTCATATTCGGAATATGCAATAAATAACTGATACTATTAATGAAATGTAAATAAAAAGTACATGTAACCAATAATATTGCTTTCAATCCCTAAATTATATCAATACAAATAAAATGTTTTTATATTATATTATAAACAACCTTATTGTGCACTTGCGTTGTTTATGTCGTCATAACTAAACCCTTATTTGAATACTATGGTAAACTCAAACAATGCGGTCATAACACAAAAACGTTACTGGCTAAAATTTGTACAATTTAGTCTCTTACAAAATATGTCAATAACTAAGGAAGCATAGTCTCTACAAAGGAACCAGGATATAATTTATGGAAACTAATATTGAATTGACAATTACATGAAACTATTAGAAAATATTGAATGTACTTTAACACGGGACGGATGGTGCTTCTTTGTAAATCTGGTGGAAGTAACAATGACTGTGAGACAGTTTATATCTTGCTCTTTACTCATTGTTATGTGGTAATTTATATTCCTTTTCTGTAAACCTATAGACAATAAGCTTAGCTAAATAATTAAAATATACTTTTAAAACAATGATAATTTTAATAAAATGTCATTTAAGATGTCTTAAACACACTACTCTTATATGTATATATAATATGTATTTTAAATACCACATATAAAAAAAATGTCATGTTATCTTTAATTAAAATATTCCCTTAGAATGCATTTACTGAATGTTAAGGATAGTGTTTAAAGACTTTTCATAAGAATTATAACGTACTAAGTTATAAGCTTTAAACATATATTATTGTATTAATTTGAAAATTAAGGTTCTCCAATGTCATATCTGACCTGATAGGAATTGCTGATATATTTAATTGACTTCTCTTTCCTCCTGTAAATGAACTGAGTGTGTTTTTGATGGCCAATTCCACTCAGTTGCAATTCTCTCTTTGAATAGTTTTTATTTATTTATTTTTTATATTTATTTAATTGAAAATGCATTCCATTTGCAGCACTGTTTTCTGTTATCTAACTTGCTCCATTTCAATGTAACATTTCAGAATAATTTAATTTAGTTTGTATTATGTACAGTTTACCTAGCTGTACATTAATAGCTTGTAATTATATAATGGTTTGTACCTCTAAAAACAAACTCATAAAAAACAAAAATAAAATAAACTCAGCCCTACTAAAAACAAATTCAGGTCAATCAATACTAGACAACAAAACATGTTAGGTATATCATACTATCTTTTTTTGTATCAAGAAAGATATAAAATTTATATTAAAAATGAACTTGTGTTCGGTTTATTTTTTATTTTTATACCAATCTCATAAAATGACATTTTTATAATAAATAAAACATCTAAACCAGTTAAGCGATCCTGAAGTAATGGACCAACGAACGAACTTCACATATTTATTTGTTTTGAGATTATTATTTAAAAAAAGTAAACTATAAAATGTATACAGTAACTCCATATTTACGCAATTAAAAGAAAAACACACTTGTAATTGACTTTAGTTTGTTACCCCTCAAAATTAGTTAAATAAATGGCATTTAAAAGTTATTAGCTACGGTACATAATAATCTTTTAGCCTAAGTAAATTATGAATTAATTAAATTATTACCAGCTAACTTAAATACTTTACTTAATCAACTGGTTAGGACTGTATAGAGTAAAAAATTAGTTCTTGGTTCCAAGTGAAAATATCATACGTAGATATTTAAAGATATTAAGGCAATCAATGTGTGGTGTAGGCGATGTGTCTGGGTAGAAGATTGTAAAATTTTGTGCTGATGTAACATACACCTAACCAAATGTAAAATGACCTACCCAAACATAACATAAAATAACCTACCATAATCATAACAACATAGGCCTACCGTAATCATAACAACATAGTCCTATCATAATCATAACAACATAGGCCTACCATAATCATATAACAACATAGGCCTATCATAATCATAACAACATAGGCCTACCATTAACATAACATAACCTAACAATACCCAACCTATACCTATCTTATTGAAACATAACCAAAACATAAACTTACTGAAACTGGACATTTCCGACACTAGCACCTCGTGTCGGAATGTAACTACACTAAATGTAATATACATTTAGAACTATAATAAAGTGGCTCTTGCTGAAGGACAATGAGTTTTGTTGTTATCATTGGTTGAAGTTCTACCAGTTGTGTAGGTGGGTAGAGGTCAGTGCGCACACGCACACGCTCCCGTTGCCATGGAGAAGGCGACGCACAGACTCAGGCGCTGGAGTCAGTCGACGCCCGACACTCAAGCCCGCGGCTGGGGTGCCTCTACCCTCGTGTACACTCCGTATTCCGTCATACTTTTGTTTTATTGCAGGACATATAGATGTATTTGTAAGGTCTGGTTGTGAAAAGAGTGCAGTTGTATATTAGATTGATTGTTGTGAACTTGATTACAAGCCTAAGGATTAAACAAGGACAGAGTAAGTCATTTTAAAACCACAGGTATTTTATAGCTGTGTTTTATACCATTTCTTTAAAACATAGTTTGATGATTAGTTTAAATAAACAACAGTAGGAGACCCTACATACACTATCATTAGATAAGTATAGGGTAATTATAAAAACCCCTTCAGCACTTCAGGATATGATTACTTACATGAAAAATAAGAAAAAGCTACCATAAACATATGCCCTTAAACGCTTGGTTGCCCGTTTGTCTGTCAGAATGATTTTTTGTACATAAATTATCATATTTTAGTAACCACAAATATTGTATTGTGTACAATATCAATACCAAATCAAATATTGTATTGGTACAATATCAATACCACTGTACGTGTATGGGTGGGCGGGTGGGTCAATATCACTGTACGTTTATGGGTGGGCGGGTGGGTCAATACCACTGGACGTGTATGGGTGGGCAGGTGGGTCAATATCACTGCACGTTTATGGGTTGGCTGGTGAGTCAATACCGCTGCACGTGTATGGGTTGGCTGGTGGGTCAATATCACTGTACGTTTATGGGTGGGCGGGGAGTTAGGTATAAGTTATTATCTTAAAACCCAGTACATGTATGAGGAATAGTAAGAAGTAATAATGGCTATTTTAAGTTTTCAAAGTTTAATATTTTATAAACCATAAATTTTTCAAAAACACTAGACGTAAAAAAGAATTTTTAAATTTAATTTTTTTTAAATATGGTTTAGTGATTGTTATGATCATATCAGTAAAAACTGATGTCTTAATTTGTTTAATACAGTACATTCCAATTACCACAAAATTTGTTTGTATATTACAAGGATGTCTTCCCTATACGGGTAAATTAAACATATATTAAACGCACATGTGCGTTATTTAAATAACTATGTTTTGTGAATGTGTGCATTATTTAAACTGTAAGAATGTTATATGGATATGGAGTCACTATTTAAATAAAGATGTGAAGATAAGCGTTAGTTACTTAGAACGGTTAATTGTTAATTACTACTTTATTTTTCACATTTTATAATTCTAGTGTGGTCTATTTAAAGTAATGTCTATTTTAACAATTTCTTGCAATATATTTCTTTTAAAATATTTTAATAATATATTATAATAAAATATTCTAATAAGTACATACGTTAGTATAATTAGTATTCAGATAAAAATAGTCATCATAAAACACCCTTCAAAACGGGAAATTCACTCAAGCTCTGCAGCTAACATTAGTGCTTCCTGTTCCAATTCGTTTACTTTCAAGGCTTTCCATTTCCGGGACAAGCTTCGTAATAATCATGTGTTCAAAAATAGAATACGTCTTAAAACGACTCATCCGTTTTAAATGTATATTACAAGGATATAAATTTATATATATAATTAAATAATAATATATAATAAATAAATTAATAAATAAATAAATTAAATATAATACAATTAAATATAAACATAAATGGTTATAGTGAAAATACGCCATAAAAACTGTTTATTTTTCATGTATCGTTAAATATAACAGTACGTTTTACTTTTAATTAAAATAATTATGTTTTATTTACTTAATTGAAATCATGTTATATTAATGAAAGTATAATACGTTCAATATTCAAAATGAGTTTTGTATTTGCGGTTAAGAACACAGTTATATTTGACAATCTACAAAATACACAATTAACAAAGAATAATATGAATATATATGTGTTTTAAGAATGTTACATGATTTAATTTAGTATATTTATTTGAATCAATTTTCTCTCAGCTTCGTTATCCCAAAGTATTTATCTTTCCTACGTACAGGGTGGAGCACGACTAGGTTTAAACCATTTATTTTGTACAGGTTACCCATTTTGTACAGGTTACGAATTTTGTAAAGATTACCCATTTTGTACAGGTTACCCATTTTGTACAGGTTACCAATTTTGTATAGGTTACCAATTTGTACAGGTCACCCATTTTGCCATCGACCGTTTTGAATCTTGGCAAAATGTTTAATAGATTTTATGAAGGAATGCTGTGAAAATGTTATGTCTTTAACATTATGTAGAGAAAGGTGGCACATTTACCAATTCTTTCTACTTAAAAGTACTTTCTTAGAACTGTTACTATATGTTTTTGCCACAAAGCAACTGCTCTTTGGTTTTTACTTAGGTTCCAGTTTTGCACATTGTTAAATAATTTATTTTTTTCACTAGTATTGCTTGAAAACTTAAAAACACTACCCTGAGTAGCTCTAGGGAAGATCGTACTAATATTTAAATGGCTTATTCAATTGAAAAAAAAGTAAACTGTTGTGTGTGGGTTATTACCATTGGTAACGTTTCAGAAGAAATTAGACAATTTATAGTTGCCCTACCCAGAAGTTAAGCTACCTACATCTCCAAAACTAACTAAGTGGAAATATCTAATGTTAGAAACTGGTAGTCTTATAACAAATTGCTCAGCAATAAGTAATGAGGAAACAGAAGATGTGGTATGGGCATCGATTCTCCGCTCTTCTGGTAAATCATAAATAACATGTTCACTGAGGAAGGTGTTCCAAAATCTTCTGTGCAGAGAATTATCAATATAAATCATTCTTTTTTACTAGCTGTTACACAATTAACTTGAATTGAAGATTATCTAGACAGAAGAATGGAAGTTTGTTCCTTTGTCATTCAGTTTGATGAGTTAGATCCATATGTTTAGAGTATGCCATCTAATTGTTTTCAGAGACGAGTCCACGTTTCACCACAACGGTGTTGTAAATAGGCACAATTTTAATTATTGCAAAATTTATAATTACTGTTTGTACATCTTATCAGTGTTAATTGCATGTTATCTTATAACATTTCTGACAGTAAATTGAATGGAATTAGGTATACTAAAGTTTTATATGAATATGTCTTTCCTCATTTCATCGTTCCATTAATGAAAGAAGCAATATTTCAACAAGATGGTTCTTGACCTCATTACAGTAACTCTGTCAAACAATTACTGTTTGGATTGGACATGGAAGTAATTATTTGTATAGGCCACCGTGCTCCCAGATTTGATTGTCAATGTCTTTTTCTCATAGAGATCCTTAAAGGAACATCTGTATACCCATACCTTCAACACTGATGATTTAAAACAAAGTATAATTATTTAGAGAGAAACTTTAACGAATCCTACAGGATTCTATAATAGAAGCGCACGATGTATTTGTTACGAGCTGTCACCAGTTTATCTCTGTGGGAGCATTATGATTTTAATAATCCAGACTTTGGGAAGTGAGTAACTTTCAAAAAATGTACACTTTGGATTTAGGTTGCTCAACAGGCTTTGCCCTAGTTTTTTGATCAGAATATCTTAAAAAATTAGAACGTCACAATAAAATAGTTCACACCCAAATACTGTATTTTCCTTTTTTAAAATAACCGTTTTTCAATATGCCACCATCCAGTTCACGTAATAGTTAGAGATATGAAATTTGCTATGCACCGCATACTTCTAAAACGTGTCTAAGAAAGTTTACTAAGTTTCAAAATTATCAATGTCCAAAGGATTAGCCTATACTAAATCAAACGTTGAAACCTCATATTAGGACATTCAGTATAAACAAAAGTTTTTATCAATAAAAGGATCCTAGAATAATTTGAATTAATCATATACTCAAATTATTTTGTACTATATCATTGTTAGGTTATTTTAACTTTTATAATGTAATATTTTGACATTAGTAAATTATTTACTTTTCAGATATTACATCATAGTAATTCATTCATTTTCATAAATTGTCTTTTTATCAAAATTTTGGTAAAATGTTGTAAACATTTTTATTTAGGTGCGTTAACTTTCAGCTCACATTAACAATGATTATTCATAGCTTAAATTAAATTTGTTAGATTTTCGATTCTGAGATATTTGGGTTTTTTGTGTTTTTTTTTTTTTTTTTTTTTTTGTACCACATTATTTATATTTTCTTTACTTAGGTTAAGTAAAAATCCCTTGTACTAGCTTTCTTTTCTGTCATTTGTTTTATCTAGAGTAGGTAACTTAACCCTTTCTTACCTGTGCTGGGATGGTTTCAATTGAAAATATAATGTTTAGATATTCAGTAAAACCGTTATTAGGTTATTAAAATAATTAACGTGTTAATTGTTATTACTTTATTTCATCATTCAATGTTATCTAAAAAGATAGATTAAACAATTTTAACTAAAATTTACCTTAAACAGGAACTGCTGTTGAAAAATGTTGATCTGACCCGTAATTAAATAAAAGTTTTACATCAATTTGGATTTAACGTCAGTATTACTTTCTTATGTCTAAAATACCTGTAAAAGCTAATTAGTTTTAAGAGGTTTTAAAGTTAGATTAATTTTGACTGGAGCCCATATTTCTGACTTATAAAATTTAACGTTTTATTTAAAGAATAATAAAAGTTATTAACGATATAATCAGTGAATCAATATAGAAGAATTATTTTATTTGGAGTGCTTATTTAAAACTCTATTTTTAAAGACTATACAGAGGTTAAATTGGTCAGGAGATATATAAATAATATGTTTCACTTACCTTATGATTAAAATAGTTTTAAATGATCCTAAAAAATACAATATATTATGGTAAAATATATACTTAACTCTAACGTAAATTTTAACATTTCTACATAGGGCGATAGTCTTTTGATATTTGACCATCAAACATATATACTTAATTTGTTATAAGGACATATATCTGCATATATTTATCACACCATATCATGTCCTTTTTACGCACTGTGTACCGTGATCGAGGTACAAATTCAATATCCTCATTCGGTAGTTGACCTAAACTAATTTGATGTAATACTTCAGACCTGCAGTAGTATCTTCCGGTTTCGTTATAAAGATATCGGTTTGCCTGCAACGTATCTCCATATTGGCCATATCACGTGCGTTTTATACGGGCATAGTTACGTGACATTGGCTCAAATTCAATTTCATCAATAGAAACCGAGACGAAGTTATCATCCATTATGAAACTACAGTCTTGTGAAAATCTGTAGATTGTATGAAAACAACTATTTTCCTATTTATATATTTATATGGTTGTAAGTTTACATTAATGTAAGGCATAAAACAAAATTACACTATAAATCGTTAGCCAAATATAAATGTAACCTGTCTACATTTTATTAAATGGAAAACCATTATTTATTATTGTTTTTATTATTTTTATAATGAAACAAAGTACGTTTATCCTCTTCCCTTCTTAAATTAACCAAATGACATACATCAAAATTCGAAATCAAAATGGTTGAATATTGTTGTAAAAACGTTCATAGTGGGTATTTATTAATGTGGATACTTCCCATATGATGTGATATTATAAAATATTTCACTGATATAGATCAAAAGTCGTCGTGCTGAAAACGTGGCACGTTGACGTAATCTGATTATTTGCGTAAACATTACACGTAGATCCTTTATAACAATGGCTATGTATAGTAAGAAACAACATCAGCCACTCATACCGTAAATACGGAACTCATTAAATAAATCAAATAACTTGATTCCTATCATACAAATTGACTGTATTTGTCGGGTAGAACAATGTGTAGTAGTAAAATATTAGAATAAAAAAAAGGTTTAACAAAATCATATTTATATTCTTCACAGTAATAAGTTTTATAAGGAGTTTTTAATTTATTATTGTAGAAACAGTGATTTTTCAGGTTTCTAAAATTGTAAGAATTGTAGATTTATGGAAATAGGGTTCCATAAATCTACATTTCCCTCCATTTGCCTTACGACCAGTTTGATGTCTGGGTCTGTCTTTATTTACATTCATTATTTAAGGGACGGCACAAAGCCAAAAGTGGCTGTGATGTAAATGATTACTTGCCATCTGCCAAAGGCAATAAGCTACATTAAAAATTGTAAATTCTTTGAGATTATATTATTTTTGTATATTTTGAGATACTAAAGCAGCTACAAGCAGAATATTTACCTCGTAAGAACCTGTATTCTCATTAGACATGATACATGTTGAGTTTAATTTAACCAGGTATCAAGGTGTTTAAAGAAACTTAAGAAATATTATCCCATTCCATACTAATTAAAAAAATATGCTTAGTAAATGTTTAGAACAATTAACGTTTAACGAAGCAAACTTTTAATAGTTATTGCATAAAATGAAATACAATATATTCAGAACAACTAGCTTCCTGGGTAATTTGAAACAAAGAGCACTACTAAAAAAATTGATTGTATTTATATTTCCAGGGTGAAATACAAGCTGAAATATTCTACAGCATTTTGTAACTTTTAACAAATCAAAGTTTTAGTTTTAATTAACACCATTTAGTAAGATTCTGTGTCTTTTCCAGTGAGACGAATCACACTATTTAAACAAACATTTCTCCCTTTTTAACAATTAGATACTAGAAATAAAATCTATAGTCTACAAATAATAACAATAAAACACTATAGGCATGGGTTTGGACAGATACCAACTACAAAAAGGGGGGCTACAATGTACCAAGATTTACTAGAGTCCAATGTAAACCTACAATTGCGGTAAAATGGGCTTATTGGTCATTTCGATTGTTCTCATGTATAATAAGATACAGGGAAGTGTTTTCATTAATTACAAAAACATTTATTGCTACTTAATAAAAAATCAATAACAAATAATTAAGTGATTTTGTAAATGACCCAGAGCACAAAGGCCTATATGCTTATTTTCAGATAGTTAACTTAATTGATTGGATAGTGAGATATTGGAGGAATGTAGTCATTTTGGAACGAGCTTTTCTTTGACTACACTGACTAATCCTAAACCCTCATCATCCGTTTTGCTAATGTTTTGGAAAGGTTTTAATACAGTTTTTTTTTAATGTTCCCATTATTTAAAAAACGCATGTTAGTTAAAACCCATCAGTAGGTAAGTAAAGTTTTTCCTCCTAAAAAGATGTACGAAAACACAATTTAAGTCACCAATATACACTTCTGTATGTTTCATATGTGCAATTGTTTAAGACATTCAGATTATTATATGACTTGTAAATTTTATCATGATGCATATATTGTTCTATCACTCATATTAAATACTAAACTTTTGAAGCATATTAAGTATGATTGTATATTAAAGTAGTGTACAGTTTGATTGATTCAATGCAAACTTCAACCATCGTCTCAATCCTTTGGGGATGTCCTTATATAACTAAAGCTGATACAATCAGATAACATTCCAGTTATGTTTTGTCCCCCTACCATTAAAATTTTTAAATGTGTCATTTTGTTCAAATGAGTTATTTTTTTATATGTTTGAACTTTTATTGTATAAATTACTGAACAATAATTCACTGAATAAACAATAAATCAATATATATTATGTCGATAGTATTCTATTTAAAAGTATCTTTGTAATATATACTAAAGTTTTGATAATATGCTTTTATAGAATGACAACTACAGTAAGGAGAGAAAAAGTCAAGACTTACATGAATATGTTAATAAAAACTACTTTGGCTCAGTTTTTTAATGGGAAAAGGTTAAGTGCCTTTTTAAGTGCCATCCTAGGTAGCATTTCAAAGTTGGGTTTATTGTGTACTCCTTTGATTTATTGGAATAGAGCACCTATTCCGAGCGTCTTAACCAGTTCTATAATACAGTATTTTCCGACCGACTAACTACCATTCTTTCTCCTAAGAGCTCGACCGTTCTCCTTCTTCTAAGCTTCACTGCTTAGTCCTCATTCAACAGCTTCTTGGCAGACCCAGGAACCTAATTGGCGTGTCTTCTCTGTAGACACCAATCGTTGGCAGATGTTTCCTCAAGTGGTCGTGTCCAGTTATATAAGTAATGTTTTTCCATCCAAAACAAAAATTTTGTTATTGACTATGTATCAATTACCTTATGTTTTAATACATTTTCAGGTTTCCCCTGAAAATCTGTTGGTAAATGTTCGTAGCAGAAATGTTATATTTAATAGTTGAAATATTCATCACTTTCTGTATAACTTGTTAACTATAGTGAGTAGAAAAAATATGGAAACGCTTTCACAACTTTTGCATGATTTTACTTGTAAAAGTGAAATCCTGTACATGGCCATGGTTACAAAGAACATACTTTTTGACGCCATTAGCGACATTTCATCTTTTCAGGGGAGCGGCCCACGAGGAATTGAACGAAAATCTTCAACGTAAGCCTAAGTCGAGATTGGTAGCAAATTGAATATATATTTCAGAGAAATTAATTGCTGCAAACCAGTCTTCAAAAGGCTTATCCTCTCTAGAGTAGCGGTAATTTGAGTTTCAAAGTTACTAATTCGAACAATACTATTTCTCCGCTTTTTAACAGCTTTAAGTAAATTATTCTGATCAAAAGTTATATTTTATGGAACACAATTACTAAAAATAATTTAATTATCAAATTATACATGGAAAAATAACATTGTTGTGAAAGCGTTTCCATATTTTTCCACCCTGTACATACCTTTAAGTTTCCAAAAACAGATTGTTATTTCAATTCTCTGTATCATATCCCTCAAAATGGAAATAACACGTCCCACATTAGGCAAAAAGTGTTCTTAAGAAATAACTTAAAGTTGACATATAAACAAAAGTGATTTATGAGAAACAACAATACTGCTGCCAAGAAGCTAACTGTTTAATAGGCCTACCACAATCTGATACGATTATTGACGATTTGTGGGTAGTAAACTCGTGGGCTCTCTCCTCAGTTGGCAGCTGGCCATCACTATTGCCAGCAATATGATTTAAAAAACGACCTTTGCTGCATACCGAGAACGAAGATAAAAGGGCATTTTTCAGCTTACAAAATAGATTTAAATCATCTAACTAACACAAGAAAATCATATTGGACATCTTAATGCTAGCAACAGAATCATCAATCAATAAACATAATGAAGTTTATAACAAAATATACAAGGACTAGTATAATACTTGCTATACAGATATGGGTAGATAGCTTACTCACCTTCTATACACACTTGGCTTTAATACACCATAAACATATTTCTTCGAAGTAATGTGAGAAATAATCTCGATCAATACATATCGTACGTAATGAACGCAAATCTTTTATAATTATAAATTTAGTAACTTTTTATATGTTCACATTTTTTTAAAGTTTTACTACTCAATAATAATAAATATTTATTACATCGTTCTTATAAGATAAAAAAACACATTAAATTTTATAAAAATATTAAAATAATTAATTACTTATTTTTATCTGTCATTTTGGCCTATCTACTTTAATAGTTTGGAAATGGAGGCAGAATGTTTCATATCTCGTCTTTATACCACATGTAACTTAAAGAGTGTAGACTGAGTGAAAAGTCTGCATCATTTAATTAATGCTGATTTATAAATACCTCCTGTAATGTGTACAGGAGGTTACCTATTGGCGTCAGCAGATTTGGCCAATACAATCAGCCATTCTGCTGAGCTAGTTACCTATAAAATATATCGTCACTGTTGATAGGTTCATTTAATTATATTCGTTGTAAGTTCACATTTTAATTTCATCACGTGTGGAATCAGTCAGGCCTGTACGTTGTAGGTTATAGGGAAACATATTTTATTATTTATTGAGGTTACATTTTACTGTAACCTAAATTGGATAACAAACAAAAATAATGAAATATTCACGATAGATGTCTGTCAGATCTAGTAATTGTTAAATAGTTACCACGTTCTACACTAATGATATATGAATTATTTTGTTTCGATAAATGTTTTACAACTTATATGAGAGGTAAAATAAATACGTAACAGTAATATCCGTAGATAATATCTTATACTGTATTTCTCTTGTATAACGACTAGCGGTACCCGCCCGCTTCGCTTATCATAATCACAGAGGAAATATTGATTTTGATTATATAATCAAAATTATCAGCAAGCTATCAGTTTACACTGTATCAAATGTATATCCAATTTAGAACATCTTATGTTATGTATAATGTACTAATGCACTCAATTATTTTTAATTTTAAAAGTTTAGCCTACGAAAATTTTATTCAACTCGTTTTCATTTAACAGCTTTTAATAAAATAAATCAATGAATTAATAGCTCCATAAGAATACCATTGGATTTTTTGTTGTGAGTCTTTAGAAGCCAAGCTAAACCTATATAAAAAATTTCGAGTCAATTGGACATATAGTTTAGGAGAAATAATGATGAGTGGTAAATGGATTTTATATAAATATTACAGTAAAACTACGTAAGCCTACTTTGAGAGGGAGCAAAGTAGGGTAATTATGGCTGTATACAAATTAATATATAGCATTAATCTTGCTATTTCAACCAGACTTTTCTTGTAGTTTACAAACTTTGATTGTCTAACAAAATTTGAAAGTCTTCTTTTAAAGGCCGTAAAGTACGGCAATTGACTAAATGAAATATCGGGGTTCTCGCCTTGTTCAGCCAGGTCCGGTGAAATGACTATACATGTTTTTAAATTAAATTTAAAATTTTCCGATTGAAATCAGTTTGTTCTCTTAGATAAAAAAGTTTCAGAGAATAGAAAAATCTGTTAGTCTACTTTTAGAGGGCACAAATGTATTTGACTCTGAATTAGTGAAATATCGAGGTTCTCCCCATATTTATCCATATTCTGTGAACTGGCTATGGATTAGGTAAGTTAAATTGTTAATCTCCCGATTGAAAATAGTTTGTTCTCATAGATAACAAAGCTTCATAGTCTAGAAAAATCGTTAAGTCTACTTTTAGAAGGCGCAAAGTACGGTAATTGACTCTGAATCAGTGAACTATCGTGTTTATAACCATGTTTAACCATGACCTATGACCGGCTGCACATTTTTTCAGATTTAATTGTATATTTTCTCATTAAATACAGTATGTTCTCCTAGATAACAAAGTTTCACAATCTAAACTAATCTGTAAGTCTACTCTGAGAGGCAGTAAATTAACAAATTTAATTTACACGCAAAATTGTAAATCTAGCTCTACTTAAGGATGAAGGAGGTGAGATAGAGCAAAAAGTCAGTCATAGGGCCAAAGCTGTAGATCGTCACAAATCAGGCACAGAAAATGTGGTTAGTTTTGCTGTAGAAGAGTTCATTTAGCCGCTACAGTCCAATTAGAGAAACGCTGTTTTTGGCATTTAAGATTTTTGGCACTGCTGCAAAGAATGTTTCAAAATCCCTTCTTATTACTCATCTACAACATAAGACCTTTGACTCTACAAAAGGTCAGCCTCGTAGGCTTAGTCCCTTTTTAGTTAAAGCGATGAGTGAATGAGTCAGTGATATTTGCCTTTTATAGGAATAGATTTTTAACACTTTAGGTAACAGATTAAGTATAAATATATAGGCTATTTTCTAGGCCAAAATATGAAGACAGTAATTAGATCTGCGAAGTTTTATGTAATTGGATCACTAAATTGGACGAGATATGTCTGCTTTAGACACCCAGATAAACTTTGGAAGCCATAAGTTTTAAACTATCTCCAAATAATAAAATAGAAAACAAATTGAAGGAAACTCTCTGAAAAATTTGTTAATAGTGATACTTATAAATTGAACTGTTTTCATTGTAAAAGAAATAATACTGGAAAACCTTAGCGTTCTTTCAAGATAAGGTTTGATTATCATATTTAAGCATCAACTTCGCAAAATTCAAAACCTGCTAACCAACTACTAATTCTTGTCACACTCGCAAAAAATATTGAAAAAATATTAAAGTTCTACATACTTGCAAGAAAAAAGATGTTGTGTGGACCTAGTGTCTTGAAATTCATAAAAGTGTAAAAAATCAATATAAATGTTTTATCCAATAACAAAGGCGCACTTTATAGACACTTAATTATATGTTTATTATTTATTTCATAATTGAACCAAATTGTATCGTATAAATACAACACCAGCTGTAAATAATTTTACTAACAAAATTAGGTGATTTATTTTGTTTTATAATCTTGCATGTACCTAATGATAACTTCAAGTGAAATTGAAATGTACGTGTTATGGAAATAAATGTAACAAATGTATTGAAAGGTAAGATTTTATTAATATTTTTATTCTATTATATACCTTCAGGAGGCTATGTAATATAACTAAGTACCTAGTTAGATAGAATTTATTAATTCTTGATTGCTACTGCCTTTATAACTATTCATCTATTAAGCACATAAACTTTCATTAACAACAATGAGTTATGAAAAACTCTTTATTTTCATATATTGTTTTTTAGCAGATTTTTTAAATTCAAATAAACTCTTTACAGTGTGGTGTACTGTAAGTGAAGTTACAGGAGACAGAAAATTAGGGCACCTTTTTATACGTCCAGACGACTGTTGTTTACTACTTGTAATTTCAGGCTTAGATAAACTGGGTCTGGTGAGTTGTTCCTTCTGCCAGCTTGATTAATAAAATGCTTACAGACATTTGTTTATAAAAAAGGTCATAGAATTACGTCAGAAAACTATAGTTTGTTTTTGTGATATGGCCTGTTATTCGTAATATATTAACAACCCCTAAAATATTTTCTAATATTTAACCCATAACTACTATCAAGGCTCATTTTTAAACCCCAGAGTATAACTATTTCAATATTATAACTTTGTACTTGCAGGATTGTGCTCTCTCTGCATCTAATATCTTTTCAGCTAATGACAAATACGGTTGCTTCTTGTTCAGTCACTCCATATTTGGCTGGGAAGCTTCTGGGGCCAATAGTGACCCCAAGAGAGTAGTTACGTTAGACTTTTCTATTTTTTTTTTTTAATTCCTTCAAATTTGAAATTTTAATTTTAAAGAAGAAGATGTGAATTATGTCATTGAGGAAATGGCAGGAAACATTCAACTGTGTGTGTTATTTGCAAAAAGGCAGTGTGCAAAGCCCGTAGCAAAGTGAGTGTTACGTGTGAAGAGTCCATAGGAAATTGGACAATAAAAGTCGCCAAGTTTAAAAGAGATATTTTTTTTACTTTAGCAATTATGGGGCTAAGTACTATAATTCCTTATAATATAGGTCTAGTTTTAAAAGATAATATATAGTTAAGATTTGTATAACTTCACTAACGGTAAAACAATTTGAAAATTTAAAGTAATAACTATTTATTTATAAAATAATGCCCCAAAAATGGTTATATTTAGAAAAAGACAAGATAGAGAAAAATTTAGTATAATTTAAGTTATTAAAATAATATTTGTGAGATGTTAATTTTTTTTTTTTTTAATTGGGATCAGGTTTGAACCCAGGATGGTACTTACGTTAGTCAAAATAAGCAGAGTAGTCAAGGGTTAAGAACAAAAAGTGTTGTTCTACACGCTATCAATTAGTTTAGAGGTATAACTAATAATGTATAAACAATAAATTATTTAAAGTTACATACCATATTTTAAACGAACTCTGTTATCATTCAATTTTGATATTAGGTTTGGCAAGTGTGTAAACGCTGATCAATAAGGTAGTACATAATACGACTTTAGTTCCATGATGTATCAATTCACTTTAATAGGGCTATTAAAGTTACCCACCTTGCTGATAAAGTTGTAAATATTGCTTGTAAATATTGAACGTATATATTTAAGATGCAGACTTCATCTTTGTAAAAATATTATTTAAAAAACAACATCGTACTGGTTTCAAGAGTTTTCCAACCCTATGTATGTTTCTATTTTCAATTTCTTAGATAATATTTTGTAGTGAAGAACACAAATGTATATAAAAAACCCGAACTAATAATTTGAATTTGTATAGAAAAATAAACAACTACCGGTACCATGTTCCGTAATAATATTTTATTAATAAATATAGCACGTTTGTAAGCTGGAAATGTTCCAGTAAGTCATTTATACTAAAGTAATATTCCAAAAACTGTGCGAAATACACAAAAAAGTTAAAAATGATCTGTAACTACAAGACAGTCCTTTGCTCGATTTTATTTCTTCTCGTGTTGTAATGATTTACCAAAAGTGGTAAACATTTGGTAATAAGGAAAATACAATAAAGAATGTTATAACTTTCATTGAAAATAAAAATTAGTATCAGAGTTTAAATTATCCTGTTGATATGGAGTAAACGCTCGTATTATAGCTTAAACGTTTATATTTAGCAAAGTAGAATAACTGAGAGATAATATATTTTGTATACTAAACATGAATTGCTATTAATTGTTGTGTTTAGCATGATTAACCAGGCATATATTTGAATAATAGAACTGGTGTATAATATCTTGTATATTTACTAGTATTTTACGTGAACAGAGTAATATACCTAAATATTGTTAATGATATCTAAAGTAATTAATTTGATTGGTTATAAACTACAAATTTATGAGTATTTTACATTTGATAATTTTCAATACAGTGACGAAGCAGGCTTATATTTGTGGAAATATGAAAGTAATATTTGTCTATTATTTAACTGTTTAACTGGGTTAAAATTATGGCCATTAGTAGGGCTATGGTATACATAATTCTTTTAAAAGATTATAACAAACCCAGAGCTCGTATTTATATTTTAAATATTTGGAAAAAAGAATTTTTAGATTAAAATATATTGATTAGGATCCTTCTAATACCATCATGGCATGTCCACTACATTGGTATGTCCACTACTTTGGCATGTCCACTACATTGGTATGTCCACTACTTTGGCATGTCCACTACATTGGTGTCCACTACATTAGTATGTTCACTACATTGGCGTGTCCACTACATTGGCATGTCCACTACATTGGCATGTCCATTACATTGGCATGTCCACTTCATTGGCATGTCCACTATATTGGCATGTCCACTACATTTGCATGTCTACTACATTGGCATGTCCACTACATTGGCATGTCAACTACATTGTTATGTCCACTAAATTGGCATGTCCACTTCATTGGCATGTCCACTTCATTGGCATGTCCACTACATTGTCATGTCCACTACATTGGCATGTCCACTAGATTGGCATGTCCACTACATTTGCATATCCACTACATTGGCATGTCCACTACATTGGTATGTCCACTACATTGGTATGTCCACTACATTGAAAGAGAAAGAATTTCAAATTAAGTACTGGCTGGGGTCAGAAGTGTTCAATACAAACATGAAACAGAAAACTGCTTGGTTCGAATGCCATATTATACCGTAATTTTTTCCTATGGCCATTTACATTTTAAATAACATCATATAGAGAAATTAAGTGTTATATTGATATACATTCTTCTATTCAGACCATGAAACGTTAAAATAATTTATTTATTTTTATAAATGCTCATTAAATTCAGCTTCCATTTTCTAATCAGTTTTTTTAAATGTGTTTCATCTTTTATTGCACACCTGCCTTTTCATGATTTAATACATTTCTGAACAACATATCTATAATTAAACACATTATTAACATACATAGTACGATAAACTGTAAAAATATGTATGTATTTTAGTTTTGTTAGTTAAATTTTATATTGCTCAATATTAGCAATGATATTACAGATTCAATAGTTGTCTAGGAAAAACAATCTTTATAATTTTTATACATTTATTAACTACTGTAAAAACTATAGTTGGTAAAAATGCATTATTTATTACTAGAATGTTACAAAATATATTGTAAAACTCAAGTTGTAAAAGAACGGTCGAAACTATTTGTATGGGTTGATAAGTTATAAAGATAACAATTTACATAAAAAAATTTTAATAATCGTCCGTTATTTTAAAAATATTCCAATAGTAAATATTTTTTAAATTAACTTTAATAACACACTTTATTATTTTGCACCATCTATTAGTTTGAAAATCACACTAAGTGCGTTTATCTTTCTTAATATATTTATTTATAATTCTACGCAATGATTTTATTTTTACAGAGCCAGTTCGAAAACATTCATTCCTAGCTAAATTATAAACGGTTAGCTGATATTAAATTAAAATATTAGAAAAATATATAATTTTCCTTATTATATTTAAGAGTAATTTATAATAATTAGTCAAATCGAAGCAAGAATAATTTGAGTTTAATAAATTTAAATTAAATGGATATTGTGAATAAAAAATTATAAAATCTAAAAAGTTTACATTTATATTGAAAGCGACTATCTTTTATACTTCAAGTTTAATATAAGTTTCCTTCAGGCTTTAGCAACATTTTCCATTTTAACGTTTACAGTGCAAATTTTTATCAAACTTAGCTGAAATAATATTTATTATATTTTATATACTTATACTAACTTGTTATTATTTAATTTATGAACAATGTAAATACTAAGCTATAACAAATTCCAATTGAATCAAAAGTGGAAAAGAGAGAGTAAAGAAAATTATATGTCTACCTATTGTATCGACAAACATTTCTCGTATTCAACTTATTAATTATTATATGAATTTATAATTTATAGCCACTGAACTGTAAATATTAAAACTATGTAGATTAATATATCAAAATATCAAATTTATGTCGTAGTTTTATTCTCTGAAAACATTTTTAGGTATAATAATAACATCTGTAGGTGAATAGATAAATATCTTGTTCCTTATAATAACTATACAAAACTAAAAACAAATAACAATATATAAATAAAAAAATACATAAAACAGAAAGGACAACTAATAATATAGTTCTGTTAGTTATATTGACTGTTCTTTTAGTTGTTTTTTAAATATATTTTTTATGTATACAGTATATTGTTTTTTGTTTGTAGTTTTGTATAATTAATATCTTGAAAATTTTATTTTCTACTCAACTTAAGGTGGCATTATTATACCAAAACATGTCACGAACAAATAAAACTATGACATCAATTTGAACTGTTGACAGGCTAGTCTATTTTTTGAAATTTATTATTAGTATATTTGTGATTTAAGCTTAATAAAACTGTAATTTAATTCAATTTCTTTATTAACACAATAGAATATATTACAGTTTCCTGTGCATGCCAATTAATTCATATATCTTACAAACATAAATAATATAGATATTCATGACAAATAAATTTAAAAATTACAATCATGGCAAATATAACAATAATAATATTAAACTGGTTTATATCACAATAATATAGTGACCCATGTGGCCTCAAAATGGGGCCCCCTCGAGAGCTTCTTGAAGACTGTAATAAGCTCTCCCGTTCAAGTGGTCTTTTAAAAGAATTTTAAATGATTTCAAGCTAATTTGTGTTTTTATATGTTCAGGAAGAAAATTAAATATTTTTCGTCCAAGGCAGAATAAAGAGTTTTAAAACAATGACAATCTAAATTTATTGATAGCCAGATTATGTTTGTGTCTTGTACTGTAAGAGTGTTGTAAGACAGGAAAGTAACTCTTATTTTTTTTAAATAAAAACTACTGTATGATACATTAAAAGGCATGCTAAGGTGAGAGTACCACTTGATCGGAAGACCTCCCTACAGCTCTGTGACTGTTGCAATCCCTAGACGACCCTTAGAGCCGTCTTCTGTAGACGGGAACTTCTTTCAAAAGAATGTGCACTACAGAAACCCCAGAAGATTATTCCATAGCTCATCCTAGACTCAAAAAAAAAAAAAAAAAAAAAAAAAAACGCCGTAACCCAGCTTGAGAGTTTCCCGGGAGGCAAATGACGAGGGGCACCTCAGGATGCATCGTCTGTAAGCTCCTAAGCCTATGAAAAATCAATCAAGAAATGAAACAATATATTTATTAATGTTGTAAATATCAATTAAAAGAAGAAAAAAACAGAAATAAGTACTGTTATTTATCAATTGCTATTAACGATAGATAACAGTACCCAATGTTAAACGCCAGCTATAACATTGATACTAAACATTATGTAACATTTACGTGAGTAACTTACCGCTGTGTTAGCTTCCATGATTTGTCTTGCCCTGAAGCGGTCTCATTAGAAACTGTCTCGGCAACGTGAATCACATATCACGTGTGCAAGTATATACACAAATTTAGTTTGAATGTATTCATTATGAAACAAATAATGCAATTACATTTCACCTAACTTTTATTTTACAATTACCTTTTGTAAATTGTTTATCAACCAATACACGTAGAGGATTGGATCGGTAATGCATATCACTATTTACTACCAAATCACCAACTTGTCACTTTTATTTGTATCAGGTTTAAACTGCTACATTACAATTTAAACATTGTATACATTTATATTTACAAGGGAAGGAACTCTGGCACTAATACGTAAAATTTGAGAAATGTTGACACAGTTCCAGATACTTTTAATTGGATTGTATCCCTCAATTTGAAGGCATTGTCTTTTTAAACTGTATTTCTGAATTGTTTTTGTATATTAAACGAAAATTTGCCACGTAGACTACTTCAAAAGTTCTGTTTTTAAAGTATACACCAGAATTTCTTGTATTTTATATTATTTTAGAAAACGTAATTTGATTGTAAGCATTTACACTATATGGAAAACCACATGATATGTTTAGTGTATGCATGGGAAAATATTTATCAGCAACATAGAAGAGTTTTTTTTTTTTTTATCATGATGTTTGACATGTATTCTATGAAGGCTAAAATGATTACCAAGCAAACAATAAATATATATTATTATTGCAATTCATTAGAAAATGTGATTTATTCCGTAATAAGACCATATATATAATAATGCATAAGATAAGTTAAATTATAGTTGTCCGTACTTTGGACAACTATAATTTATCTAATATTTATTTTAAAATCTAATAAATATTGTTATTCAAATATTTATGAATATAAACGTGGACTTTTTTATGCTGTCACTTTTTTATAGTACCCAAAAATAATTTATTAACCAAATAGTCACTGTCTTATTTATTGAAATGTTAAATTACAAAATGTTTTATAGGGAAAAAACAACGTAAAAAGATGTCGTAGTAAATTGTGAACACAGAAACAAGCATCGTATGAAAGCGAGATAAATTGGGACAGATTTTCCTCAACCTTTTCCTCACTTCCGTAAACAGCTAGGTATATATTGTTCTATGTTATTTTAATTGTTATTATTAAAATGAAATGAAATTAAAATGGTTGTTCTAGGCGAGATTTAGGACTAAGTAGTCCTCACTAACATCTAACTGTTACAGAAAATTTACAAATAATACAATGTTACAGTAGAACCCCGCAAATCCGAACCCCACAAATCCGAATGTTCGGCAAATCCGAACTGACGGGGATCGGAAACTTTTTTTTAACAAGTTAAAATACTGTATTTAGTAAATTTGGAGTCGCAAAACCGGGAATGAAATAACAGACAAAAACGTAAAAACATAATTTTAATTTACAAAAACACCTTCAACATCGTTAACATGGTTTATAATTGAACTTGAAATACAGTGAAGTACAGTATAGTTACAGAATGAATACATGACTACAACGTTAGATAAAATACAGTATAAAAATATAAAAGATTAAGGTGTGTTCTTAAAGAACTCTGTAACTTTCTTCTTACGCATAGATGTGTAGCGACTAGAAGCGGCAATGTTAAGCCATCTACGCATAAACATTACGTCAGCTGGTAACGCAGCAGGGCTCTGCTCCACATATCGTAGAGCCACATCCAGGGCTTTAGTGGCATCTGCGTGTGACACTCGATCTAGTTTGGAAATTTCTTCCTCGCTTTCTTCGTCTTCATTAGGGCTTTGAGATTGAACCAAATTTACGATTTACTCATCATTGTATTCTTGGTGGCCATTATCGTCAACACCAACCCATTCTATGACATCATTTTCTCCATCTTCTTCACATCCTGGAAGTTATGAACGACATCTAAGAGGTCATTTTGTAGTGGAGCTTGAAAATGCTGTGTTTCTTCAAATTGTAAATCTGGCCACAGCTTCTTCCACGACTTTTTAATCAAAGTTTCAGGACAGTTGTCCTAGGATTCAGCCACTCAATAAATTACATCTTTTATCGTGATTCTTTTCAGGATGTCAGTGATGGAACTTTCTTCATCTGATAGAAGTGTCCGTACCAAATGTTTTCTATAATAAAGTTTTATAAACTGCAGGACACCCTGGTCCATTGGCTGCAATAATGGAGTGACATTTGGTGGCAAGAAAACAGCCCTAATTTCACCACATGTCAGTTCTTTTTCTGAAGGGTGTGATGAACTCAGTTAACGTTGAACAACTGTGCTAATGTTAGTACAGTAACTCTATACGCTATTTTTCGGATAATCCGAACTTTTCGGAATCCGAACAAGCTGTCCCCCCAATTAGTTCGGATTCGGGGTTCTACTGTATATGTATTAAAAAAATAAGAAAAAACAACTTAGAATTAATCTTATATAGTAAATTGGTAATAATTAATTTATAGAAATAATTCAAATTAAACTAAATTCATACAACTATACATCATTGATACTATCGAACACTTCATGACCACAGACAACGCCCAGCCCTATCCCCTAAACGTCCCGCAGATGGACCCATTTGACTTCCATAAATTTTCTTCTCAGCCTAATGATTAAGATCAAAATTAAATGAATTATTTTAAAGTACTAGTACAGTATTACAATGTTCTATTAAGTCAAGAGTTAATGATCTTTTTGCATGTCAATAATAACAAGCCGACGCAACTTCCTCATCGTCCAGTCATATAGGAAATTTTAAATAAGAGCTGTAGTTTTACTACTACACTAATTTTTAATATTAATGGAATCTCCGACTCATGAAATGAACCAAGTAAGTGCCGAACTTAAAAAAAAAACAACTGTCCTCAAACTGTGTATTGCTACATAATTGTAGATACCTATTACATTGTTGAAGATTACAAATATTGTTGAACCAGTAATAGGATTTTAATAAATCTGTTTAACTTAATATATTGTTACTTATAAATACATAGTAATGGTAAAAATGTACCAAGAATGAGAATAGCTGGCTATTTATCGAAAAATATTATCAATCCAAATTATAGTGCAGCACCTCACCCTTTTATGTGTTTTTCTTTTTACGTAGCAGAGGCGAGCATAACCACGCTCTGCTACCATTTGCACCTCACCCGTGTAAAATCAAACCTTACTGGGCCCATCGAGGGTGGGTGCGAAGGCACCGTATTCAGGGGAACACAGAACAAAAAACACAAGTTGAAAGGCAAAACTATCGTTTATTGCATAAAGCGTTAAAAAAACTTTAAATTCAAAATCAATAAAACAGTATTAAGTGAGAGATAAAACAAAAATTAAAACATTTATGGACGAAACGGGCTGATGACCGTTTGTGAAAAGTTACTTAAATCTTTTTCAATAATTAAAAAATAAATGTATTATTATAATAATAAATGGTCAAGGCAATAAAATAAATAAAAATTAACTAAAATTTACAAAAACGTCAATAGAAAAAATTTCAATAAAACGTAAATAAAAATAGTTTAGGCCTAATAAAACATTTATAGCAAGATATATATAAATATATAGCTCTGACAAAATATATCAATAGTAAATTAGATAACATAAACAATAAATAAACAAAATAAAAACATCAACAAGAAACAATACTTAACAACAACTGCCAATAAATTAGTACATAACGACAAATAATACAAAGACACATTTAAATTTTCAAATGTTGGTGACAGTACGGGACCCCGGGCACTAAAGAAATTCGGAATGTTAGGCCAATTTTGAAAAGTTAAAAACCAAACAAAAGAATTAAATTAATAATTACACCTAAATCAAGCGGGCAAAACTGGGCGGCTCCTAATGGGAACTACAAACTAAAGGAATACCCTAGAACCCCGTTCCTTAAAAAAATATTACCAGAATCCCCCCGCCCCAGAATATAAACTAAATAAAAATAAAATCTGAATATAATTCTCGCTGCAAACAGATGAACGTCACTGGAGCAACAAAAACAAATCTTTTCACAGGTGGACGCTTTTCACATCAAATTGAACACCATAGTTGATTTTCAATAAACGGTATTATTAATTATTGAAACAACAAACAAAAGAGAACAAAAATGACCAATAAACTATATTTTTATCCCGAATCTATTACAAAAGCAACATTTTACGAACAATTACTCAAAATGAACTTTAGCCAGATATGATTCCGGCGAGAGGCAGAAGTTCAATGTCGGCGAACAAGACAGACGACAGGAAACACTGAAATTAAAACACGGAACAATGAAAACACAGACACAGAAGTAAGGAAACACAGAGATAAAGGCTGAGCTATCCGAGATAAACGATCGTAATGTGCAACGCCATAGTGCCCCACTAGGAATGAACTAGTAGAAATATTCTATAGTAATACGAAGCTTATAATAAGTAATATGTTGTATCATTCTATCAATATTTATATGATACAAGTTTTGCATACTTATTGATCTTTATTTTAACATTACATTTTATAGTAACCATACATTTCAAACTTGTGAATTAAGTAAACCTTGAAATTAAAGTGTATTGGTAATACGACAATAATACCTGTACTATGTTCTGACTAAAATGTACAATCGTTGATCAAATACATTTCGGATTAATTATTTACTGATCTTAAAAAATGTTATTTTCCAATAATTAATTTAAATAATAACAGTATCCTATGAAATGAGTAGTTCGCCAATTTTTGTTGACATTTTACTAATAAATTTAGTACACTACATATATGAATTTATGTTTTGAAAAATGCAAGTAGTTAAGACTTTATTGCGTCTTTTAATGTGGAGCCAGACTGTCAAAGGCAATACCTTTGCTGTAGACGTTCACCTGTGTAGCTATCTAACGGTGATTGGTTTCAAATATACGGTCGGAAGACTGTTTGGCGTACTGTTAGTTCAGCTATTAGTCACTTCAGTGTGTGCTAGAGAGAGACAGAGAGAGGGATGGCGAGAGGTAGACTGAGGGAGACCACTGGCGCTGCTACCTATGATGACCGAATATGAACTAATTTACCCAACAGGAAAACCATTTTAAAGATACTTTATATGAGGGAAGAGTAATCTTGATTTTATAAGCAATGATGATATTTCCGTTACTAGTCTCATTATCTCAAATTTAAGATTTTATTACATCACCAATACATGACTAAGGCCAGAAAAAAAGAATTTAAGAATATTTTTATATATTTGCATAGTTATTTATAATTTTTCATTAAAAAAGTAATACTACTACTTTAAATAAAATAACTGCAATCATATTTACTATCAAAACCATTTTAAAAATGTAACTATTTATTACCTTACTTAAAATCCAATATAATAAAGGAACATTTGATATTTTCAACAGCTATGCTAATTACTGTCTTAATTACATTTCTTTGTGTAAACTATTAAAGCCTCGAAAGTATGTACTCATTACACAACTTTAGAGTAAGTGTATTCATAAATCTCCATTATAAGACTCTTAATGTATCCATAACACTCAATTAAAAGTTAATTCCGCTTGTACATATGAAGCACTAAGTTAATCACAGTTCCACAAGGGAATGGTAAATGAACATTGCTTTGCTTTCAACAAGTTCATTAATCCCATTTTAAAAAATCAACAGTCTTTTTCAATTTAAATTATCTTGGGATTATATTACTTTATACCACTAGTATTTGTAGGGTAATTACCTACTTGCTTATTTATGAAAAGTACAAAGACAAAGCTCATAAATTTTTACTTTTATCTATCAAATCACAATGTTAGAACAAATAATTATTCTGGAATAATGAAGTAAAAATTACGATGTTCATAAGTTAAAATGTACTTTAAATATTTTACTATAGCTCTCACTTTGTTAAATTTTAACACTTTTATCTATATACAGAATATTTATTGTTTAAAGTATATTTTTACAGATATTTTAATATTAAATGCAAGTAAATTTTACTGAGATAAATTCTGTAGCTTGAATGACATTTTATATTTTGGGAGACCCATAGTGTATGATTTAATTTTTTCCTTCTAATGGTCACAATGTAATTTGTCCATTCAAAGCCCCACAGTAGTGTTAGATTCTTGATCGTATTTGGTATTGACTAAATGATTTGTTTAAATGTATAGTACAGATTATCTTAGTACTGCTATGTTTAAAAGTTCATTGAGCTGAAAAAAAGATTGTTATTAGTGCGCTGCTCAATAATAATATATTCTAGATTATGTTTTGTAAATTTTTCTATTACCAGGGAATTCTTTTGATAAATTAAAAATAATACAGTGTCAATTAAGTGTGCTTGATTAAAAATTCATATTATAGTTGGAAGCTACCACACGACACGTGAGTAATACCTTTTCTAAATTGTATGACTAAAGTACTAAATCACACTTATTTACATAAGGAACTTCATTGTTAAGAGACATTTAAGTGTTAAGAAAAAGGGTCAAAACACATGTTCATAATGTTTTAGGCAAATATATTTATAGTATTAATTATTTATGATGTTTTTTCCATTAACAAGTTCTTTATTTTCCACATAGTTTACTGAAGAATCACAGGGAACTTTAAAGTTAAATAAACACACGAAATATTATTTCTTTTTATTTAATAATATACTAAACTATGCAGTTTAAATAGTTAAATACAAGTCCTAAACAAATTAGGAATTATACAATGACATTCAATGAACGATACTGTACACTTGTATCAATTTTAGTTTAATAATATTCATGGTTGTTTTAATGGCAGTTATTTTTATTTCTGTTATTTTTTAATATTAATTATTAAACTTCTAATTATGATTAGTATTAAAACTTCAATTTGTGTAAATTTCTATATTTTCGTGTATTTTGGTGGAAATAAATTCCATCATTTCACTTTGTTCAACTAAATCGAACAGACACAGATTTGTATTATGTGTAACTGTGTTATAAGTGAGAATGTGAGGGTATCAAGTCCCTTACAATATTGATTGTCTTCAACTCCACAATACATGAACAATACAAAACATACAAGGTCCTTCTAAACTCACACACATTTGGAATTATATGTAATAGGAGGGCACCATACCAACACTTAATATTCTGATCTTTTCAATTATGTTTATATTTATTTACACTATTTATTGCATAGTAATTTATAAACGACTACTTAAATAGAATTACTTATAAAATGGTTTAAAAATATGCTTGCTATACATATGCTATCAATATTAAAATTTGTATTTATGTAAAGGACTTAAATTTAAATGGGTCCCTTTGTTTTCGGTTGTTAGGTAGCAAGTGCAAAATATAAACTCTTTCATCAATTCATTCCGATTCTAAAAGCAAGTCGCTTATTTTGTATTCCGTTGTTTAAGTACATTTAATTAATAAGACATTCAATTTCAATATAAAAAAAAGAAAACAAAGCATTACCCAACAACTAGGAATGTATCAAGCTATCAACATACTTAAGTATGTTTCAGAATAATAATTTCTTTCGACAGTTTGAATATTCAATTTACGATTTAACACCTCATATTTGAGTGAACCACCCAAACTACGTACAGAATGTAACAATTGCTACCACATTACACCTAAATAAATATGTCTGGAATGATACACTTGAACTTAAAGACAGTGTACGCCCTGTGATTTTGTTATATATTTTACAACGTTGACGTATTCTAACCATCCTCCTCTGTACGCACTAAAAATGGCACATTTTGATCCATTTGGTATAAACCCACCAAATATGTATTCAACTTATTGTATACTTCCATGTCTGATATACACTTACCCACGGTACATTCTCACCCATCGTATACCCCAACCAATGGTATACACCCCGTATTGGATGCCCTCACTCACCGTAAAAAGCCCCTCTGATATACCCCCCCCCCAATGGGGTGACGTGCCGGATGCAACCGTGCCAGAAGCAACCCGTGCCGCAAGCGACCCACCAATCGGCCACCGTGCCACTAGCGACCACGGAAGAATTTGGAACAAGAGATCGCAATGTCGAGGTGGCCCAAGCACTCTGGGAGGTCAGTGATCTCATTTCTACCCCTACAATTCTGATGTTGTTGACCTGCTATGGAATGTTGGTTAAAGAGTTTGCATTGTTTGACAGACAACCCCCTACAACCCTCTGCACTACACTGAGCCCTCATTTACCTTGAGACTTTCAACCACTCTACATCAGTGTTAAGTTTTATTTACAAGTGTTTTGTGCGATGGAAGAATCCTATGTTATTACTACTGAAAAAGGAAAGCCTTCTTTAGTATTTGGGATGTATTCATACCGTGTGCATAAAACTACTCAAGAAAATACATCGTGCCTGTATTTAAAGAGAAGAGAAGCAAGTGTCGCAGAAGAGTCAAGAAAACACTGAAGCATGAAATAATACCGGGCACTACTATGGAGCATTCCTGTATACCAAATCAAGCGGAATCAGAAGTCTAAAAAGTAACTCATTTCTGTAAGAAAAGAGCTAGAGAGGAAGTTTCAGTACCGGTAAACGTGATATATAAAGAAGAATTTTCGGGTCTCTATTCTCAAGGATTTGAACTCGTGACTGAAGTGCCGAAATATGACTCAATTAAAAGTGTTTTATGTCGAGACAGAAGAAGAGCAATCAGGACTGATCAAAATCCTAAATCAAGTAATGAAATTTTTCTTCCTGATGATCTACTAACGTTGCCAGATGGAAGAAGTTTCTTATTGGCTGATAAAACCATTAGGGACAAGAGGATGATAATTTTCGGAGGTGAAGATACTGTGCAACTGATAGAGAAGCAGAACGCGATTTTTTTTTACAGTACATTTAAAAGTTTCCCCATGCAGTTTTGCCAACTTTATTCCATTCAAGTTGACATTGGAAGTTCTGATACAGAAACAAACGTCTGCCCTGCTGTGTATGCTCTTCTCCCTTCATTTTTGTATGTACTAGGAAATATATTTTCCCTTTGAGTAATAAGTACAAGTTTTCAGTTATTAGTAAAATAAATTTCTTTTTTAAGAATAAATAAGATAATTGGTTAGTATAATAGTTTGAATACAGATATTAACACTTGTTTAGATAAAGGTATAGATACAGTAATTAGTAAATTGTGTTTTATGGCGATATACCAAATGTTGGTTATTTATAAACTGACCAATAGCAAGAAAGCTACGAATATTTCTAAATCAATAATAAATAAATACCACTAAACAAATAATTAATGCGAAAATGAACCATGCTTTGCTTTATGGCATATTTAGGAATTAATCTAATCAATAGTAAATTGAGGGAAGTACTGAACGATACTGTGGGCTTTCCGGTAGAAACAATGATACTGATTACAGCTAATACCTTTCAGATTACTGGCTAGTTCATTTTAATTTCCATTATATTGGGGCTTTAGTAGTAAATACACAACATTTTTGGCATTTCGTATTTTAAATTTTTATTTTTTTTAATATAATAAATTGTTATTTATTTCTAAATATATATTCTTTTTTAATATATAAATATATGCTAGTTATTATTACAATTTGCTTATTACTGTCAAATTAAAGTTATTTAATTAGGTTTATACGTAATCAGTAACAAAAATGTTTGAAGAAAACCCCATTTAAACAGAAGTGAGATATATTTGTTCCATATTATGAATACACAGTTTTTAATTCGCTTTGTTAATTAACTCACTATATAATTGTCATTATGTACAATAACTGCAAATAAAATAACACTTAACCTAATCATATAATTTCTTGAAATCGGTTATTTTGACAAAATCATAAATTATTGATAGAATAAAATTTTAAGCAAGTTATCCATACAAACAAATGATTAACTTTCATTATATTTTTTCGTTTGAAAATTTAATTTAGGTATCTATAAATGTTAAAAAAGAGCGGTGTATATTGATGAGTACTCATACTCAGGTAAAGACAAAGAATAACACCGTCTGGCGAGCCATGTTGACTTACCATCAGTGCGCTGGGTCTGAGAATAACACCGTCTGGCGAGCCATGATGACTTACCATCAGTGCGCTGGGTCTGAGAATAACACCGTCTGGCGAGCCATGATGACTCACCATCAGTGCGCTGGGTCTGAGAATAACACCGTCTGGCGAGCCATGTTGACTTACCATCAGTGCGCTGGGTCTGAGAATAACACCGTCTGGCGAGCCATGTTGACTTACCATCAGTGCGCTGGGTCTGAGAATAACACCGTCTGGCGAGCCATGTTGACTTACCATCAGTGCGCTGGGTCTGAGAATAACACCGTCTGGCGAGCCGTGTTGACTTACCATCAGTGCGCTGGGTCTGAGAATAACACCGTCTGGCGAGCCATGTTGACTTACCATCAGTGCGCTGGGTCTGAGAATAACACCGTCTGGCGAGCCATGTTGACTTACCATCAGTGCGCTGGGTCTGAGAATAACACCGTCTGGCGAGCCATGTTGACTTACCATCAGTGCGCTGGGTCTGAGAATAACACCGTCTGGCGAGCCATGTTGACTTACCATCAGTGCGCTGGGTCTGAGAATAACACCGTCTGGCGAGCCATGTTGACTTACCATCAGTGCGCTGGGTCTGAGAATAACACCGTCTGGCGAGCCGTGTTGACTTACCATCAGTGCGCTGGGTCTGAGAATAACACCGTCTGGCGAGCCGTGTTGACTTACCATCAGTGCGCTGGGTCTGAGAATAACACCGTCTGGCGAGCCGTGTTGACTTACCATCAGTGCGCTGGGTCTGAGAATAACACCGTCTGGCGAGCCGTGTTGACTCACCATCAGTGCGCTGGGTCTGAGAATAACACCGTCTGGCGAGCCGTGTTGACTTACCATCAGTGCGCTGGGTCTGAGAATAACACCGTCTGGCGAGCCATGTTGACTTACCATCAGTGCGCTGGGTCTGAGAATAACACCGTCTGGCGAGCCATGTTGACTTACCATCAGTGCGCTGGGTCTGAGAATAACACCGTCTGGCGAGCCATGTTGACTTACCATCAGTGCGCTGGGTCTGAGAATAACACCGTCTGGCGAGCCGTGTTGACTTACCATCAGTGCGCTGGGTCTGAGAATAACACCGTCTGGCGAGCCATGTTGACTTACCATCAGTGCGCTGGGTCTGAGAATAACACCGTCTGGCGAGCCATGTTGACTTACCATCAGTGCGCTGGGTCTGAGAATAACACCGTCTGGCGAGCCATGTTGACTTACCATCAGTGCGCTGGGTCTGAGAATAACACCGTCTGGCGAGCCATGTTGACTTACCATCAGTGCGCTGGGTCTGAGAATAACACCGTCTGGCGAGCCATGTTGACTTACCATCAGTGCGCTGGGTCTGAGAATAACACCGTCTGGCGAGCCATGTTGACTTACCATCAGTGCGCTGGGTCTGAGAATAACACCGTCTGGCGAGCCATGTTGACTCACCATCAGTGCGCTGGGTCTGAGAATAACACCGTCTGGCGAGCCGTGTTGACTTACCATCAGTGCGCTGGGTCTGAGAATAACACCGTCTGGCGAGCCATGTTGACTCACCATCAGTGCGCTTGGTCTGAGAATAACACCGTCTGGCGAGCCGTGTTGACTTACCATCAGTGCGCTGGGTCTGAGAATAACACCGTCTGGCGAGCCGTGTTGACTTACCATCAGTGCGCTGGGTCTGAGAATAACACCGTCTGGCGAGCCGTGTTGACTTACCATCAGTGCGCTGGGTCTGAGAATAACACCGTCTGGCGAGCCGTGTTGACTTACCATCAGTGCGCTAGGTCTGAGAATAACACCGTCTGGCGAGCCATGTTGACTTACCATCAGTGCGCTGGGTCTGAGAATAACACCGTCTGGCGAGCCATGTTGACTCACCATCAGTGCGCTGGGTCTGAGAATAACACCGTCTGGCGAGCCGTGTTGACTGACCATCAGTGCGCTGGGTCTGAGAATAACACCGTCTGGCGAGCCGTGTTGACTTACCATCAGTGCGCTGGGTCTGAGAATAACACCGTCTGGCGAGCCATGTTGACTCACCATCAGTGCGCTGGGTCTGAGAATAACACCGTCTGGCGAGCCATGTTGACTCACCATCAGTGCGCTGGGTCTGAGAATAACACCGTCTGGCGAGCCATGTTGACTTACCATCAGTGCGCTGGGTCTGAGAATAACACCGTCTGGCGAGCCATGTTGGCTTACCATCAGTGCGCTGGGTCTGAGAATAACACCGTCTGGCGAGCCGTGTTGACTTACCATCAGTGCGCTGGGTCTGAGAATAACACCGTCTGGCGAGCCGTGTTGACTTACCATCAGTGCGCTGGGTCTGAGAATAACACCGTCTGGCGAGCCGTGTTGACTTACCATCAGTGCGCTGGGTCTGAGAATAACACCGTCTGGCGAGCCGTGTTGACTTACCATCAGTGCGCTGGGTCTGAGAATAACACCGTCTGGCGAGCCGTGTTGACTTACCATCAGTGCGCTGGGTCTGAGAATAACACCGTCTGGCGAGCCGTGTTGACTTACCATCAGTGCGCTGGGTCTGAGAATAACACCGTCTGGCGAGCCGTGTTGACTTACCATCAGTGCGCTGGGTCTGAGAATAACACCGTCTGGCGAGCCGTGTTGACTTACCATCAGTGCGCTGGGTCTGAGAATAACACCGTTCGGCGAGCCGTGTTGACTTACCATCAGTGCGCTGGGTCTGAGAATAACACCGTCTGGCGAGCCGTGTTGACTTACCATCAGTGCGCTGGGTCTGAGAATAACACCGTCTGGCGAGCCGTGTTGACTTACCATCAGTGCGCTGGGTCTGAGAATAACACCGTCTGGCGAGCCGTGTTGACTCACCATCAGTGCGCTGGGTCTGAGAATAACACCGTCTGGCGAGCCATGTTGACTCACCATCAGTGCGCTGGGTCTGAGAATAACACCGTCTGGCGAGCCATGTTGACTCACCATCAACGAATTGCGCTGGGTCTGAGAGAATAAAAAGCCTCATTTGTATCAAATTATCTTTATTACTATTCACTAAAAGTCTTTCAGATGAAACAAAAACTCTCGAACTGACCAAAAAGTACTGATTGTATGGTCTATTTAAATTAACATTTTGATTCATTTGAGCTATTTTAATTTTAGATCATTACAACTTACAATTCTGGTATTTTTATATACTTACACTATTAGAAATTTATTTGTAAGTGCAATCAGTTCAATTTTCACAATGAAATATAAAAATGTATCAAGTGAAATTTTTTCTTCTTTCTTTTTTTCAATGTAGTAACTTTCGTTGTAATTTGAAACGAAGTAAGGTTGAAATGGAACAAATAAAAGCTGGTGAATAAAACCAGGAACCTTAAAAGGGCTAGGATAAAGTGGTAGTAATAAATCCTACCCTTTGGACCTAATGACAATCATTAATCCTAAGGTCTTTTAGTTCTCTAAAATTTGGACTACTTTAGCTGAAAATTACTTGTTCGATTAACGAAACATTTATTGAAATGTAAAAATCAAAGAAAATATTTTCTACAAATAGTCATTTAAACTAAATGTAAGTCGTATTTATGAAGTATTAATATTTATCATTGTTTATATATTATGACTAACCTTAACAATCAGCATTATTTTAAAATATTTTCGGTGTCTAATTATTAAATACAAACTGACGAGTACATGTTACGTATATATTTGGAAGAAAATATATGAAACAAATAGTACACAGTTTTTATAAGAACAATTAAATAATTCTTCATTTAATATTTTATTGAATTAATTTTACTACCTGTGCATTTATTTTATTTTTGTGAGGTCACACTTTAATTTTAACTACGTGTAATATTGGTTACTACACAACGATCATTATCTCCATAGACAGTGCTACATAAATTTGTCGTGGATAGAAGTTGAGTTTCACTCGAGCTGTCAAACATCTAATAACATCCTTATTATGTACATAAAAATGTTTTTACTTACATTAAATGTATTTTATTTGATGAATGTCTTCAGTTTCCTTAACAGTTTTTACTATAGCTGGGTTTTAGCAATTTATTTTGAATTATTTTAGTCTCACTAACTTATGTAATTTGCAAGGTCAAATTACTGTTAGTGATTACAATATTTGTGAATATTCTTTCAAATAATACACGTTCACAGTTATAGATAGTTCGATGGTTAACTGAGGACTGAGATTTCTGTGCAGTGTTTTACTGTAAATTTAAAGAGGAGAAAAAAGTTCATACAACTACCAGCATTAGCACATAATATTTAATAATTCTGTCACAGTACCTGCCCTAACTTAAGGGGATATTTAAGTTTCACTAATTTTCAAACATACTGGTCTAAGTTTTAAGATAATTTGGTCTCTTCGATGTTGTATGTAACACGATTGCCTTCCTCTTATGAATAAATAATGAGTCAGTGAATAAACGAAATCTTTAGTTTTTACAAGCTAAATTTAGATTTGATTGCGTTGAAGTTGATTATTGTGAACAAATGTCTACATTGGTATTTATCTAATAGATCTACATGAAATAATTTATAGATATTGAGAGCTATAAACCAGCCACTGCTGGTAAGCCACATACCAAGCCCATTTAAGCAGATTAATTAGAGAAGGTCATCTTTTATTGTTTGTATAAATTAATAAAACATTACACTCAGACTTGTAATATTGATGTTGACTTTGTATATTGACATTGTAGTATTGATCAATTTAATTTACACAATAGCAATTATGTTGAAGCAATCTTTAAGTCATTGATATTTAATGTATATTTACTTTTGTTTTATATATATATATATATATATATATATATATATATATATATATATATATTATATCTTAATTATAGTGTGTACAGAAATATATAATATTTCAATAAATACACGTCTTAAATAGTCTAATTAGGCTAGACAGCTCTAAAACCACTGGGAATACACATACAGTATGCATTTTAGATTATTAATATGATTGATGGATTGAAAAAAAATGTATATATCAAACCTTGTACAATAGCTCAGGTTATGATATATTATTATTCGTACTATATTAAAAACAATAATTCGGTAAGTATATTTCAACTGATATTAGAAAAAATCACTCGCACACAATAGTTACTAGTTTTCTTTGGTACCATCTGTGTTGTACATATCTGGCTGTTATCGATATCGCTTATTGGTTTGTGTTTTCGTGTTTTTAAAGTAAACTAGCACTTTTGTAATTTCTTCAATACATAAAAGTATTGCAAATACTTCGTATTATTGCAATATTAAGTGTTTTATATTGTAATACAAGGCAATTTTTTAATAATATTTCAACTGAATTTTTTTAAATAAATAATTTTAGGTGAGTAACTGACCTCCCGTAAGGATAGTAGTGTTTTTGACGGTTCATATTCCATCATCGATCACAACGAGAAGCTTTAGCTCGCAGCGTTTGACCCACTTAAAAATGAATGGAAGGAAGTGAACCTTAAACTACACTTTTATGTGGCTTCTTTTGATGTAGAAACATTTCTCATAAAGGTGTAATGTTTTAGCCATTTATAAAATACTGTCCCTATTTTCACTGCGTGACACTAATATATGTTATTTGCGTGTACATAATATTTTGAGTTACCAGTCATATGGACGTTTGGTAGGATTTTTTTATTATTTATTTATTTATTTTTTTTTTTTATTCAGGAAGACAGAAGTTGTTTTTCCAAACAGACTACATATTTGACTTCTCCTGTTAGAATAACTTAAAAACCATGGACAATACTTCAACCTGCCCCCTAAATACATTTTTATAGTACGTGTACCTATACAGTATTGTACCACAGTATTTGGGTGGGCCGGTAGGTTAATACCACTGTACGTGTAAAGGTGGGCCGGTAGGTCAATACCACTGTACGTGTATAGGTGGGCGGGTGGGTCAATGCCACTGTACGTATATGGGTGGGCAGGTAGGTTAATATCACTGTACGTGTAAAGGTGGGCCGGTAGGTACAATACCACTGTACGTGTATAGGTGGGTGGGTGGGTCAACACCACTGTACGTATATGGGTGGGCAGGTAGGTTAATACCACTGTACGTGTTTAGGTGGGTTGGTGGGTCAATACCACTGTAAGTGTATTGGGGGGCTGGTGGGTCAATACCACTGTAAGTGTATAGGTGGGCGAGTGGGTCAATACCACTGTAAGTGTACTGGGGGGCTGGTGGGTCAATACCAATGTACGTATATGGGTGGGCAGGTAGGTTAATACCACTGTACGTGTTTAGGTGGGTTGGTGGGTCAATACCAATGTACGTATATGGGTGGGCGAGTGGGTCAATACCACTGTAAGTGTACTGGGGGGCTGGTGGGTCAATACCAATGTACGTATATGGGTGGGCGAGTGGGTCAATACCACTGTAAGTGTACTGGGGGGCTGGTGGGTCAATACCAATGTACGTATATGGGTGGGCGAGTGGGTCAATACCACTGTAAGTGTACTGGGGGGCTGGTGGGTCAATACCAATGTACGTATATGGGTGGGCGAGTGGGTCAATACCACTGTAAGTGTACTGGGGGGCTGGTGGGTCAATACCAATGTACGTATATGGGTGGGCGAGTGGGTCAATATCACTGTAAGTGTACTGGGGGGCTGGTGGGTCAATACCAATGTACGTATATGGGTGGGCGAGTGGGTCAATACCACTGTAAGTGTATTGGGGGGCTGGTGGGTCAATACCACTGTACGTGTATGGGTGGGCGAGTGGGTCAATACCACTGTAAGTGTACTGGGGGGCTGGTGGGTCAATACCAATGTACGTATATGGGTGGGCGAGTGGGTCAATACCACTGTAAGTGTACTGGGGGGCTGGTGGGTCAATACCAATGTACGTATATGGGTGGGCAGGTAGGTTAATACCACTGTACGTGTTTAGGTGGGTTGGTGGGTCAATACCACTGAAAGTGTAGGGGGGGGCTGGGTGGTCAATACCACTGTACGTGTATGGGTGGGCGAGTGGGTCAATACCACTGTAAGTGTACTGGGGGGCTGGTGGGTCAACACCACTGTACGTATATGGGTGGGCAGGTAGGTTAGTATCACTGTATGTGTTTAGGTGGGTTGGTGGGTCAATACCACTGTAAGTGTATTGGGGGGCTGGTGGGTCAATACCACTGTACGTGTATGGGTGGGCGAGTGGGTCAATACCACTGTAAGTGTACTGGGGGGATGGTGGGTCAATACCAATGTACGTATATGGGTGGGCAGGTAGGTTAATACCACTGTACGTGTATAGGTGGGTTGGTGGGTCAATACCACTGTACGTTTATAGGTGGGCGGGTAGGTGAATATTACTGTACGTGTATAGGTGGGCGAGTGGGTCTATACCATTGTACGTGTATGAGTAGGCGCGTGGGTCAATACCACTGTACGTGTACTGGTGGGTGGGTGGTTCAGTAAAGGGCATTTTCTTTCGATAAATAAAATTCCTGCCACGTACCATATACTACTTGCAAGACTCCACACACTACTCCCGAACCAGAATTTAACGATTAATTATTACACTGTCTTAGTTGTTATAACACACTTGTAACTGTAAGTAAGGCTCTGTACCAATATTCTACCAGACATATAATAAACCGTTCGTTGTTATTGAACCCACCCCCTTTCTCAACTTCATAACAATTATTGTCGTTTTAATGTTTGACAAAAACTTCCTCAACGTATAAATATCGTTTCTGATTTAATTTATTTCCTGCTACAAAAACAGCTTATTAATCGCTGTAAAGCAGTTTTTGTAGACTTCTTCTTAGTAATAATGATATCATCAGTCTATAATTGGTGTATAGGTCCTGTCTTGGTTCGACGGTCCTCAATACAGTATATTTCACATTCTACAGTATATTATAGTCAGACATGATTAATTAAAGTTGGAATGGTACGCATTGCTCACCTAACTAAACTGTTTAGTTTTTGAGGAAATTGCCGAATCATGAGCTCTGCCCGTAGGCCAGTATCTATACATACTATGCGTCCTACGTGTCTATCACCTATCTGATCTAATTTTGAAATTTAGTAAATTCCTTAACTTATATATACGTTGCTCAACAAAATTAGGGTTCAATCACATATTGTGTTTATATTACTACTACTCCAATTTTCAGTTCTGAGTTAGTGGAGAAGAGGCCAAATATTGATTAACTGGTTATTAACCTAGAGGTAGTCATTAGCTGAACCTTTACCGTGGATAAACTCAGGTTTTATCCTGTGTTAATTACCACAAAGAGAGAGAATGTTTACTTCTCTCATCACAGCTCTCCTCCAGCGGCAATGAGCTGCAAGATACATTACCCTACAAAACATATCAATCAATTAGGGTAAAATATTTTAACTACTGTTAGAACTTTAATTACGTTGGCGAAACTGGCAATTAATCTACCATTTAAATCATTAAGAATACTTCAATTATAACTCAATTGGTTAAACAAAACAATAGAAACCCAATGTAGACACTGTGGCAAGTGGGGTCATTGTTATGACAGATCCATACTTCTAGCAGTGACTTTACTATTATGAGAGTGCGTGGTGGGGGGAACAAATCTGTTGCGCATTCGCTGTTCGCAGGCCATCAGCCATGAGTTGGATAATACAGTAATAATCTGGTGACTACATAAAATTGAAAAAGGTCTAAGAGGTTAACGTTGGATTCATTCCAACTGTTAGTAGGCTTTATAGTTAAATATCAAGGCAGAGAGATGATGTTTAAAGTACATAACTGTTTTATAGACTTTGTTTAACAATATACATAATTTCTGGAAAATAATAAGGTCCTGAAATCTTGTCTCTATGCACTATAATCTTGTAATATTTGTTTTAAATGGCCACCCTCAAACATATTAACATACGTGTATCAATCAGTAAATCTCTGCACAAGTTACAAGACGTCTCCTTTCAAATCATACGATTCATCTGCAGGTATATGTCCCTATTAAATGAACATACGTGAAGATTTTTCAATATAAAGTTCACAAATGTCAACGATGATGTTTAATATTATAATTTAACAATCTAGAAAACACGATGCCGGCACGTAAGCCTACTAATACAGTCCGGCTCTACGGAGATTTCCAGTCCGATGCCGGCACGCACCGATATAGTCCGGCTGTACGGAGAGTTCCAGTCCCATGACGGCACATACTGATACAGTCCGGCTATACGGAGAGTTCCAGTTCGATGCCGGCACGCACTGATACAGTCCGGCTGTATGGAGAGTTCCAGTCCGATGCCGGCACGCACCGATATAGTCCAGCTGTACGGAGAGTTCCAGTCCCATGACGGCACATACTGATACAGTCCGGCTATACGGAGAGTTCCAGTTCGATGCCGGCACGCACTGATACAGTCCGGCTGTACGGAGAGTTCCAGTCCGATGCTCGCTCTCAGAACTGTAACAGTGCGTGCCAGCATGGGATTTTCTCGCTTTTTATATTGTAATATAATCGATGACGTTTGTTAAATTTGTATCGAGTAAGTGTCATATGTGTTCAACTCAATATAGACCTGATGATGAATCGTTTAGTTTGAAATGTGTCATCCAGTTCTCCATTGTGGACAGGTTGCCTAATTGATACACGTAAGTAATTGTTGACTATCAATCCGTGGCTAGAATGATGATCTTAGTCACATGCTGCTTAATGAATCGAATCATTATTGAAATAGCTGCAGAGAAAGTTCATTATTAGCAACAGGCTTATGTTCCATGATTTATTTAATGATGATTTGAAATCAAATTGTAAATAGTTTTGTACGTACTCAGTAACATTTACGTAATCATATTATCATAAAACATAATTAACATCATAAACTATTTATTGACATAACATTTAATCTTACATAATCAAACACCAGTATTTAAGTAAATACTTCAAACTAAATATCTAGTGTAATAATGTGTTTAAAATAATATGCGGAGTTAATTGGTTTCTTATCTAAGTTATATACAATTAATTGAAGAGGTAATATCTTCAAACAAATATATATTCATTAGAATATCAATATTTTATTTCGTGGTGTTGTGTTTAGAAAGATGTCTGAGTCCAGAGTTCACGCTGCCAATCTGGGTTAACGAGCGATTATCATGGATAACCGAGAGCTGTAAATTGCGCTTCACTCTATCCAGAAATACTAACAAGGCTTAATAACTATTCTGTTTACTGCTGGATATAACTTAATAGACAGTTGTACCCAATGCGTCTCTATGTTTAGCACATAAACAACAACATTAGTATTTTGCCATTAGTCGTTAACATAAATAAAATCACTATATAAACTCATACTAGTTCTCAAAAATGTTACTTGATAATATTTTAACGGAAATCTCCTTTATGATGATCATAGCATAGAGAAAACCTACGTATTTATATATGCGTGTATGGGTGGGTAGTTAATTATTACTATACTAGTAATTTCAAGTGGTTCTTTATCACTATACGGGTATATTCATCAACAATGCACACGTATGGGTGGGTAGATCAGTATCACTGTACGTGTGTATTCATTACCACTGTACGTGTATAGATGGGTAGGTTAGTACCACTTTACGTGTATATGCATTACCACTGCACGTGTATAGATGGGTAGGTTAGTACCACTGTACGTGTATATGCATTACCACTGCACGTGTATGGACTGGTAGGTTAGTACAACTGTACGTGTATATGCATTACCACTGCACGTGTATAGATGGGTAGGTTAGTACCACTGTACGTGTATATGCATTACTACTGTACGTGTATGGACTGGTAGGTTAGTACCACTGTACGTGTATATTCATTACCACTGTAAGTGTATAGATGGGTAGGTTAGTACCACTGTACGTGTATATGCATTACCGCTGTACGTGTATAGATGGGTAGGTTAGTACCACTGTACGTGTATATGCATTACCACTGTACGTGTATGGACTGGTAGGTTAGTACCACTGTACGTGTATATTCATGACCACTGTACGTTTATAGATAGGTAGGTTAGTACCACTGTACGTGTATATTCATGACTACTGTACGTGTATAGATGGGTAGGTTAGTACCACTGTACGTGTATATTCATGACCACTGTACGTGTATAGATAGGTAGGTTAGTACCACTGTACGTGTATATTCATGACCACTGTTCGTGTATAGATGGGTAGGTTAGTAAAACTGTACGTGTATATTCATGACCACTGTACGTGTATAGATGGGTAGGTTAATACTACTGTACGTGTATATGCATTACCACTGTACGTGTATGTACTGGTAGGTTAGTACCACTGTACGTGTATATTCAAGACCACTGTACGTGTATAGTTGGGTAAGTTAGTACCACTGTACGTGTATATTCATTACTACTGTACGTGTATGGACTGGTATGTCAGTACCACTGTACGTGTATATTCATTACTGCTGTACGTGTATAGATAGGTAGGTTAGTACCACTGTACGTGTATATGCATTACCGCTGCACGTGTATGAACTGGTAGGTTAGTACCACTGTACGTGTATATGCATTACCGCTGTACGTGTATAGATGGGTAGGTTATTACCACTGTACGTGTATATGCATTACCACTGCACGTGTATGGACTGGTAGGTTAGTACCATTGTACGTGTATATTCATGACCACTATACGTGTAAAGATGGTTAGGTTAGTACCACTGTACGTGTATATTCATGACCACTGTACGTGTATAGATGGGTAGGTTAGTACCACTGTACGTGTATATTCATGACCACTGTACGTGTATAGATGGGTAGGTTAGTACCACTGTACGTGTATATTCATGACCACTGTACGTGTATATATGGGTAGGATAGTACCACTGTACGTGTATATGCATTACCACTGCACGTGTATAGATGGGTAGGTTAGTACCACTGTACGTGTATATGCATTACCACTGCACGTGTATAGATGGGTAGGTTACTACTACTGTACGTGTATATGCATTACCACTGCACGTGTATGGACTGGTAGGTTAGTACCACTGTACGTGTATATGCATTACCACTGCAGGTGTATGGACTGGTAGGTTAGTACCACTGTACGTGTATATGCATTACCACCTCACGTGTATAGATAGGTAGGTTAGTACCACTGTACGTGTATATGCATTACCACTGCACGTGTATGGACTGGTAGGTTAGTACCACTGTACGTGTGTATGCATTACCACTGCACGTGTATGGACTGGTAGGTTAGTACCACTGTATGTGTATATGCATTACCACTGCACATGTATGGACTGGTAGGTTAGTACCACTGTACATGTATATGCATTACCCCTGCACGTGTATAGATGGGTAGGTTAGTACCACTGTACGTGTATATGCATTATCACTGCACGTGTATAGATGTGTAGGATAGTACCACTGTACGTGTATATGCATTACCACTGCACGTGTATAGATGGGTAGGTTAGTACCACTGTACGTGTATATGCATTACCACTGCACGTGTATGGACAGGTAGGTTAGTACCACTGTACGTGTATATGCATTACTACTGCACGTGTATAGATGGGTAGGTTACTACTACTGTACGTGTATATGCATTACCACTGCACGTGTATGGACTGGTAGGTTAGTACCACTGTACGTGTATATGCATTACCACTGCAGGTGTATGGACTGGTAGGTTAGTACCACTGTACGTGTATATGCATTACTACCTCACGTGTATAGATGGGTAGGTTAGTACCACTGTACGTGTATATGCATTACCACTGCACGTGTATGGACTGGTAGGTTAGTACCACTGTACGTGTGTATGCATTACCACTGCACGTGTATGGACTGGTAGGTTAGTACCACTGTATGTGTATATGCATTACCACTGCACATGTATGGACTGGTAGGTTAGTACCACTGTACGTGTATATGCATTACCCCTGCACGTGTATAGATGGGTAGGTTAGTACCACTGTACGTGTATATGCATTACCACTGCACGTGTATAGATGGGTAGGTTAGTACCACTGTACGTGTATATGCATTACTACTGCACGTGTATGGACTGGTAGGTTAGTACCACTGTACGTGAATATGCATTACCACTGCACGTGTATGGACTGGTAGGTTAGTACCACTGTACGTGTATATGCATTACCACTGCACGTGTATAGATGGGTAGGTTAGTACCACTGTACGTGTATATGCATTACCACTGCACGTGTATGGACTGGTAGGTTAGTACCACTGTACGTGTATATGCATTACCACTGTACGTGTATGGACTGGTAGGTTAGTACCACTGTACGTGTATATGCATTACTACTGCACGTGTATAGATGGGTAGGTTAGTACCACTGTACGTGTATATGCATTACCACTGCACGTGTATAGATGGGTAGGTTAGTACCACTGTACGTGTATATGCATTACCACTGCACGTGTATAGATGGGTAGGTTAGTACCACTGTACGTGTATATGCATTACTACTGCAATTGTATAGATGGGTAGGTTAGTACCACTGTACGTGTATATGCATTACCACTGCACGTGTATAGATGGGTAGGTTAGTACCACTGTACGTGTATATGCATTACCACTGCACGTGTATGGACTGGTAGGTTAGTACCACTGTACGTGTATATGCATTACCACTGCACGTGTATAGATGGGTAGGTTAGTACCACTGTACGTGTATATGCATTACCATTGCACGTGTATGGACTGGTAGGTTAGTACCACTGTACGTGTATATGCATTACCACTGTACGTGTATGGACTGGTAGGTTAGTACCACTGTACGTGTATATGCATTACTACTGCACGTGTATAGATGGGTTGGTCAGTACCACTGTACGTGTATATGCATTACCACTGCACATGTATAGATGGGTAGGTTAGTACCACTGTACGTGTATATGCATTACCACTGTACGTGTAAGGACTGGTAGGTTAGTACCACTGTACGTGTATATTCATGACCACTGTACGTGTATAGATGGGTAGGTTAGTACCACTGTACGTGTATATTCATGACTACTGTACGTGTATAGATGGGTAGGTTAGTACCACTGTACGTGTATATTCATGACCACTGTACGTGTATAGATGGGTAGGTTAGTACCACTGTACGTGTATATTCATGACCACTGTTCGTGTATAGATGGGTAGGTTAGTACCACCGTACGTGTATATTCATGACCACTGTACGTGTATAGATGGTTAGGTTAGTATCACTGTACGTGTATATGCATTACCACTGCACGTGTATAGATGGGTAGGTTAGTACCACTGTACGTGTATATGCATTACCACTGCACGTGTATGGACTGGTAGGTTAGTACCACTGTACGTGTATATGCATTACCACTGCACGTGTATAGATGGGTAGGTTAGTACCACTGTACGTGTATATGCATTACCACTGCACGTGTATAGATGGGTAGGTTAGTACTACTGTATGTGTATATGCATTACCACTGCACGTGTATGGACTGGTAGGTTAGTACCACTGTACGTGTATATGCATTACCACTGCACGTGTATGGACTGGTAGGTTAGTACCACTGTACGTGTATATGCATTACCACTGCACGAGTATAGATGGGTAGGTTAGTACCACTGTACGTGTATATGCATTACCACTGCACGTGTATGGACTGGTAGGTTAGTACCACTGTACGTGTGTATGCATTACCACTGCACGTGTATGGACTGGTAGGTTAGTACCACTGTACGTGTATATGCATTACCACTGCACATGTATGGACTGGTAGGTTAGTACCACTGTACGTGTATATGCATTACCCCTGCACGTGTATAGATGGGTAGGTTAGTACCACTGTACGTGTATATGCATTACCACTGCACGTGTATAGATGGGTAGGTTAGTACCACTGTACGTGTATATGCATTACTACTGCACGTGTATGGACTGGTAGGTTAGTACCACTGTACGTTTATATGCATTACCACTGCACGTGTATGGACTGGTAGGTTAGTACCACTGTACGTGTATATGCATTACCATTGCACGTGTATGGACTGGTAGGTTAGTACAACTGTACGTGTATATGCATTACCACTGCACGTATATAGATGTGTAGGTTAGTACCACTGTACGTGTATATGCATTACCACTGCACGTGTATAGATGGGTAGGTTAGTACCACTGTACGTGTATATGCATTACCACTGCACGTGTATATAGATGGGTAGGTTAGTACCATTGTACGTGTATATGCATTACCACTGCACGTGTATGGACTGGTAGGTTAGTACCACTGTACGTGTATATGCATTACCACTGCACGTGTATATAGATGGGTAGGTTAGTACCATTGTACGTGTATATGCATTACCACTGCACGTGTATGGACTGGTAGGTTAGTACCACTGTACGTGTATATGCATAATCACTGCACGTGTATAGATGGGTAGGTTAGTACCACTGTACGTGTATATGCATTACCACTGCACGTGTATGGACAGGTAGGTTAGTACCACTGTACGTGTATATGCATTACCACTGCACGTGTATAGATGAGTAGGTTACTACTACTGTACGTGTATATGTATTACCACTGCACGTGTATGGACTGGTAGGTTAGTACCACTGTACGTGTATATGCATTACCACTGCACGTGTATGGACTGGTAGGTTAGTACCACTGTACGTGTATATGCATTACCACTGCACGTGTATAGATGGGTAGGTTAGTACCACTGTACGTGTATATGCATTACCACTGCACGTGTATGGACTGGTAGGTTAGTACCACTGTACGTGTATATGCATTACCACTGCACATGTATGGACTGGTAGGTTAGTACCACTGTACGTGTATATGCATTACCCCTGCACGTGTATAGATGGGTAGGTTAGTACCACTGTACGTGTATATGCATTACCACTACACGTGTATAGATGGGTAGGTTAGTACCACTGTACGTGTATATGCATTACCACTGCACGTGTATGGACTGGTAGGTTAGTACCACTGTACGTGTATATGCATTACTACTGTACGTGTATGGACTGGTAGGTTAGTACCACTGTATGTGTATATGCATTACCACTGCACATGTATGGACTGGTAGGTTAGTACCACTGTACGTGTATATGCATTACTACTGCACGTGTATAGATGGGTAGGTTAGTACCACTGTACGTGTATATGCATTACCAATGCACGTGTATAGATGGGTAGGTTAGTACCACTGTACGTGTATATGCATTACCACTGCACGTGTATAGATGGGTAGGTTAGTACCACTGTACGTGTATATGCATTACCACTGCACGTGTATAGATGGGTAGGTTAGTACCACTGTACGTGTATATGCATTACCACTGCACGTGTATGGACTGGTAGGTTAGTACCACTGTAAGTGTATATTCATGACAACTGTACGTGTATAGATGGGTAGGTTAGTACCACTTTACGTGTATATTCATGACCACTGTACGTGTATAGATGGGTAGGTTAGTACCACTGTTCTTGTATATGCATTACCGCTGCACGTGTATAGATGGGTAGGTTAGTACCACTGTACGTGTATATGCATTACTACTGTACGTGTATGGACTGGTAGGTTAGTACCACTGTACGTGTATATTCATTACCACTGTTCGTGTATAGATGGGAAGGTTAGTACCACTGTACGTGTATATGCATTACCGCTGTACGTGTATAGATGGGTAGGTTAGTACCACTGTACGTTTATATGCATTACCACTGCACGTGTATGGACTGGTAGGTTAGTACCACTGTACGTGTATATGCATTACCATTGCACGTGTATGGACTGGTAGGTTAGTACAACTGTACGTGTATATGCATTACCACTGCACGTATATAGATGTGTAGGTTAGTACCACTGTACGTGTATATGCATTACCACTGCACGTGTATAGATGGGTAGGTTAGTACCACTGTACGTGTATATGCATTACCACTGCACGTGTATATAGATGGGTAGGTTAGTACCATTGTACGTGTATATGCATTACCACTGCACGTGTATGGACTGGTAGGTTAGTACCACTGTACGTGTATATGCATTACCACTGCACGTGTATATAGATGGGTAGGTTAGTACCAGTGTACGTGTATATGCATTACCACTGCACGTGTATGGACTGGTAGGTTAGTACCACTGTACGTGTATATGCATTATCACTGCACGTGTATAGATGGGTAGGTTAGTACCACTGTACGTGTATATGCATTACCACTGCACGTGTATGGACAGGTAGGTTAGTACCACTGTACGTGTATATGCATTACCACTGCACGTGTATAGATGGGTAGGTTACTACTACTGTACGTGTATATGTATTACCACTGCACGTGTATGGACTGGTAGGTTAGTACCACTGTACGTGTATATGCATTACCACTGCACGTGTATGGACTGGTAGGTTAGTACCACTGTACGTGTATATGCATTACCACTGCACGTGTATAGATGGGTAGGTTAGTACCACTGTACGTGTATATGCATTACCACTGCACGTGTATGGACTGGTAGGTTAGTACCACTGTACGTGTATATGCATTACCACTGCACATGTATGGACTGGTAGGTTAGTACCACTGTACGTGTATATGCATTACCCCTGCACGTGTATAGATGGGTAGGTTAGTACCACTGTACGTGTATATGCATTACCACTACACGTGTATAGATGGGTAGGTTAGTACCACTGTACGTGTATATGCATTACCACTGCACGTGTATGGACTGGTAGGTTAGTACCACTGTACGTGTATATGCATTACTACTGTACGTGTATGGACTGGTAGGTTAGTACCACTGTATGTGTATATGCATTACCACTGCACATGTATGGACTGGTAGGTTAGTACCACTGTACGTGTATATGCATTACTACTGCACGTGTATAGATGGGTAGGTTAGTACCACTGTACGTGTATATGCATTACCACTGCACGTGTATAGATGGGTAGGTTAGTACCACTGTACGTGTATATGCATTACCACTGCACGTGTATAGATGGGTAGGTTAGTACCACTGTACGTGTATATGCATTACCACTGCACGTGTATAGATGGGTAGGTTAGTACCACTGTACGTGTATATGCATTACCACTGCACGTGTATGGACTGGTAGGTTAGTACCACTGTAAGTGTATATTCATGACAACTGTACGTGTATAGATGGGTAGGTTAGTACCACTTTACGTGTATATTCATGACCACTGTACGTGTATAGATGGGTAGGTTAGTACCACTGTTCTTGTATATGCATTACCGCTGCACGTGTATAGATGGGTAGGTTAGTACCACTGTACGTGTATATGCATTACTACTGTACGTGTATGGACTGGTAGGTTAGTACCACTGTACGTGTATATTCATTACCACTGTTCGTGTATAGATGGGAAGGTTAGTACCACTGTACGTGTATATGCATTACCGCTGTACGTGTATAGATGGGTAGGTTAGTACCACTGTACGTGTATATGCATTACCACTGTACGTGTATGGACTGGTAGGTTAGTACCACTGTACGTGTATATTCATGACCACTGTACGTGTATAGATGGGTAGGTTAGTATCACTGTACGTGTATATTCATGACTACTGTACGTGTATAGATGGGTAGGTTAGTACCACTGTACGTTTATATTCATGACCACTGTACGTGTATAGATGGGTAGGTTAGTACCACTGTACGTGTATATTCATGACCACTGTTCGTGTATAGATGGGTAGGTTAGTACCACTGTACGTGTATATTCATGACCACTGTACGTGTATAGATGGGTATGTTAATACTACTGTACGTGTATATGCATTACCACTGTACGTGTATGTACTGGTAGGTTAGTACCACTGTACGTGTATATTCATGACCACTGTACGTGTATAGTTGGGTAGGTTAGTACCACTGTACGTGTATATTCATTACTACTGTACGTGTATGGACTGGTAGGTCAGTACCACTGTACGTGTATATTTATTACTGCTGTACGTGTATAGATGGGTAGGTTAGTACCACTGTACGTGTATATGCATTACCGCTGCACGTGTATGAACTGGTAGGTTAGTACCACTGTACTTGTATATTCATTACTACTGTACGTGTATAGATGGGTAGGTTAGTACCACTGTACGTGTATATGCATTACCACTGCACGTGTATGGACTGGTAGGTTAGTACTATTGTACGTGTATATTCATGACCACTGTACGTGTTTAGATGGTTAGGTTAGTACCACTGTACGTGTATATTCATGACCACTGTACGTGTATAGATGGGTAGGTTTGTACCACTGTACGTGTACATTCATGACCACTGTACGTTTATAGATGGGTACGTTAGTACCACTGTACGTGTATATTCAACACCATTGTAAGTAAATATATGAGGAAGTGAAGTGGTCCCTTCTACTGACATATGACGAAACAGTGGAGAAACACATAGCCCTTACATTGGACCATGCACGTAGACAATAATGTACTTATACTTTAAATAATATAAATCATTAGACATGATATTGCTAGAACAATGATTTAAAAAAATGTATTTTTAAATCAATTATGGGCTTTTTTGACTGAAAATATAGAACAATACGACTAATTCAGTTTAAAAAATATATATATTCAACACTCATTTATCCAGCTTGCAGTTGTGTGACCTAACACATTAACAAAAACTCAGCATTATATTTTAGTACTGTAAAATGTTTATAAACAAGATAAATGTTTTTCAAGTTTAACTTAAAATAATGTAATGGTATACAGGTACCAACTCTTATCGATAGACGAAAACTCGGTATACGTCAACAACAGATGACGAAATATCTCCATATTTAACAAAATAAATTGTTCATTTACACCAAAACACTGGTCTTTTCAGTTCTCTTGTGATTTAAAAAAAATTAAATATGATGAATCTGAAATCTGAAATTGCTTCTTCTTACTGAGTGTTTAAGAATTCAAATTAAAAAGGCTGTCTTGACAGGCTGCCTTGGAAAGTTGAACGGTATTACATTTCGAAATTCATACCATAAGATAAAATATTACCTTTGTAAAACGAGTAAATTGGTCTTACTTAACTATGTCGATTGATGTTGCTATATTTTAAAATTGGTTAAGTATTTTACTAATACATCGACGGATGTTTTCTTGCATGATTAATTATCACATACTGTATACAGTTGTAATGTGGTTTTCAATATTAATACCATGTCTAATACAGAACATGACATGTCTTATTAGAACTTAATTGTCAATTATAAACAATACTTAAAAAGAAGCAATAAAACTAGTTTAGTTACAATAATTATTAACAGTGATATAGCGGTATAAAGACGCATATGCAATAAACCTGCATTATGTTAAACTAATTAATTATCAATGCAGTTTCAATCTATTGTGAGTAAATTTATACTTTCATATTTTGCAACCGTGTCTTTCTAATACTTTTGGAAACCCCTAAAAAATAACTTGTTTAATTTTTTATAAGACGATTAAATGTCGTTTTTATATCTAAACTAAGGTTATCAAAATATAAGTTATATGGAATGATATATTGGGTTGCATGAAGTAAATTGCAAAGTAGCCAGCAATGTTCCTTATACGTCCATTTCGAACATTTATTACTTAAGAAATAGGTAAGGTATGGACTACATGAAAATTATAGACTTACAATTATTTTATCTGAGACGTCACAACATAAGTATTGTTTGATGAATGAAAACAACAGAACTTCCCTGACCATTATCTAGGGGATTTACATGTCACAGTATATTTGGTGAAAGCATTACATTCTATTTTGAGTAAAAGTGAATACCCTATCCAAACTAAGCATGTAATTATGACTATCCATTCCTGAAAAAGTAGTACTGCACTAGAAGAACATTTACGAATTAACGTGTTCTTTGTTTAACGAAAGATTAAACCTCGATAAGACCAAAACCGATTAATTACCTGTCCTAGGGAACTTTACAGTTACCAAGCAGGTAAACCATAGAATACAGCGCTGAAATAACATTTAACCACTGTGGAGAAGAGGTCCAATATTGATTCACTGGTTTTTAAACTAGAGGTAGTCATTAGCTGAACCTTAACTATGGATAAACCGAGGGTTTATCCGGTGTTAATTACTACATTCCATCGTCATTACTGGTAAGGCTGTGTGTAACTATAGTCAAGCAGGGGATCAACACTTATACCTTGGTTATAAAACTTAGGGTAGTCATTAGCCAAACCTCATAGAGGGTTTATCCGGTGTTAATTACTACATTCCATCGTCATTACTGGTAAGGCTGTGTAACTATAGTCAAGCAGGGGCCCAACACTTATACCTTGGTTATAAAACTTAGGGTAGTCATTAGCCAAACCTCATAGAGGGTTTATCCGGTGTTAATTACTACATTCCATCGTCAGTACTGGTAAGGCTGTGTAACTATAGTCAAGCAGGGGCCCAACACTTATACCTTGGTTATAAAACTGAAGGTATTCATTAGCCAAACCTCATAGAGGGTTTATCTTGTGTTAATTACTGCATTCCATCGTCATTACTGGTAAGGCTGTGTAACTATAGTCAAGCAGAGGCCCAACACTTATACCTTGGTTATAAAACTGAAGGGTATTCATTAGCCAAACCTCATAGAGGGTTTATCTTGTGTTAATTACTGCATTCCATCGTCATTACTGGTAAGGCTGTGTAACTATAGTCAAGCAGAGGCCCAACACTTATACCTTGGTTATAAAACTGAAGGTATTCATTAGCCAAACCTCATAGAGGGTTTACCTTGTGTTAATTACTGCATTCCATCGTCATTACTGGTAAGGCTGTGTAACTATAGTCAAGCAGGGGCCCAACACTTATACCTTGGTTATAAAACTTAGGGTAGTCATTAGCCAAACCTCATAGAGGGTTTATTCTGTGTTAATTACTGCATTCCATCGTCATTACTGGTAAGGCTGTGTGTAACTACAGTCAAGCAGGGGATCAAAACTTATACCTTGGTTATAAAACTGGAAGTATTCATTAGCCAAACCTCATAGAGTGTTTATCCTTTGTTGATTATTGCATTTCGTCGTCATTACTGGTAAGGCTGTGTGTAACTATAGCTAAGCTGGGGCCCAACACTTATACCTTGGTTATAAAACTTAGGGTAGTCATTAGATAAACCTCATAGAGGGTTTATCCTGTTAAATTACTGCATTGCATCGTCATTACTGGTAAGCCTGTGTGTAACTATAGCTAAGCAGGGGCCCAACACTTATACCTTGGTTATAAAACAGGGTAGTCATTAGATAAACCTCACAGAGGGTTTATCCTGTTAAATTACTGCATTCCATCGTCATTACTGGTAAGGATGTGTGTAACTGTAGTCAATCAGGGGCTCAACACTTTACCTTGGTTACAAAACTGGAGGTAGTCATTAGCTAAACCTCAAAGAGGGTTCATCCTGTGTTAATTACTGCATTCCATCTTCATTACTGGTAAGGCTGTGTGTAGCTGTAGTCAAGCAGGGGATCAACGCTTATACCTTGGTTATAAAACTGGAGGTATTCATTAGCTTAACCTCATACAGGGTTCATCCTGTGTTAATTACTGCATTAAACCCTCTTCATCACTACTAAAGCCACATGTAACCGCAGTGTAGTAATGATGCCGTATATGTTTCTTTGTTGTAACACTGGGGGTAGTCATTAACTGGAATAAACCTCATAGGTATTTATTCTCATTTAATTACTGTATTCCATCTTTATTTCTGCTAAGGTTGAGTGTAAGAACGGGAAAAAAGGCCTAATATTGATATCCCAGATATTACGCTGTGGGTAGTCATTAGATGAGCCTCATGGAGCGTTTTTCAGTGTTAATTACCACATTCCATCCTAATGTCAGGTATAGTTCAATTTTTGTAATGATAGACTCGTGCTACGGAAGCGGTGGTAGGCAAGGAGGGAGGAAGAGTATTATTTTAAAGGGCGTTTTAAAACTTTCATGCAGGCTAGGTTACTCGATGCTGGACTGATTCAACGGACCGCATTCATTGGTTTAGGTTAGTAATTCACGGCTGAGTGTATGTTTATTAAAGTGTTAAGGCTTTGTGTAACCACTGAAAAGTAATGGCCCAATACTGGTATCCGTGATATTACACCTGGCCTGAGACTTATGGAGGCTTCATTATGTAATACCTACTGCATTTCATCCTCATGACTGGTAAGGATGTATGTAACTACAGGAAGCAGTAGGCTAGTATTTATTTTACAGACATAACGCGGGGGTAGTCATTAGCTGAATCTCGTGGTGTGTATATCCTATATTAATTACTGTATTCCATCTTCATGACTGGTAATGCTGTGTGTAACCACTTTGAAGCTGTAGACCAATATTGATTACACAGATATTATGTTGGGGGTAGCCATTATCTGAGCCTCATGGAGTTTATATCCTTTATTAATTACGGTATTCCATTTTAATGGCTGGTAATTCTGTGTGTAACCACTGTGATGCTGTGGACCAATATTGATTACATAGATACTATGTTGGGGGTAGCCATTATCTGAGCCTCATGGAGTTTATATCCTGTATTAATTACTGTATTCCATCTTCATGACTGGTAATGCTGTGTGTAACCACATTGAAGCTGTAGACCATTATTGATTACCCAGATATTATGTTGGGGGTAGCCATTATCTGAGCCTCATGGAGTTTATATCCTTTATTAATTACGGTATTCCATTTTAATGGCTGGTAATTCTGTGTGTAACCACTGTGATGCTGTGGACCAATATTGATTACCCAGATATTACGTTGGGGGTAGCCATTAGCTGAGCCTCATGGAGTTTATATCCTGTATTAATTACGGTATTCCATTTTAATGGCTGGTAATACTGTGTGTAACTACTGTGATACTGTGTACCAATACTGATTACCCAGATATTACGTTGGGGGTAGCCATTAGCTGAGCTTCATGGAGTTTATATCCTGTATTAATTACTGTATTCCATCTTCATGATTGGTAATATTGTGTGTAACCACTGTGAAGCTGTGGACCAATATTGATTACCCAGATATTACGTTGGGGGTGGCCATTAGCTGAGCCTCATTGAGTTTATATACTGTATTAATTACGCTATTCCATTTTAATGGCTGGTAATAGGCCTACTGTTTGTAACCATTGTCAAGCAGTAGACATGTATTAGTAGAGTAGAAATACTGACTTAATGTCATCCCAAGTAAGAGTACCTTCCGAAGTATTAGCCAAGTGCCGGCTCGGATTTCTCCGGCTAAGGTCGGTTTTGGGTACCTTCACAAAATTACGTGATCAAAATAAAGAGCTGTGATTGTCTAATATAACCAATATGGCTGCCATATAGCCATAATAGTAATAATAAATAATTTTTTTCTATCAGTAGAATATCAATTAATAATTATAACAGTATAGGATTTGTCAAAATATGTTGTATTTATAATGACAAAAAATATATAAATATGAAGGTGAGTAGTAGGAACATGAGGATTTTTCATACCTTTATGATTATAATAAATAATATTTTGTAATTTTTTTGTGAATCCTTCTGGTCAGAGGAAGATGAGCGTGGTTCACCGAAATCGATCACCATAATATTCGTGCATTTTGTACTTGTATTGTTATTTATTTGTGCATTTTGTGCTTATATTGTAATAAATTTGTGTTGTGTGACGTTGGCTTGTACTGTATATATACCAACACATGCTAATTATAATAAATAATACAAAGATGATTGATTTCGTGCTTTTACTTACCGTTATGATTGTATTTGTTGGAATTAAAACACAATCATAATTATTTTATCTATAAATTCTACAACATTTCAACATCACGTTAGGACTAAACAAGGATGTAGAGGTCTTGGCACGTTAGGATAAATTTAACGTTTAACGTGCCTCCTTCCCCAATAGGCACGCCTCCTTACACACGTACATACGGCCTCCTTACATCGCTACATAGGAGGCCTCCTTACATCGCTACATACGGTTATGACCACTCCATAACTAAATTGTCATGTCCTATTTTTCTTTTAATTTTATACTTTTTTTTAACCCTAGTCAACAACTCCGTGCCCCTTTACTCAGTGAAGCCTTTCAATGAAACACGTAGCCTCCAAGGTAAATTATTATGTATAGGTATATGTTTTTTTCCTAGAAAATCTGAAAGCCTAGACTTATAGAGTTTACGCCAGCCATAGAGTATACCATTCACACACAAACAAATACACGTAGCATACGAGGGCTCGAACTCACAACAGTAGGTCTTATATTATGTCTGCCTGTATGGTAGGACCAACTCAGGGCTTACACGTTTTACGGCTGTCTTGGATAACGGTCGGGCAAATTTTTATTAAATTTGGGCCACTCTCACCTCAATAGAATGGTATTCCACACAAGTGGCCTGGACTTACAGAGTTTAAGCCAGCCATATAAAACACACAGAGCTAGGAAAACTTATTTTTATCTAACTTTTTATAGTAAAATGTTGCACTCACTAAGGCGCACTTACCATCTTTAGCATATGTTGTGGAAGACAAGAAGGTAAAAATACTTAATCAAATGGAACTTTCACAGACTCTTCGAGCTCTTGAACGTTCATGTAAAATGAAGAAAGAAATTACTTTTTCTCCAACTATATCAAAGGGTTTGAGCAAACTACGAACTAGCTTAAAACTAAAATCTGAAATTTGCGGTCACACCAATTATTCGTCTTTTTAACAGCGCTTTTAAGTTTGCTCTGACAATAAGGAGATTTAAAAACCATATTTACGCTCATAAAAGACCCACAATGACAAATTCTTTAACGATAAAACTATTATGATTGTCTTTGAACCCATGAAGCTCTGCCACTGCCGGTGTCGCCATGTTTTTATTAATTTACTTTGGGCTTTGTTTTCTTATACCAAACAATTGCATCATGCAGACGATCTGCATCCCAACCAAGGTAAATAGATTCATTTAGAGGGAGTTTTTTACCTTGTCCCCCGGAACACTAGCTGGAGGCTCGTCATGAGGAAATATCAAACAAAAACATACATTCAAACACAACAGAATTGTTAAAAATCGCAGGGACGATTACAACACCCCCTCCCCCCAATCACCTTGCACAGTCCACCTAGGCATCGTTGGGATGGGGCTATCCCCCACCACTCGTCATGGATCGGCTTACCGCAAGTATTCAGTTCGTCTTTGACGGTCGTGGTGATTTGATATTGTGAGTGTAGTGGTGCGAGTACCCCTTCCTCCCACCTAGGTTGAATTAGAAGCTGGTTGGATAAGTTGAATATTGTCTTATTTAATAGCCTGCTCTATGTTTTATTGAATTTTGACATATTTTTGCATTTATTTCGTGTCTCGTTGAATATTTTGTCTGTTTAATAACCTGATCTATTCTCTGTTGTTGTTATATATATATTTTGCATTTATTTTTTATGTCATTGAGTATTTGGCCTATTTAATAACTTGCCCTGTGTTTTGTTGACTGATTTCATAGTTTGTATTTCTTTTGTATTTCATATTGTGTATTTGTGTATTGTATCTTGTATACTTATGTTATGTGTGATAGTTTTTAAAAACGTTTAACATCCAACAGTAATCTTTAGTACCTATCATTTAGAATTAAGTCTTTTCAGATTTAGTATGGGTTAAGGATAAAAAAATAACAATTTTAGATGTAGTCTAAGTTAGTAAGTACACCTAAAGACGGCAGGAGTTTGTTATACCTGTCGCAACGTTGTGTTTGTTTCATAAACACTCAAAGCATTAGAAATCTCCAAATATTATTTACATATCATGAACCATCCAATGCTAATAAATAACTTTCAAACAACAGTTACATTATACATTACTTATAGAAAGCCTATCAGATCCTGTTGTGGAGGATCATTTTCCTTGTCAACTAGTGGATACTCATCAATGGAGTTATTAGCCCCTGGAGCAAGAGATTTTGAATCTCTGTTGACTAAGCAGCAACTGAAACTTAGCGTTTGATCAGCCTCCTTTAATAGGAGATATGTCACTGGATAACTCTATGAACTGTACCTGTAAGCGGGCTATACTCAATTAGAGCATCATGAATGATTAAACAATAGGCAGTAGTACCCTTTTCAATAGCAACAGAAGACTTAAATTAAAGACGGACATCTACAGGACCAGACTTTAGATTTTCAGACTGTTTTTGCGACTCATGATATGGTGAGGTTTACTGGTTCCATAGTAAGATGAATGGAACCTTGCGTACATTTCATACAACAGAGCGTCATCACCACGCAAATTATCATGAGGATAGTATTGAGAGTTTAGAAAGAGTTTCACACCTGTAAGTAAGCACTTATCAAAGAGAATGCACTTATCATCTTTTGGCAAATCACTTTTCCTTGCAGTTTGAAACGCAAGTATGACGTGACGAGGTTTTTCCAATTGCAAAGATGTTTTGGTTGTCCAAGACTGTCTGGTACTTGATGGAAGTTAGGGAAATTCGTGCAGCTCCCAAGACCTGAACGGCATTTCCAACACACGGCCCTGTTCCTTTAACTTTAATAAAGTAAGTTTCATTTCATCGGAAACCTTTACGTAAGGAACCCGCCAGTAACTCTTATCTATTGTAAGGTGGAAATCAGTAGTCCCAGAAGTAGTATTTTCCTTGTGCAAGGTATTTTTAGTAGTGGAAGACAAGAGCAAAATCAGTTCCTGTTTCTGGTTGAAAATGATGCATCTGTAGTCTTCAAAGAAGCCCATCAGGCATTTTAAGGGAACACAAAAAGAAAAGTCCTTAGTTGCCTTAACCAACGCTTTGTCATACCACGCAGTATTTACTAGTCTTGTTTCATCACCTGTTTTTGATATATGACTCCTTATTTGATAAATAAGGTACATATTAAATTTAATATTTCTCAAACACAGTACTTATGTCACTATAAGTCCTTCTGTGTGTACAAAAACAGGCCCTTCAGGCATGTGACATATAAAGTATTTGTATGAGCCTTTATTACAATAATATATGTTTATTTCTTAATTATACTAGTCATATAAAAGATTCTTAAATGACATATAGTAAACCCATCAAACATTCAACTATATGTGCCACATTTCCTAAAACAATCCTCAACAAACCTCAGCAAACAAACCAACAGCAAAAAAAAAAAAAAAAAAAAAAAAAAAAAAAAAAAAAATGAGGAAGAATGCAAATACAATCAGCATATTCTAAAGCTTAATTTAATACCATTCCTGAGTTTCACAGATAAGCAAATCGTATAAATCGGAAGATATGGCTTATTATACTTTTAAACATATTTCCAAGGGAAAACTGTTGCTTAGCTATAGAACTGGAAATTATTTATTTCTGAAGTTACGCAAGGCATTGTCAATATTATTCAACGAATCATCTCAATTAAGGTAATTTGCTGGGATATCTCCTGTTTTCTAAAGACGACGTTGGTGTTGTTGCTTAAAATATTGAGTTTTTAATATTTATGAAATTGTAGATGTTTGAAGGTATCAATGATGTAGCATTAGTATATAATTTTACATTTATAATTCTATCTTCCTTTGACAACCTATATTGGTAGTTGTGAAAACATTTTTAATAAATGAGAATAGGAATAAGAACATAAGAAATATCACGAAACAAGTGAAATTTTACATTGCTAACCATTAATTATGCCAAATATAACTGTACAAATTTAAATCTACATAAATGGAAATCAAAAATGAAAATCATACAATTATACTATTATTGAGTTATTTGATCTAAATATTCATAACACAAATGTTGTAAAATGATTTATATATTTTAAATATTATTGTCATTATATTTTTTGATAGAGTGATTATTGAAAGTGAATATTATAAATGTAATTTAGTTGAAATTAATGTTCCCAAGACAAATCTTCGTCATTCAGTGTTGAAGAACACCGGCACCTCGGTTATTTTGGAGTAGGTTTGATTCCATATTTAGGGGGTTTGTTTTTTTTGAATTTATGATCAGGAAAGTATGGAATCACATGACTTTATTAGATCCTTCCAGTATTTTTTTTTTTTTTTTCTAGTGGCTTAGTGTTCCCTCTCTAACAGAATGTTATCTTGCTGACTCTAAACAATGGACTATAAACTATGGAGCAATTTGATGGTTCATATATTGTGTTCTGTAACTAGTGACCTCAGAACACTCTGAAGTGACTTTGAGGAAGAAATGGTTATGACTAGTAGAGAAGTTTAAGCAATATATATATATATATATATATATTGGATAAAAATAATTCCAGAATAGGAATAGGTCATTTTAGTCTTCAGCCAACGGTGCAGTTATATTTGGTGACGAATCAACCCATTTTATGCATTTAGTAATTTGTATGGTTTTAAAATGGAACCATCACCTCACAGAAATCATGTACATTATTAAGACCTTGAACTCTAAATTATTTAGAGATTTAATTATATAAGATGAAACAAACATTTTTAGATATCCTTTCTAAAAGAAACCAAGCATCATTTAAGATTCATGATGCTTAACCAACACAACATTTAAACCAAAGAAAACCAACACAACATTTAAGATTCATACCAATTGATTCATTCCATCCAGCATCTCAAAAAAGAGCTACATACCATTCATTAATTCGTCGTTTATTTAATACACCTTTAACTACCTCAAATTTCAATAAAGAAATCACAAAAATCAAATAAACTGCAATTTTTAATGGATACAACACGAATATGACCACATGAATGATAATAAGAAACGACAACAAATTGAGAAATAAAACCGAACAAAATTATTACCCGAAAAAGAAAAGTTTGTTCGGTGAAGAGTTAAATATGGATTTTTTCAAACGTAATGCAAAATAGTTTTAAAAACACTGTAATATAAATGTATCGTATATCAAAATTTAAATATTTACTTGTAAAAAATAAAGGAAAGTCTGGAATTTACGAAATTTAATGTGACAATTACAATAAAAAATACATTGGTCAAATCGATGGAAAAATGTCAACAAGATTAAAAGAACACACATATAATTTTAAAAATTATCAAAAGGAGAAATTAGCGATTGTATCAATTGCATCAATTGCAGCCATAATTTTACAAAATGTAGTTTACTAAAAGAATTTTAAAATAAAGAACAATTATATGCTTATGAAAGCCTATAAATTAAAAAAATCAAATAAATTCTTGTTAATAACGAGCCTGAAACATTTGAAAACTCACTACTATTATTTTAATTTTATACTATTTTTATATATTTTTTCTTAATTTCTTATTTGAATTATTATATATATTTTATTTTTATTTTACCATGTGTTTTTCAAATAAATCAAATGTAAAAAATATTAATTTAGTTTGTGTGTCTGAAAATGATAACTTTGTTACCGTAAGGCCTAACAAAATAAAAAATAAAAATAAAATAAAATCTTAATGTAGTGTTTGTTCATATTATAACATTAAGTTATATATCCAGTAAGAAACTACTGTAGTTTGAAGAATGATATTTAGATATTGTTTTCTAGGTTAGTTAGACATTTGATACTGTCCACATTCAAGAAAACGCCACACTGAATAAGATATACTAATTATTTAATTAGGATATAAAAGCTGTTTATTGATTCCGATATATTTGAGACTACTAGAATCAAAAGAGGGTATCTCCACATTTGGTCAAATATCAGTTTAATATTGTTTCTCATTGAATTAACGATGCTCCATTTGGCTAAAACGCCAGAAAAAATCAAAAAATATAAATCCCATAGATTTTAGAGGTTGAAATTTACTGTTAGTATCCATCACCAGTTACATTCAAAACAAATTATATCCATTTCAAAGAATTACAAGCATTGCTTAGGTCACGTGGTTTTCAGTGCTATCTGGCATCAATAATTGTTTAAATAATTTAACTTAAATTTGCTGTGAAGCGCAATATAATAATAACAATTAAAAAAATAAAAATAAATGCTGGCTTTTATTAAAATATAAACCAAATGAGGCAGTATTTTTTTATAATTTTGTAGTCAAAATTAAGGGATAAAATTATTATTTCCATGAACTGACGAATGTTTCGATGTTCTAGTGTTTCATAAGTAAAAAAAAATATATATACCACTGATTTACAAACAAAAGAGGGTACATCCAGAATTTGTAATCAAAAATTTGTCTCCAGTTTTTTTAAAATAATTTCCTCATAAACTAACCAAAATATGTTTAATTTTAATTTAAATAATGGTGTATGTATATTTTTATTTTTATTTAGAAGAAAAGTCTAACTCCGTAATACTTATGGATATTGCACTACAGTTTTTTGGCTCTCCTATAAAATTTGCCAGGCCGGTTACCGGTGCATAAATATATAACATCTATTGTAAATGGTGTTCTATATTTTAATAAATATTCTTTAATAATTATAAATAGTAAATACATTATTAAATTTTTAAGGTCTATGCTCACCAATAAAATCCCTCACAATTACATGCATGGTGAATGAACAAAAAAGAATGTTTCTTTTTATTTTGAACAACAACTTTTATCAAACAATTTTATTTTTAAATCATAATATTGTATGCTTGAGATCTGTGTGATTAAAGTCATAAACCATAGACTATGCTTCACAAATAATATAATGTGATAAAGTAAAACACATATTATTCGAAAATGGCAGAAGGACAAATTTATAATATGAATAACTTCAAATTGAAAGATTGTTGAATTAAATAGTTAAACCCAGATTTTATAGAGCCACCCACCTTCCCATTCACGTCCAGTGCTATTGAGCCACCCACCCTTCCACCCACGTACAGTAGTATTGAGCCACCCACCCTCCCATTCTCGTACAATGGTATAGAACCACCCACCCTCCCAATCACGTACAGTAGTATTGAGCCACCCACCCACCCACCCACCCACCCACCCACCCACGTACAGTACTGTAGTATTGAGCTACCCAACCTCCCATACACGCACAGTAGTATTGAGCCACCTACGTTCCCATACACGCACAGTAGTATTGAGCCACCCACCCTCCCACAACTGTAGAGTCCTATTGAGCCACAACTACCCTCCCATACATGCACAGTAGTATTGAGCCACCCTCCAACGCACAGTAGTATTGAGCCCCCACCCTCCCATAAACGTAGAGTCCTATTGAGCCACACCTACCCTCCCATACATGCACAGTAGTATTGAGCCACCCACCCTCCCATAAACGTAGAGTCCTATTGAGCCACACCTACCCTCCCATACACGCACAGTAGTATTGAGCCACCCACCCTCCCATAAACGTAGAGTCCTATTGAGCCACACCTACCCTCCCATACACGCACAGTAGTATTGAGCCACCCACCCTCCCATAAACGTAGAGTGGTATTGAGCCATCCTCCCTCCCATACATTTACAGTAGTATTGAGCCACCCAACCTCCCATAAACGTAGAGTCCTATTGAGCCACACCTACCCTCCCATACATGTACAGTAGTATTGAGCCACCCACCCTCCCATAAACGTAGAGTCCTATTGAGCCACACCTACCCTCCCATACATGTACAGTAGTATTGAGCCACCCAACCTCCCATAAACGTAGAGTCCTATTGAGCCACACCTACCCTCCCATACATGCACAGTAGTATTGAGCCACCCACCCTCCCATAAACGTAGAGTCCTATTGAGCCACACCTACCCTCCCATACACGCACAGTAGTATTGAGCCACCCACCCTCCCATAAACGTAGAGTGGTATTGAGCCATCCTCCCTCCCATACATTTACAGTAGTATTGAGCCACCCAACCTCCCATAAACGTAGAGTCCTATTGAGCCACACCTACCCTCCCATACATGTACAGTAGTATTGAGCCACCCACCCTCCCATAAACGTAGAGTGGTACTTTTAACAATTCAGCGTCTAACATCTTGTTACAAATCTGCTATAAAATGTATTCAATTATGAAATAATAAGTCTTCATTTTTGTTAGTCGTGTTTCCTACTGTACGTTTTGTAAAACCATTTTCATAATTTGTAAACTAATTAATCAGTATTCAATTATTTTGCAACACCATAGTAGAATTGCTTTTCTATTTGATCCTGTAGTATTTGTTACCAATATTTTATTTTAATTATTTTCCATTACTGGAAAATTTTAGAATAAACGTGTAAACTACCATGAAGAAAACGACTACTGTTGGTAAGTTAGCTCATCTATAACATACCTTTTTGTTATGGAACCAAGCCATCAAAGATACATTAGTTAATGCAGGGTAAATTGCCTACTTCACTACTGTTTTTCACTCACTGTCCATCTCTGCTGATGGCCCGACACAACCACTATATAAATTGAAGTTGTCATGTAGCATTACATCAATTCATTTCAAAAAGTACTTTTCGGATACATAACGTTTATATACTCTTGTTGTTTGTCCGTTACAAATAATTTATTATCTTTTATGGAAGCAAATGGAAGTTTATTATATTTTTAAAATGTAAAGTATTTATGTTCTTGAGGGCTTTATAACAGTGACCAAATTATTTTGACCAATTATTTTCTTTTACCTAGAAAAAAAGTTATGAAGAAGTTCATAATTAAATCTAAAAAATCACAAATTATTTCTGAAAGAAATACTGAATGACTGACGTGAATCACTTTGAGAGGGACGTGGTATTTTACTATATGAAGTCAACAAAATAGTTGGTGAAGCTGAAAGCTCCAAATTGTGTACCAAACTGTTCAATTAACTATGTTAGAAGTATCAGCTGTAGTTATATCAGCTTCCATCACACATCTGGACAACCAGTGTCGCAATCCCAGTTGCAAAGAGGTTAAAACTGTAAAAAAAGTTATAGATGGTCTTATTTTACCAGGTGACGTATGGGCTAAGAAGCCCTCTCTAACACTTAACCTGAGGACCAACGGCTTAAGGTTAGTTTCCGAACCACCACCAGTGACCGGGCAGTCGGGCTGCGTGGACGGGATCACTCAGACGGTCACCCATTCAAGGGACAGCCACGCTCATGTTGCTTGACTCCATTATTTTGCGAACGCCGGAACCCTCCGGTCAAGGCCACTGGCAAATTATATTGTTAGCAATGTTTTGGAATATTAGACTAAAGGGAAGCTATTGAGCAATATTAGTATTGTCAGCATATTAATCAAGCAATTGAAATATGAACATACAGAATGATCCCAAAATTAGCTAATTAGCTAAAAAGATTTAACAAAATTATTCCTAATGCAGAAGGAAACAGAATCGTAATAATGTACTGACTATAGAATCAAGTATTAGATTTAAGACAACTGTACCTCAGGCTGATTGAGTTATCTCTGCAATAGAAAATATATAATCCATGCATTTATTATGACTTGATATTTATGGCATACAGTAGTTAAGGGTGTTTAGCCATTTATATGGAAATTAAAAAATAATTTTAAAATGTACATATTAGTTATTTATACAAAAAACTTTGATCTACAATATTCTATTATCTGCAAATATTGATAAAATATTATTTTATATGAATACAAACAATATTTTTCTGATTAAATCGACTATTTACAACGTAACTTATTATATCTGAGGTCACGTTTTTAAAATTTCCTAAACAAATCAAAATATCGATATTTATATTATTCAATAGCTACATAATGTTTGTACAAAACTGTTTCCAAACTATTTAAGAAATAACATAACTTCTGGTTTTCTAAATATACGATACAAAAATTACAACATTTTAAAAACTGGTGTCTCTCTTTATTATATTTCTATGTAGTGGGGTGAAGGTGTAAAACCCAGTATGTAAATGTACAATGCCAACGCAGCATGTCCCAGCTGTCTCCACCAGCTGCCGGCTTGTCAGATGACAGTACATTTTATTGAAACTCTCTGTCACGGCAGGTATAATGGCTTTGTGACGACTGGATTTACTACATACATTTTTGACATGTACCTCTAGCTCTTATTTACTGATTTACCTCAGTTAAATCCTTTAGTTGAAAATCCTGAATGATTTAAAAACAATAAAAATTATATACAAAGTAAGATACAGAGTATATATACGTATATAAAAATGTTTACGTTAACGAAGATAAAATGTAAGTTACATCACAGCTTCCGGTCGTTAAGTTCATATGTGTTCTTTGTTTGTGTACATTATTTAATGTGGTTGGTTTAATATTACATAATTATTCATAAAAAATCTACCGAACAGTTTTAATACCTTTAAAACTCTTGTTAATATTTAGCAATTTATTACTGAATAAAGTGCCTTTTGTCTTTTTCATTTTTAATCTTAACTTTTTTTACCAAATCTCAGAGTGCAGTTCATTCCTCTTTGAATCACTTTGGTCTGAGACGAGATTTATCGAAATTGATCACGTTCATTCATTTACTTTTTGTACTTATTTTAAGATAATTATCTTTTTTGCGACGTTAACTTTAATTAGATTCGACTTAAGATAGGTAAATTTTGTTGTTACAATATTCTGTTCTGCATAGATTAAAAATATTCTGTTCTCTACAGACTGTCTCATTACTTGATGAAACAGGATGTAATCAGCCAAAGCCTCACTAAACTTGAACTGATATTAAAAAATGAAGCTAACAACGAGTGTTACGTTAGGTTCTCACAAATAATCTACTTGAAAATATACAACACACTCAAAATCAGAAATATAAGCTTCAACTATTATACCTACTAAATTCAACTGCAACACACAATTCACAGGGCTTATGAAAAAATATATTTCCAAATTAAAATTTATATGGATTGACTATTTTTTAGTTCCTTTTATTGCATTGAAAATATTGAAAACTGTTAGGTAACTTTAAAAACATAATTAAATTTTTTTTTTTTATTTATAATAACATGATTAATTCAAAGTTCTAAAAAATTTTATAGTGTTAACCTGTAACCGGTTCTCATTGTTTTATATTGAGCATATTAATATTTATAAATATAAAAATGGTTGGTTAGTAACAATTGTATCAAATATGAAATAAATTATATACATCATTATTGGTGTTGGTGTGGTCTCACCACAATTGGATATAAAATCTATTCTTTGGATGGAAATAGAATAAGTTTACTTTCCACAACAATATTTCATAAAATACATAGGCACGTCCATTACAATATGTCAATAGATATTAAAACATTCTTAACATACAAATAACAAAGTACATACATATACTAAGCCCTACAATAAAACAATTAAGATCATTAAGAGACAATTTTTTTGGTTAAAAATTTAGTTATAAAGTAAAATGTATTTTGTAATAAGAACAATTCAACTTTCTTGTTAAATATTTTAAATTCTACATCTCTGATTTTTATAGGTAGTTTATTCATAAGTGTTATTGATATAATAAGTGGGATATGGTCGCTTTGTGCAGTCTGATTTGAGGGACATTGATGAGGTTTTGTGTTTGATCTCATTGGTGTAATTGCGACATTTGATATCGGGCTATAGTCTAAAGTAAAAATTTATGACGTAAATCAGGGTAGGGCCTAAGAAAACAATGCCTTTAAGCATTAGGTCGTAATACAGCTTATAAATCCTACAGCTGACTAAGACAGAAATCGCGTCTTTATTTCACGTGTTGATAGTTGCTATCACTAATCAACCCACTGCTCCTACATAAAATTTTTTTTAACACATAACATTCTCATTAAACTATCAATATATTGTCCTGTATAGGCCAACAAAAGTTGCATGAGAATATTTATTTATTTTGTTATTATTATTAACAGAAATTTGGATTCGTATTCAGAAAAATAATGGAAAGTTTAAACGTTGTTTTGTTATACTAAAACTACCCGTACATACTAATTGTATTTTTTATATATTTTGTAGTTTTCTTTTAAATGCTACAATATGCACATAATTTAAACCACTTCAAGGTTAGTTCACCACCAGTCCTACGATCCAAAACCTAGTTGGTAAATGTAGGCCTACTTTATTATAAGGATTACTATAAACATCACTGAAATAATAAAATGTAGACATTTAAATATAATGTAAACCTGTCAAAACATGATTTATAAACTTACTCACTAATATATTACTTTTATATACTAATAATAGCAATCATTTTTTCAAATACTGTATATTGTATTAAACATATGAGTAAATGTTATTATTTTGATTTATTATTTATGATAACTGATACTATTTTAAAAAACACGTTTGATTGTATAAACAGAATCATACATGTTTAATATTAAAATTAGCTTAGCCATTAATTTACCACAGATTAAAATTTACTAATTTTAATTTGTCACATTTATGTTTACTATATGTTAAACTTAACCACCCGAAACAACATAAGCCATTGTAGTGTATTTATTGTATGGTTATTTAATAATTTAGTTTAATTAAATTTCAGTCCATGAAAAGGAAAATGCAAGTTTGGTTGCTGCTGGGAAAGACCCATTAAAATGTATTAATATTCAATAGGGAGCAGATTATAATTTTTTGCTACAACTAAACCTGAGGGGTAGATCATTATGGATTTGCTTCAAGCACCATTGTGATCGTATAATACAACCAGGAAAAGAACAATTTATCGACAAGTATGTTTGCTTAATTTAAAACTTCACTAAATTACAGTCCATTGATATAATAAAAGGACAGGTTGTTGATAATAATTTGGTTTACTTCATTTATTTATTTGTGTTTATTGGAATAAGGATTCTGATTAACAGTAACTAAGAAAACATTTTCTTTATTCTGGTACAAAACTTCATTATCTAACTGCAATAAACAATATCTTTAAATGCCTATATAAAATAATTAATGTTTGGAATAGCCCTTAGGAAAGTAATTAACCATATCATAAATAATAATTGAAAATATTATTTTATTTTATACTATTCAAACAGATATTTTAAGTAAATTTCGTTTAAATAGCCCCTTTTTTGATTCCACAAAAATATTTTTTTAACTAACCTGGTGAGCTAACAAGTCCTATGACTAACATTTATATAACCATTGAAAAGCAACCAGTTCAGTTGAACCAGTTCAGTTGGACCAGTTCAGTTTGAGTTCTGAACCTTTGAACTGTGTTCTGCAGTCACTATCATTACTTTCGTGGTTAAAACGCTGGTAACTGAACTGAACCAAGTAATGACTTGTTTATGAGAAAGAATTAATTTATGTCTTGGTGTTAATTTAAACTACCGGTATATAATTAAGTGATTTTGCTTACAAATAACTCTCACCTTCGAAAAGTACGTAATTTGAACAAATACTTTTAGTAAAAACAGTTTACTTTATAGTATCTAACTTTTTTTGTAATAAACTTTCATCAATGTTTATTTTTCATCATCTTCTTTTAAGTTTAACTAACAAAGTTATAAACTTGGCCAGAAAATGGCAATATAGCTATTTTTTAGCATTTTCCGCTATATAAAGGGACGTTATTTTATTTTTTTAAATACACTAAATAACGTATATTGTTAAACTCGTTGCTGTCTTTCACATACAATCTAAAGAAGTTTTACGTCTAGTTACCAAGAATTATAACAGATAATCATTAAGAAACATATAATTGTATGATGCAATGTTGACTTGACTAAATAATATAAATAGATACTGTACTTTGAGTTGTATAAAATATTATTTTAAAGGCAATTTTATTTTCAGTATTATAAGGCTTCCAAAGCCTGTTCATATTTGAAAAATTTGGCTTTAAGAAACTGTATATTTCCAATGCTTGCATTAACGTTGTTTTGATTTACGTAGCTCAGTTCACTTTCCAGCTTATTAATTTTAAAATAAATAGTATATATTTGTTTTGAAATATGGATTTGCTATCAATTACATGATATATTTTTGTATAGTATTCCAAGAAATAATATATTGTAAATTTACAGTACAATTTCTATTTTACTCAATTACACAGCCCGATCGTCAAGAAGTATATGTACAAGCAAGCCATACAACTTGCAGAGTAGCTACCGACTCAGGATTACATTGGATGTTTGTCATTAAATCTCACTATTTTTCAATAGATGAAGATAACCCACATTCTAGCTATATATAAACACATGGACAGAAGAAATGATACTATTAACTAGCAACGGCTTCTCGTATATCAGTAAAGCCAGTAAAGACATTTATAAATATTTTATTTATCAATATAAAGGTGTTTCTTAAAGCTCACTTATTAAGGATTAAGTATTGAAAATTACTATCAAAATGTTCAATCCAAATTACCTTTTTAATCACACTTTTTTAATGTTAAAAGTTTTATTTGTTCTAAATAAGTAACCATTATTAATTCACACCGTTAAAATAAATAAATTATTATTTTATGTTTATGTTTTTATAAGCTAAAACCAAAGAAAAATCCAAAAAAGAGTCATCATAGCTTATTGATACTTTACAAAGTTTCCTTTCACAAATATACAAAGACCCTTTTTACAATATCTGAAAATATGAAACTTAATATACCAGATCAAAGGTATAAGGGAAGATATGAAAATGTGTTATGGGAGCCCTGCAGGTGGTGCAATATCCCACATGTCTCCTGCTGGACCATATGTGACATTTCTTCGAAACAATGTTAAAGCGATGACATTATGATATATCTATCAATAGTTTTAAATAAATACTCTTGGAGAGTTTAGTTCAGAGTAAACTAGCATTGATATTGAAGAAGCAAAAATGTAATCCTGATTGTCAAACTGTAAAATGTTTCTGTGAATATTTTTTAGTTTACTGAACAATATCAATAATACTGGACTATTTGAAAAATATAATTTAATTAATTGGATTCTGAAAGTCAATTATAAACACAATTGTATAAAATGTATGTGCCCCAGTAAATGTCTAGTTACAAACGTTGAGCCTTGGAGTTTAAAATATTGAATTGAATATAGTTTTCTTAGTTGAATTTAAATATATTATACCAAATAAGTATTCTATATTAACTAGTTACATACGTACTTTTATTTGATTTTATTGGAGAGTAGGTTTGGACTCGGCAGTGAATTTGATAAATTATAAAATTTAATTCATATGAATAACAAATCTGTTAATTTGGCTGTTATAAATAACGTCAGTTTTATCTGTTATTTATCTGTTAATTAATAACAAATAAATTAGGCTTATTTTGACATTCTTACATACTTACTTATGAGACGCCAACACAACGTTGTTGATATTTTAAGGTGAATATGAATGATTATATAAGTGCTTTTTTATGAGTGTGGATGAGTGTAGTCTGGATACTAACTGAGTTAAACTGTTCCTGAGAAAGGGCAATTTCTTAATAGCCCAACAGCCAGGGCAACTAAGGGATCTACAGCTTTACGTGAAATCCGAACCACGTAGTGCTGGTCTCATTTTCAGCTAATTGACAAGCCTGATACTCAGTTATCTCCCCCACACAACATCCGCACAATGATTACCACCCAACATGGACACCCCAGACTTCTCTAGTAGTGTCCACGCCGATAGCAACCATCAAGTGGACGCCATGTCAGTATTAAGAGGACCGAGAATGCAACCTATCGCCTACAATCTCCCAAACACTGTGTCCCCATGTAGCTGGGTTACAGCACTACGCCACTAGTGCCAACAAGGACATGACATCATGATCAAGGAAGTTTTGGTGCATAAATAATTTTTACAGTCTCTATCTAATATGCAAATACGATTTCGGTCTATGATTCATAAAGCCAAAATAACCCTTTAAATTTTAAAGAAATATAATTCATTATAACCAAATTATTTATACGTTCGAAAAAATCAAAAAAACCACATGTTTGATCGATACATTCTAGCTTTTTTCATATAATGGTTGAATAAACCTAAAATACATCGGTATATTCATACCATCCTATTATCATACGGCACCGTTTAACATCGATAAAAACATTAGGACCTTATCAGCTATAATTTAGTGCATGATCATTTAACACTAAACTACCTGCATATGAAGTAGTTTAATAGTTTATTAACTATTCTTATATTATTGGTAATGATGCTTCGTGTAAAAGAATATTTTATGAATTACATCTACGTTTCCGGAAAATGAATAAGCATATATAATTAAACTACAGATACCACAACACAATGTTACAAAATGTAATAATTTTCTACATATTCCCTAATTTATAAAAGTAATTTTTCATTGTTACCGAAATCGATGTAAATCAGGTAAAGATGTAGTATAATTAAATCGTACATGATTGTTGGAGTGTCATGGGCTTACAGCAAAATTGAACTTGATGATGTTAGAGAAAAATGGCTTGAAACTTTTACAATAACCCCATTTAGCAAAAAAAGCATTTTTTCTAATTTGAACCAAAAAGAATTGGTTGAGTTTTTTTTAGTTGAACATTATGCATTAACGAAATAAATGGTAACTGGACTATGTAATATATTTCATTTTATTTTACCTTTAGGGATAAAACAATGGATCTTGTTAAGTAGCAGGTTCCAGGAACTACTCCGTTATTCGCTGGAAGTTGTGGTTCAGCAAACTGGTTGGACACTCAATATTCCTTCTGGCTAGTTGGTATTTTTCGATGATAGTTCAATGTATTGATTCAGTAGTAAACATGTTTTATTTTGTACTTTAACTTTTGTTAAAATTGTAATTCAGTCTACTATAACAATAAATGTAAACTGTACAATTGTTTTAAAAAATCATAATGAATTAATTTATAGGCTCATGTGTAAATTATTTAAATTATAAACAATATAAACACACCTGTTAGTTTACATTAATTCAAAACTCTTTAAAAAGCGTACAGTAAATTTTAAATTTGACAATGACTTGCTAATTTAAAAGTAATGATTGATTCAGAATATAGTTCTGAATGAAACCCACAAACTAATTATCGGAAACTCTCGTGTGTTTTGATTACATCCAATAACCGATATATCAATGCTAGTACAATGGACATTGCTATTAATTCTCCACAGTTGTTTAACATACATTCTGTGACTATCTGTGTCTTTATTGCGATAGTACTAGTGTATTACAACATGCAATTTATGTGTGTTATTAAATCTTGTACTGTATTTTGAAAAAGTTAGTTATTTGCAACGTCAAATTAATGTTTTTTTTTCTATATAAATGTGTTATTATTTATAGGATCATTCTAAAAAACGACTATTACATTACCTCTCTGTGTTAATTAAAAAATATTACCGTACATCTATATTTTTATTGAGTGTTTGGAGACATTCTAATAATGTATAATTATTCATTATTGTAGTGTCTGAGAATTGACACAATTAATTGCGCTAGTTTACGGAATTCGTCGAGTTTATTTATGAGCAAAGCGTTTCAAATAGTTAATGGACTTTACCGGATATAAAAGTACTGTTGATTAAATGAAAAAATAAACAAACTTTAGTGTCTTCCTCCTACACCCGAATAAAACCCATTAAACGCCTTCTAAAACATATATTAAATCTACAATTAACTATAAGACAGAAAGTGCATTATTATCAATTTCGATACTGTTTAATTAGCTAATCATGAATAGTCACTACTATTCATTATTTTCATTATTTTATTCATTATTTTCATTCATATTAATCACGTAGAGTGGTATTCACCCAAACACACACCCATACATGTACATTGATATTCACCCACACATACGCCATTCACGTAGAGTGGTATTCTGTGGTACTCATTACCCACCCACCAACCCAAACACGTGCAGTGGTATTGATCCACCTACCTACCCATGCACGTACAATGGTGATGTACCAACCCACCCACCGATCACATACAGTGGTATTGACCCACACGCCCACCATTACACGTACAGTGGTATTGACCCACTCGCCCACTCATATACGTACAGTTGTAATAGACCCCATCCATCACATACAGTGGTTATGACCCAAGCGTCCACCATTACACGTACAGTTGTATTGACCCACTCGCCCACTCATATACGTACAGTAATAAAGGACATACCCTCCCACCCATACACGTACAGTGGTAATGGACAACCATCCCACTCATACACGTACAGAGGTAATGGACACACTCACCAAAACATACAAGTACAGCAGTGGTAACGGACCTACCCGCCCACCCATACACATACAGTGGTAATGGACCTACCCGCCCACCCATACACATACAGTGGTAATGGACCACCATCCCACACATACACGTACAATGGTAATGGACACACTTACCAAAACATAAAAGTGCAGTGTTAATGGACTTTTAATTTACCATTAAACCATTTGGTTAAATAAACCAGTGGGTAATTTAATGAGTCTCCTGACTTGACATGACCACGTTTGGTGGCGTTGGTGAATCTCTGTCACGTGATAATGTCAAGAGTATAGTGCGTTTGGCATTATATAGCAATATACAAACAATAAAACAATATATAGGATAATATAAACAATATGAAAAAAACATAAAGTTTTCACTTGCACATAATTTTACATATCAAACAAGCATAATATCAGAAAGGTAAAGATAAAGAACTGAAAGAGATGTAAGGATTTTAGACATTGCTTTGGTTACAGCTGGCTAATATCGTTACGCCCTTGGTCATCGCATTTTGAACCTCTTCATAGCTCCATCACTCTCTGTAGATCGCTCTAATGTAAAATTAGGACTTTCAATAAACTGACTTTAATTAACAATGTATGTGTGTTCAAATTCAGTTTGTGAGAGATTCAACTAAATATGGTATAACACTTGCTTTTTAAACCCATTTTTATATAAATACAATTTGTTTTGTAAATATGGTTCATGTACATTGCATGACCACGACATACATTACAAAAATATGGATAATGTGAGGTCTAAGATCTTTGGAGGAATGAAGAGGAAAGGGGAAATTCGTGAAGGACGGATATCTGCTGCATACTAACTGTCATCAAAACATCCTCAGATTGACCACTACAGAAGAATATTGTGATTTTTGAAGCTTGTAACATGTTTAAAGTTGCTATCAACACGTTTTCCAATGAAAGTATACGAGCATACTGTTTATTTTTACTTGTGTAAATGGTAGCCCAATGAAATATGATGTTTTATCTCGTGCTTAGTAATGATTTTTTCACTGGTAGTTCTCAAAAAAGCTAAATAAACTTAAACAACTTAGAAAATTATTATTTAACATTTCCAAATAACTCATCTTAGTTAAGTATTCAAATTATCATCGTTAAATATGGAATTGATAGTTAGTAACGGTTTGTACTCGTAATAGGTACCTTGCGTGTCATTTTACTGTTTCCCAGATACTTGTTAATAGTTATTCAGGCCTGTACCCCAAATTATTGCATTTTCTATATTAAATATGGTTCTATCTATAACACACAAAAACAATGGTGCATGTTGATATTTTACTTAAAGTTGTTTGGCTGTGAGATCGGTCAAAGGCAATAGCATTTCACTTAACCTTAGCGAAATAGTAGTAGACTCTTTCACATGTAAAAATAATCCATCATACTTTTTTATGGTATTTTTAACTGTAGAGAGAGTGCTTTCTGAGCTCTCGGTATTCTCATGGACTCCAAAACTATCTTATTTGAACAAAGAAACTGGAGGAACTTGTGTATCTGTAAGTCGATCACCTTGATTTTAGCAAAAACCTCACTTGCTTAACAGTGTACAAGAGTTTTGATCGAAAGCCCCTTGAGTATGCCACTGTAACTTGCAGTAGAGACTATTTTCATATATGCAGTAGATTAAGTATTTCAGAAAATGTTCCTCTCGTGGATAACGTGGAAGTGTAAGAACCTGTGGACGTTATGTTTTCAACCATTTTATCTCACCGTCTTGTTATTGTGGTTTTAAATAGAGCTTCGCGATTACAATGGTTCAGTGCATACGTTAATTCAAAGACATGAAATTAATTTAAGAAAATTATAATTAATTAATCATAAAGCCATTTTATAAATATTTTTTAGTTTTTCAAAATATAGTATTTAGTATTTTAGATGTGTTAAAATCAAACTAGTAAATAGCTTAACATTGTACTTTGATATCATTACTATTTAATACAACATTATTTTAAACTATTGTTCGGAACTACTTTAACCACGCAGTGTTTGTTAATTAGATGATAATAAGTAGCAAAAGAGTATCAAGAAAGTGGAATGGTACAGAAAGGCTATTATTAGAGACGACTCGCAGGTAGAGTGGCAGACAACGTAAAAATTCGCTCCAGTGGCTTGAAGTAAAGACGAGATCCTGGAACATCACTCGCTCCAGGAACTTTCTATTAGTGAGTTATATTATATGTGTTTAAGTTCATAAATGGCGTTTAGGATTATTAGGGCATTTTAATGTAAAAAACGTCAATGTCTGATTTAAATAAAGATGGAATATTCCATACTATATTTGGAAATGTCCACGTAAAAAGAGATGAAACAAGCTGAAAAGCATCCAGCTTTGTTATTCTACATACATGTTACTTTATCAATATTTATATATAATATATATAAAACCTTATTTCAAAAAAGGCCCAATAAAATACATAGCTGAGATAACCTGATAAGTAAACAATTTTATTAAATTTACTAAGATTTATTCCAAAATGAGTCATACAAATTGCAAAATAGAAATGCCCTCCATAAAATAAGTGGAGTTTATGAAATGTTATCCTTACTTAGTGATTGAATTATAAAAATTAAGAATTCGTCAAAACTGTCTTATTTTATCTGTTTCATATTAGAATCTTATTATTAGAAATTAATATTTATCATTTTAAACAAAAATTAAATTAACTTGACCCCAGAAACATGAACATCAAGCTCAACTTCAAGCTTAAGCGTTGTTGTTGGAGAATCATAAATTATACTATTTTTCGTATTGTATTTATATTTTTGATGTTGCTTTGAAATAGTTACACTCAAAATATTAAGTTTTGCTATTAATAAAAGAAACCAGAGAAGACACTGAATACGTAATACATTACCTTAAATCTTCCACAACCCATGAATGTTCTGTGTTATTGACCCTACTACCATCAGCCGTAAAGATATGTGGTATTGACCCTTTCGCCCTCCCATGCACGTTCGGAAGTATTGACCCTCAAAACAACCATACAGGAATGTGGTATTTACACTGACGCCCTCCCATGCATGTTCTGTGTTATTGACCCTCCCAACAGCCATACAGGTATGTGGTATTGACCCTTACGCCATCCCATGCACGTTCGGAGGTATTGACCCTCCCAACAACCATACAGGAATGTGGTATTGACACTTACGCCCTCCCATGCACGTTCGGGGGTATTGACTCACCCAAAAGTCATACAGGTATGTGGTATTGACCCTTACGCCCTCCCATGCACGTTCGGAGGTACTGACCCTCCCAACAACCATACAGGAATGTGGTATTGACCCTTATGCCCTCCCATGCTCGTTTGGGGGTATTGACTCTCCCAACAGCCATACAGGAATGTGGTATTGACACTTACGCACTCCCATACACGTTCGGAGGTGTTGACCATCCCAACAGCCATACAGGAATGTGGTATTGACACTCACGCCCTCCCATGCTCTTTCTGTGTTATTGACCCTCCCACCCATATATGAAAGGTGGCAGTATAATAAAAAATGTCTTTATTCAAAATCAAAATTATTTACTGGAATGCGCTCTATATACATAAAAAACAAATAACACTCACTTACTGATCACAGTATTAAAAAAAAATACTAAAAATCCAAGGCTGAAATGTTTTAGGATGATTGTCTCATAAGTGTGCAATAAGAAATATTTTTTTAAGTTTCTATGTACATCTTAAATGACATTCGTTTTAGTGCGGAAATATTGAAATGTCAAAAACAATGTATTCCAACTTAGCCCGTGGTGTCTTAAAGAATTCTCTTATTGCAAATAACTTTCATGGTCAAACTTGATACGATCTGCGAATGTCCCCCCAAAACTTGTTGCTCACCTCCTTCGCACTTAAGTAGAGCCTGTCACTTTCAGTGGTACTTTAAACCCTCTGATAGCAGACCTATATGCCTTTCTTGACAAAAACTCTTACATGTCTTAAAAAAACATTTATTTGCAGGAAAAAGAGAAAAATCTGCAGAATTGAAGCAATATTAGTACCATAAGGAGCGTATAAACATTGTGAATAACCACTGATTCCGGCACAATTACACTACTTTTATCCCTCTATAACATATTTTTCTTGAATATTAAACCTTGTTATTTGGGAAAACAAACTGATTTCAAAAGGAGCATTACAAAATCCACTTAAGTAAAGCCATGGTCTACTCATTGGACATTACTAAACACGGCGATAAACCCAAAATTCCAATTATTCAGACAAAATTTATCAACTTTGCACGCTGTAACAGAAGACTCTCAGAATCTTCTGGACTGTAAAACTTTATTATCACGGAGAAAAAAATGGTGCCAAGTAGAACATTTCAAAACTCATTTGAATACACACATTCAGCTCATATGACATTGCAAAACCTGTATGTCCATATCACCTTTCTCTGTGAATGATTCCTTTACTGTCTGACAGGTTTATTTAGAGATTGAGAGTCTATGAAACTGAAACTTGGTATAGAGGATCTCTTAGTGGCGTAAATGTGCAATAAGACTATGGTTATATTGATTTAGGTAGTTTTATGTGAGATAAATTACCATTTCCACTAGCCCTAACACGGTTGAGTTAATTTGCACCCTATTAAAGTATACTTGGTCTCATCCCGTAAAATCAGGCAAGACTTATATTCTCTGATCACTTTAAAAATCATAAACTAAAAATAAAAGCAAGGGTATTGTGCAATATTGTCACAAGGCAATGCTCATGCCGAGATTTTACTCATGAGGTGGCGAGAAAGCAGGGCAAGATTTTATTCTGATTTTATGCGTTAGAATAAGAGAGAGAACCATGGGGTTGATGATAAGCAAGCCAAGAGAACCACCTACCACCCCATAGTGAAGCACGGGTAGTCAGCTAGCTCTAAATAAATGGATAGTCACCAAAACAGGCTAAAAGCCATAAGTGGATTTTAACTTTATAAATACTAAGTGATATTGGAAGAATATAAAAATATCATGAATATCAGATAGCAATATAAATATTACTTAATCTTCATACAGATTATTTACAATATGTGCGTAAATGGGTGAGTTTTTTGGCAGTTAGGATTTATTTTGTTAGTGAATTTTAGATTAGCAGAGCAACTAAGGAAAATGACACAAGATTCTTCAGGTATGAATTATCAAAACCGGTAAAAAACCTTGATAGAAGTTTATTGCGTTCCTTTGACATTACGTATTTGAAGGCACAATAATGATTTTTAGTAATAATTATTGCATGCATGTAAACTGAAAACTTAAAATTAAAACATATTTGCTTGATTAAAGGCTCAACTGAACAGCCAACATCTACAAACCGATAGTTTTGTAAAATAATTAATTTGTCAGATTGTCATGAATTATATTTGGTTGAAGTTGTACTCAAATGTTCTCCTTGGTCCTAGGTTTTAGAAAAGGTATACTTGTATAGTACAAATACAATCTTCTTTATATTCTCATATATCATAGTAAATTGAATGTTGTAACATTCTAAAGTTTTCCCATCAAAACTTGAAGGAAACTTTCACTTCAAGCTAAACAAACAAACACAGTTCTGATATCACTTAATCAAAAACAGATATTTAAAACAAAAACAATCCATCATAACAATTATACTTCTTATCTCACATTAATAAGCGTTTGTTGCTCTATAAAATTCAAATTATTTAAAGAGTATAATAGTTCTTAATCCTAAAATATAGAATACTATTCAACTAATGTACTTTATGTTCTGTTTTAAATTATTTATAAGATAATTTACATAAAACAGTATATGTTCTAGTTTTCAAACAAAATAAGCATAGCAACAAATAAATAAATTAAATGATCAGTTTTTTTATATAAGTCGTGAAGTATATGCATAGGAAAATCAGTGATAAAGATATTTCCTTTATGAAAATATGTACTACGTACATCCTTATTATTCTAAAAAAGTAGAATATATTTAACTTAAGTACATTTTTAAAAGTATTATATATTGGATGAGTATACTCTAAAAGTGTATTAAAACAACGCAACGTAGATACATATGACAGAGAAAATGTATGATACTGTATTTAAACTAGGAAAATAAGTTTAAAAACACACTTATAAAATAAGATTGTAAGTATTATTGATCGGTTATCATTGATTTATAATTGTTATAATTTGAGTATATCGTAAGTTTTCTTAAAAAAATGTTGTTGACCAAAAGCATTGTGTGCAGTAAAAACACAATTATGGTTAAAAATTATATATTTAAAACATACATTAACGTGGTATTAGGACTCTTAAATATTCAAAATAATTCCAAAGAATTTTATGAAGAGTAATCAACTAGAATCCACTGATCAGGTATGCTATAGATTTTTATGATTTTCAATGCTTACTAATATTTATTTATTCCTTTTCGCTCAGTTACATAATAAACAACACATTTGGCATACAGCTATACCGGCATTTCGTAGTGAATAATTGTCCAGGTAATAATTAAAACAAACTCTTATCAAATTTATCAGCTTCTAATCAATCTGCGTGCCTTGTTGGTATAAAAATAAAAGCACACAGGTGCAAATTTATCAATTTTAAAAGTATGAAAAGTGTTAAATTATTGACAAACTAAAATGTGCCTGGATGTAGGGTAAATGTGGAAAACTTATCTGGGCTACTGAACATTGTTGTGGCACCAATGATGTAATTATATTGTAATATCAATGTCCTTGGTCCAAATTCAGCTTGAGTATGCCACTGCTATTTGGAATAGGTACGGGGTGTTCACATATGTATCTGTTGAGGCCGATGAGTTGAAATCCTTCCCTGGATGGGGTGTAAGTTTTCGGATCTTGGTGAAATGGAAACGCGTGCAAAGTTGAAATTATCAACCTTATTAGTTTGTCGAGATGTTACTGTCCTCAACTTTTTTTACAAAAAGGTTCATAGCCATGCTGTTTCAGTTAAGACTGATGGTTTAAGTGTTCCAGAGTACACCTTTAGCTCAAAAGATCTATTTTTTGCTTGTATTTTGGAATGTGTGATCCATTGATCTGATCTACTAGCATTGCAAACAGGCTACAAAACCTAGATTTTTTCGACGGAAATAACGGTCGGTTTCTAAAGATGCTGAAAGCAGCATATAACTATTGACTCCGTGACTAAACTCACACTCAGCCAGTAAACCCCATTTCTCAAGAGTTACGTGTTTGGGCCTGAAGGCTGTTTTAGACAGTTGAGAGTTCAACTGGTCGGTGCCAGTGGGTTGTAAAAAAATAAAAGTAATTTAGTGATGTTCCTAATTCTCAACATAGATCACATTATGAATTCTGAGAAAAAAATTATATAGATTTAATGGCTTTATAGACACTAATGTATACACACTACAATGTTTATGAATCAAAATGATTAAATCATACCACGAGCTTAAACAGATTATTTCGTTTCTAACTTAAAGCAAAAGTTTCAACTTTGTAACGATATATGGCTAGCACAAAGTTATTCCTTGATACAAGTATACATTATCATCAATATATGGTTTCGAAAAGTAGATCTATACAAACTTGAAACCATATATTGTAACGTATTGTCCATAAAAAAGAATAGCTACAAATTGATTGTTGCTTATTATTAATTTTTCAAACACAGGAGCAAATCATAAATCTTCCAAGTTTTCTTCTGAAGTAAAATTTAGTTTAAAAAAATAATATTTTTTCGACAAAATAACTATTTAACTTCTTATGAAAATAATTGATTTAAAATCAAATCCAAGCTAAAACGTTTACTTAAATAATGGAAGAAAATAAAAACTAACATTTAAATTATGGATGAATTTTAGTTATTTAATTTCTTCTAAATACGTCAGATTATGTTTTTATGGTCATAGTTATTTTTTATGATTGTTATTAGTTTCTATGATTTCGCCTCAAGAATGTTGCTTCCAGAAAACGGTCGTATAAGATCCAAAGAGCAGCCAGACATGTAGTCATCATCCATACAATCAAAACTGAGTTACTCTCACTATTTGGCACTTCACAACTTCTCAATATGCTTCCTGTCGGAAAAATGCCAAACTTCAAAAAGGAGACGAAGGACGGGTTAAAAAAGCGGCGAACACAACTCAACTAAAATGTGGCGGCGAAAAAGGCCAGTGAAACCGATGGACGACCTATTTACGTGGACTCCCCTCTTTGCAAAATTGCCTCGAAACAAATGGGATGAGAACCAATCAAAGCTTCGAGGAGGAAGAAAACGTAACAAAGTCACAAAAACCTGTTAACTGCATGAAAAATGTTAATCCAAATCAACAAGAAAAGATCTTATTGACACAAATATTGGTTATTTTATTAATAATGGAAAAAGCTACTTTTTTATTCAAGGGGGTAACATTCTCAATCTTACTAAAAACTGCAACATTTTTATTGAACATTTATAGAGTTTAAATTACTTTTAAATTGCTACTAATTTTACTAATATTTAATTTTTTTCTAAAATTAATGTAGCAAATAATTTTTACAAAATGTAGTTTTATACTATATGGAAATATATAAGACAATTGGGTTAAGTCGATGTAGATTAGATGTAGAGAACTATTAACCCATTCAACTAATGCAATGTTATAGAAGTCCAATATATAAAATAATTAAATATTGCTTCGTTGTAAATCCATTGTGGTATAAAACCTTACGAGTTGAACTTTATAGAAATATATTGCTAAAACTAAAGTAAGCAAGGTTGATTTAGTGTATAAATTTATAATATTGATTTATTTGTTTGAATTTACTTAATTTAATAGTATATATTAGGTTAATTATTGTAATGTATTTTCTTAATGATCCATGCTCACTAAAATGTTGAACAAATTCATTCCCATATAACAAGGTCGTCTGTCAAAGGGTGTCCCTGATGAGCTGTCACCCCTCCCCTCACCCATCCCTTACAACGACGACTCATTCATCAATCACAAGGGTAATTTACGAGGGACACCCAGGTCACCTCTTCCGCTCGTCGCATGCTAATGACAACAGGAAACCAAGTCAAATGGCCCTTAGCGCGCACAATGAATGTTAATTGATAAGGTTAGCTTTCATCAAGGGTTTATTTTGTTCCTAATTTGTTTTTATATCTAAATTAATTTTTAGTTTAGATTATATATGGGGTATGATGAACATTATTTCCCAAATTTATTTTGAATATTGCTTGGATCAATATATCAAATAAATGTGGTTTTTTACCATATCATTTATTTAAAAATTAATTGTTACGTTTGAGTACTTTTCAATCTTTTACCTAACTGAATGAAAGTTTCTAAGAAACAATATTTATATTAATTTGTAAGAAAAAGAACAAGAATAAGTAAAAAAAGCGAAACATATGTTACTTTAATTTACCATATGGAAATAGTTTAAACATGAAAAATGTATTAATACTAGCTAGTCCAAAATTGTATATACAGTAATATTATACCAACTATGGGAAGTACGTAATTTTTTATTCACATTTACAAATAAAAATGTTGGTATAGCTCATAATAATGATCAATAGTAAAAGGAACAAGTATAAAATATGTATTTATACTATTAATAATTAAATTAGTCACATTATATGAAGTATATTTAAATTGATCACTTGTTGTTTGATTCAGAAATGTAAAATGTTTTTTTTTAATTAATAAGTGAAGAAGGTTATATTTATGTTCAAGGAAGGCATAAGAATTGAAAATTCCAGTACAAGTAAATGTCACACAACACAAATGTATTACAATATAAGCACAAAATGCACAAATATATACCCATATTTAGTTAAGAGTGGTTCGCCGAAATCGACCACCATAATATTTGCGCATTTTGTGCTTATACTGTAATAAATTTTACTTGTACTGTATATTTACCAACACGTATTATGATAATTAAAAAACTATTTGAATATTCCATATTTAAAGAGGAAAGACGTTGTAACGAAATATAGAGACGAATCTAACATATTGTCAAAAGGAAGGGTGCTCTACGTTTTTTTTAACATATATTTCATAGCTGTTTCAACTGTGAAGTTACACTTGAGTTTTGTACAAATATTTATTGCTCTATTGATTTCGATGGACTAAATGTGTTATACATTTGTTATATGTTAACTTCATATGCCACGCATAATGAAAACATAGCTTTAGTAATGAAAAAAAACTCCCACAAGATATTGACTATAAGTAGATACAGGATATTCTTCAGCATACAGACTATTATGGAACCAATACGTCTCTATGCAGTCTGCCCATTTAAGTATGTGAATACGTGCATTTGTGACAATGGGTGATTGTTATTTTCGTTTTTGAATTAGTAACACAGTAAAACCAACCCTGATGAATGTCAATACACTCTTGTAGCATAGGAAGTTAAATTAAACTAGACGTGAAGGAACGCTGTGAATATTGATTTGTTTTGAAGTTGTATTACTTTGAACAAATAAATGTTCTTAAATCTAATCAGGCTTAGAGGGTGAGTAAATGTCAATTTTGTTTCTCTACTCCGAATTCAACTTCATCTGAACTTCACTATACGACGGTTTTATTGTATACACCCTTCTACTGGATGTCATTTGAGCTGACAACAATACTGGGAGTGCAAATTTTGGAGATTTATATTTGTTAATGAAGTTTCCGATACAATGATAACATTATTCCCTCCAAGGTTTTAATATATATTGTATATAGTTATTCAAAGTGGAAAAGTATTGTTTTATTTACCTGAAAAAAATTAGGTTTATCATTCTTTGAAGAAAAGTAAGATATCTCCTGAATGTAATTTATATAATTTGTCCTATATGTGATATATTAAGTGAACTATACATAGGTGTACATTAAATTAAGCGTATTGAACTAAGTAATAATTAATATATAAAGATAAATAAAATTTTAATGCGCATTTCAAAGATCCGGTATGTTTTGAATGTCATTTCACCACTTTGCCACTAGGAGACACCTACAACTTTTGTTTACCCAGCAAATATCGATAGTTGTAGAGTTTTACGAGTTTAGCTTCCTATAACAATATGAATTTAAGGTTGCAAGTGTTGATAATAATTTTAATTGATTATTTTTGTAATTTAAAAATAATATTACACTTTTACTCTTTTTAAGGATATCTTTGTGTAATACAAGTACACTAATTGTGTAAATATAATAATATCATATTATTGAAAATCAGGGAACTGACTTTCCAAGAAGCACTCGTAAGAAAAGATATTATTATTGATTTTATTTCATGTAACTTATTCAGGAAATTCTGTTGTTCTTTACTCAGTTATCCATCTAAAACAAAACGTATATTGTAAATAAATATGTTTACAACAGCCAAACCATTTTGGACAATCTTAATGTAAAACTTTAATAGTAACCATACTGAAATGAATATGACTCATGTAGTTCAATTTATATATGTAGATATATTTAGCAGTAATATACAGGATCGAATCTCTTTAATATGTAATTGTTTACCAAAGCAAAATACAATTTTTTTATTATTGTTTTTTACATAGCTATTTGTAGAACCCATGTTCTTGTTTACACTATCTAATTATTGAACGAAATATATGATTTTCATATATAATAGGCTAATTAATAATAGTGTAAAACAAAAATTTTTTTGTAAATATTTAACAATAAACTCTAATTAGAATAAATGTTTCTATGAATTTGAAGCTTAATATCATAAATAACTACATTAAGATCGTTCATATTCTATAATAAATTCTTGTAAATTATGGTTTGAAATGTCAAACCTTTCATATATTAGCCATTGAAGCCAATAAATTAAAACAACTTAATTGGTTGTAATCCGGAGTTGTTCATTATAAATCATGTAAATACATTAAATTACCAATGAAATTAACATACATATGGTGAGGATGTATTGTGTGTAGATGGTTGGATGATGACAACAGAAGCCTCTTGAGTGATATAATAGTCCTTCATTTGTAAACTATGTTTAAATTAATGTAACCCTAATTGAAAGTATTTTTTTTTATTTAGAGTTGGAACCTGAATAGGAGATGAGTATAGTTAGTGTATCTGAAGAGGCATCAGTCATGATACAGTTTGAATAGAGACACTCTATTTTAATTACTTCGTAATGATATATGAATAATATGAATAGGCATATCAACAGGTTTTTTAAAGTGGTTATATGCCCCGTTTATTTTCGTTCCTTCTCCATTAGTAGGTCTAGATCATTAAAAATGTATAAATAAAAATAAATCTTAACTTATCAAAATTTTAATTTAAATACCCTCTTTAACACAAAAGCTATTAAAAAATTTTGTTAACATCACTCCCCAGTTAACATGGGTCTGCTGGCCTGTGCGTGAACGTTATTTAACGAGTAAAGTACCGACCATTCGCTCAGTGGGGATTCGATCCTTGGACATTGCCCTCCGCAGTCCGAAGCTTTAACCATTGAGCCGCCACGCCGGCAAACAAAATTGCATACTTGTACTTATATGCTAAGTGTGCGAATTCTTACTATATATTGTTTAATAAGAAGACAAGAATACTTTCTCCGTGTTCAAACGAATATCCAAATAATTAATAAACACTCTTCATCAACTTAAAAAAGCGTATTAAGTTGAGAACAACAGACATTTTTCTAAATTAGATAGAAAATTATGAAAAAGGATAATCACTCTAATAATTTGCTCCATACTTTGAAAACATCTAAATAAATGCGATCATTCCTAAACATTAAGTTGTATAAAAATATTCCAGGATGTATACTTTTATTATCACAAATTTACATTTAAAAAAGTTAACAGGATAAATTATATTTTTAAATAAGAACAATGATATAATTTAGGTATTATAACATTATATGCAAATTAAATAAGAAGCCAACCTAATGAGAAAATTTAACACTTATTGTTACTAGTTGGGCAATCAAACGCTGCAAGAACTAGGGTCTCTCAAAGTAGTATGTAGACGATACTAGCGCCTCGCAGCGTTCGTTTGCTCAAGTACATTCAAGACAGCCCGGACTGTTTTAATTGCTATCCAATATATTTACTTAGTTCGATGTGTGGAATATAATTGTTTAGTATTGAAACATTTATAGTTCAATTCAATTCAATTTCTTTATTTACACAATTGAACATTATACAGTTTTCTGTGCAAGTCAGTAAATACATAATATAAACAACAAATTTAAAATAAATTAAAGTAAAGTGTAAGTCACAATAATGATTAAAATAAAAATAAAAATCTATGTACATCAATTACCATTAGACATTTCGATCTGCATGCCTCAAAATGGGGCCCCCTCGAGAGCTTCTTGAAGGCTATAAAAAGCTCTCCCGATCAAGTAGTCTTTTAAAATAGTTTTAAATGATTTTAAGCTATTTTGGGTTTTTATATGATGTGGAAGAGAATTGAATATTTCTGGTCCTAAGTAAAATAGTGAGTTTTTGAACAATTACAATCTAAATTTATTGATTACCAGATTATTTTTGTGTCTTGTGTTATAACAGTGTTCTAAGACAGGAAATTCATTCTTATTTTTAAAAATAAAAACTGCTGAATGATAAATTAGAAGGCAAGTTAAGGTGAGAGTACCACTTGATGGGAAGACCTCCCTACAGCTCTGCGACTGTTGCAATCCCCAGACAACTCTTAGAGCCCTCTTTTGGAGACGGAAAACTCTTTCAAAAGAGGATGCACTACAAAATCCCCAGAAAATTATTCCATATCACACTCTGGACTCAAACAATCCAACGTAGCCCAGCCTGAGAGTTTCTTGGGAGGCAAATGACGAGAGGCACCTCAGGGCAAATATTGTAGAATTAAGCTGTTTTACCAGATAATTTATGTGAGTGTTCAACTTTAGACTAAAATCAATATGGACCCCTAAAAATCTTGTGGTTAGGACGTTATTTAAAGGAATGTTACTGAGAAGAAAGTTACTGGGAATATTCTGTGTTGTCTGAGATTGAAATTCTATGAGTTCTGTTTTTGAGAGATTTAGATATAATTTATTTTCAGTGAACCATTCGAGAAGTTGATTTGAAGTTGCAAGAAATTGCTGAGATAGGATGTGGTAGTTGTTGTGATTGAAAATCAAACAGGTATCATCAGCAAAAAGTGAAACAGTAAGAGAAAGTCTGTTTTGTTCATTTTTTAGGAAATCAGGAAGATCATTAATATACAACAAAAATAATAGAGGTCCTAACAGTGATCCCTGAGGTACTCCAGTTCTGACTGTTGAAAACTTTGATATATATAATGTTTCATTGTTGTGAATCTGGACGCACTGCACACGGCCAGTCAGATAGGACCGAAACCAGTTGAGTGCTACACCACGAATTCCATATTTTTCAAGCTTATTGAGTAGGATTTGGTGATCAACTACATCAAATGCCTTACTTATATCGCAGAATAAACCCAGAGTGTGCTCACCAGAATTCAAGGAGGAAATGATTTTCTTCAATGCAAAAGCAGTTGCAGATTCGGTATTCCTGTTAGGTCTGAACCCATACTGACAGGAAGACAAAATATCATTCATTTCTAAAAAGTTGTAAAGTCTGTTGTGTACAATTTTTTCAAATATCTTTGAAAAAATCGGTGTAATAGATATAGATCTGAAAGAATTGGGATCTGCTCTTTTTGAGTTTGATTTTAACAAAGGAATAGTTTTTGTGATTTTTAGGTCTTCAGGGAATACTCCCTCAGACAAAGAAACATTGAAAAGCTTAGTCAGTATAGGGGCTAGCTCCATGGCAAACTCTTTAATTAAGGACGACGAAATCTCAAATATGTCCCTAGAATAACTATTATTTAAAGAATTAATGGCGTGGAAGGTTTCTGATAAGTCAATTTTACGGAGAAAGAAAGAATTGGATATAGTAGGTACATTTGAGAAAGTATCCCTTCGTGCGTGTGATGAGTTCGTCGAGGATTGGCGTAGACGCTCAGAAACATTTAGAAATGATTCATTAAGAATGGAGGCGATACGTTCAGGATCCCTAACCATCTCGCCTGCGTATTCCAGCTCACACACTCCATGGTTGACAGCGTTCTTTGATGGCCTGCAACTGTTAATCACCTCCCAAGTCGCTCTCACGGGGTTACGGCTTTCTAAGATAGATCGCTCTGCCTGCCTGGACTTTGAAGCTTTAATAAGGTTCACGTGACGTTGCTTCAGAAGGTTGTAGTGAGCTTTAAGCATGGTGTTCCCGTCCAGCTGCAGTTTTTCTTCACAACACTTGCATGACACGTTATATAAAAAGCTCTAACTATACTGATTTGTTTATTCAAATACAGAAACAACCTAAATATTTGCTATATTTATATTCAGGTAGGGAAAAAAAAAGCTGTACATTTTTGTATAGATTAAATGCATAAAATACTTATATACCCATAAGATCATGGATACAGTAATAATATAATTACATTAAAAACTTGAACGACCAAGAGAAACTAAAAATATAAATGTGCACTCCCACTATAGTTGCAACACGGCAGATCAAAATCTAGCAAATGAGTTCCCATGGAAATTATTTTGAAATGAAATGGTCGGTAAGTTCAACTTAAGACAGAACAATTGTATATTTATTAGTACATTTATTTTATATTTCTTGCTTCCCTACAACAGAACTAAATATAATTTTCCAAAATTTGGGAAACAAAATAACAATCTTCACAGCAATTGTTCATACCTATAACTTCCAATATTGCAATAGTGTATTGTGACATAATACGGTTATTTCTACTATGATACTGATACGAAAACAAAACATTTTGCTAGAAAATAATTACCCCCTCCCCCACCAAACACAAAAATATGCAGATCTTAGTTTTAAATGCTCAACCACAGTCACAACTGCAAGCATTGACATTCAGGAAAGGACACACAATATGAGAATTCAATAGTTGAATAATGATTTCACCCAGTTATCATGCCACTGAGTTGTTTTAATCAGTATTTATCAGAATATTTATATTATTATTTCCATAATTCCATCGCATGTAGCGGTTAAGTCAGAATGTTTTAATACAACTAGTTACTTGTAGTCTACAATACTTGAAGTGTATTGTACAACACTAGAGTAAGATTTCACTGTTCAAATAGGAAATATCTTTTAAAGAACATTTATACTTTGTAGTGCATCCTTCGTTTTGACAAGATGTCAGATTCATCCCTACCTAGTTTCTTTTCAAACCTATTTCCTCACGTAAGTATGGAACATAAAACATTACATTTTATTTGTTATAAACTGTACATACAATATGACATGAAAAGTATAGACTGTTTTGTTGACATATATATTTTATTAAATATCGAAGAAAAATATATCGATATTTCGTGCTCATTAACAACATATTTTTATTAATTAATTTATATTTGAGACTTTAGGTAGATTTGTTGAGTGAATTCTACTTTTAGTGAATATAATTCATTAGTTCTTGATAATGATATACATAAACCCTGTGCAAATAGATACTTAATCTCAGAATAACTATATGAATGAGTCATAGTTTTTTAAGTACACAAAAAGGATAAAACTAAATTTTCACATAAAAAATGTACATATTTACCAAGCTAAAATGTATATAATTATAATTTCATTCATAAACATCAACTTACAAAACTAAAATAGTATGTAATAAGGAAAGAAGATCTAACGCCAAAAATACAATACGCCTTTGTCAATTATTTCGTTACCGTACGCAGTTCCCTAATGATTCTGTATTCTAATGTCCATAAATATAAACACCAACATACTATTAGTAAATTGTCAAAAGATTCAATTTGTTTTAGTAAGTTATTTCTTTATTTCAGGGAGGCTAGGATGAGGACCAGCTGACGAAGTAACGATGGATGGGGAGAATAGGATCATATTGAACGTAGGTGGCATCAGATATGAGACATACAAGGCGACTCTCAAGAAGATTCCGGCGACCAGACTGTCTCGGCTTACGGAGGCCCTCGCCAACTATGACCCCATCCTCAACGAGTACTTCTTCGACAGACATCCAGGAGTCTTCGCCCAGGTCCTCAACTATTACAGGTCAGTATTTCTTCAACAGACTTCCGGGGGTCTTTACCCAGAGCCTCATATATTACAGATCAGTACTTTCTAATGTCTTCAACCAGTTCCTTAACTATTACAGGTCAAACATTCTTCATAAAACATCTAGGGGTCTTCACCCAGATACTCTACTATTTCAGGTCAGTACTTCTTCGACAGACATGCTGGTGTCTTTACCCAGGTCCTTCATTATGATAGGTCAGTACTTATTCTACAGACTTCGGAGTGTCTTTACCCAGTTCCTCAACTATAACAGATCCAGTACTTCTTCGACAGACATCTGGGTGTCTTTACCTATGCTCTCAACTATTACATGTCAGAACTTCTTCGACAAACTTCCGGGGATATTGACCCAGGACCTCAACTATTATAGTTCAGTACTTTCTGACGTCCGGATGTCGTCACCCAGTTCCTTAACTATTACAAGAAATTCTTTGGAAGACATCCAGAGGTCTTCACCCAGTTCCTCTACTATTATAGTTCAGTACATTCTGACGTCCGGATGTCTTCACCCAGTTCTCAACTATTACAGATCCAGTACTTCTATGACAGGCTTCCGAGGGTATTCACCCAGGACCTCAACTAATACAGTTCAGTACTTTCTGACGTCAGGATGTCTTCACCTAGTTCCTCAGCTATTACTTATCCAGTACTTCTACGACATACTTCCGGGGGTGTACTTTCTGCGTCCGGATGTCTTCACCCTGTTCCTCAACTAATACAGATCCAGTACTTCTACGACACACTTCCGGGGGTATTCACCCAAGTCCTCAACTATTACAGTTCATTACTTTCTGACGCCCGGATGTCTTCACCCAGTTCCTTAACTATTACAAGAAATTCTTTGGAAGACATCCAGAGGTCTTCACCCAGTTCCTCTACTATTTAAGGTTAGTACTTCTTCGACAGACATCGGGGTGTCTTAACCCAGGTCCTCTACTTTGACAGGTCAGTACTTCTTTGACAGACTTTGGGGTGCGTTCACCCAGGTTATCAACTAATACAAGCTAGTACTTCTTAGACAGATATCAGGACGTCTCATCCAGGTCCTCAACTAAAACAGTTGAGATCTGGATATCTTCACACATGTCTTCAACTCTACAGGTAAATTGATTGGTATAAAAGAGTACTTGATTTATTTCTGCCACGTGGTCTAACTGATAAAAAACATTATTTGATTATGAAAATGATTGATCATATTTTTTAAGTTCTCCATATACATAATTAATTCCTCCAACATGTTTGTCAGACATTCTAAATTTGTGAGATTATTGTTTTTAATACACACAAAATCTATTCTTTTAGATGTGAAGACCGTATCAACTGGAACCTTTCACACTGTTTCAAGTAAAAAGTCTATGTAATTTAAGAACTTTGAATTAGTTGCTAGTCCTTACCCAAGTCATCAAAAATGCTAAAGAACAGTTTTTTTATATTTTCAAGTTTATGAAATATCCTGAAGTGATAGTTTTCTCTATATTTCAATAATAAAAAAAGACGTATTTTTATTGCAATTTAAAAAAGAAGTGTAAATTTAAAAATTAACACTTTTTTCTATTAAACCAAAAATATTACTGTAAGTAAACTTAGTACTTGATTCAAAATTAGTGCTTCAATGATATGGACCTATGAATAGGTCAAAATTGTATTCATAAGACCTATTAATACAAGTCTTATGACGATGGCCCACGGTAAATTAACCGAGAAGAAAAAAGAAACCTATAAAATTTCTCTCCCCAAATAAAGTCAAGGCATAGTGCAAGCAGGAGTTTTAGTGCTAGCTTCTATAGAGCTGTGGATAAAAGCACCTTTTCATCAAGTTCAGTGCTTTATGAAACCTTTTACATAATTTATAACCATCTTTGCATTCCAGTCTCCGATGATTATTAGTGTTTTTATTATTTTGTATCGTAATCATAGCACAAAATAATGTTTGATTATGTTAACATTTCTTCAGAATTAGTAGTAACTATTTAGACCCTATATTTACTCGATATAACAAAATGATATACAATAAATAAATAATGTATTAATTTTAAACACTTCAGTTTACATTGTTTTACAAGTCAGCTCAAGTCATAAATATGATATTTATTAATTTATACAATGAACTTAGGAAATAAATGCAAGGGTTGGCTGGACCAACTATATATCCCCTTTAAAACTAAAAACTAAAAACTAGGAAATAAAAATAGCAAATGTATTGAGTTTTAAATTCTGTTTGTCAATATGATTTATTTTACAACAATGAAGCGTTGATGATTAAATACAAAAGGATTATTAATAGTAAAACGAAGCTTATATATTTAATACTACAAAAAATATTTTCCAACTTCACCTCAAAGCGTATTTTAAAATAACTGGCCCTAATGCTGTATTCTAGGGATGGTAAAATATAAATATGTAAATTTAAGTAAAATAGAATCACTTCAAATAAAAAGCAAAACAAATCGTATCTATTCATGAAAGAGGCTGCGCTCTTTGACGAAAATGTTTCTCAACAATAATTAATTAAATGCTTATCTTGAATGAATTAATGAGATCATTTGGCATGAGACGTAGCCTGGAGTAAGATAAGAGGATTTTTATGTCTAAAAATCTAAGTTTCGTAGTTAAAAGAGATTAAATTATAGAAACGTTAAATGAAACTTTAAGTGTAATAAAATTTACTACCATTATGAAGTGAAATTTTTAATTTATAGTTTAATTTACATGAAATAATTAGTTTGGTAAATTGATGTCAAATTATTATTTTCGTATAAACAACGTTATTATGATATTTTAAATGGTATGATAGTTAAAAAAATACATACTTTTTTCATACAATACAATGTAAGTAGGCATTCGTTTTTCAACAACACTAAATCTGGAAGGAAATATTTATATAACTGATCTTATTTTCTTCAGGTTTAGTAGCATTTCCTGAATGGGCTACGAATTACAGGAATTAATACGGTATAATTTGCTTTCTCCTATCGCAATAATAATAATATTTATTTATGTTTATAAGGGTTTCAATTAATATTTTGAAACCAAACTATACAATTGGTTGGTGATGATCATGGTGATATGATTATAATTGCAACTAAATGCAAATGATTGGATTGCAGTTTATAATATTTATGGCTTAATATGTAAATAAAAGCTGTAGTCATAACATCAAGATAAGTTCTTTGTCTTAGTCTTGAAATAAATTTTCTGAATATTTCACACTTTCAGACTAAAACAAACCATAACAGTAAAACTGAATATTGAAATATTCAAACTAATAAAAACCTAAGGCAACTTAAAAAATAACTTGGCTTAGACATATTCCCAATTCTTATCAAATTCTAAAACAAATATAAACGAGTAATTTATTGACGCTTTAACTAAAAAAAAAAAAAAAAAAAACTTTATATCGTTATTTATTCATACTACTAGAGCAGTGTGGTACCCAGTTACTTGCATAGAAAGTATTTGGATGAATGTAAGCAATATGCACTATTCTTGGTCCTCTTAATGTAGACGTGGTGACCGCTCAAGGGTTATCATTGGCAAGTAAACTACTAATGAAGTCTGGGGTGTCGATTGGTTCCGGGTGTACTTTAGTTAAGAAAACTGAGTGTCAGGCATGACAATTATCTGAGAAACAAACCAATATTAATTGGTTCGGAATCCACGTACTTACGTAAGTCTTTTAGTTGGCTATTGGGATTTTAATAATCGATTCTCTAAAAGGAGTGATTGACGTAGTTAGGAACAATAACCACACTCATTTCCTCAACATTTACGATCATCGTTTTTAATAATACAATAAATAACTTAAAGGTGATATCTTATAAATATATGTGTTAATTGAAGACATAAGTTTCCTTGAGGGTTTATCTGGGATGAAGTCTCAAAGTCCTCAGCCAGTTCTTCGTTTTTATGGAACCACTACCAACAATTATCACGGCAGAGTCTACAAACTGTAACTATTATTTTATTTTTATTCTAAAATAATTCTTACTGATTGGATTTTTAGACATATTTAGTAATTATAAAAAAGATAATCTGTTTAACTTCGTTATTTTCTTCTCTCCATATGCTGTTCACGTAGCTATTTCTATTTTCTTTTTAAAGCACTGCAAATAATCAAACTACAGGTTGTTGTTTTTAAACGCAACCCATGTTTTGAAACAAAAATGACGAACAAAATATATATCTTCAACACATTTAATTATTATTAACAGTTATTACTAATATTCACATGATTTTAATAACATTTATTCTCTAGGTTTGATGTTCCAATCAACCGCCATTAGCATGTACACAACGTTCTACCCTCATTAGTGCATTTCTGGACACATTTTAAAAAGTTTGTTCAAAACCATGTTTCTAACCTCAACTTAATGGCATTGCATGAAACCCCAATAAAGTGAACAACAACGCAAAATGTAAATCAGCTGATAGACAAGGAAGAAGAAAAGCCAGGACTACCAACCTATAAACTTGTAATGATCTTAAACCTCCATTATCTGTACTTGTAAATAGGGTTGGGTTTTAAAAGAAACAGCCTGTATAAGTGGCAAATTAAACGTTTACCTACTTGAGGTTACAGGTAAACTTTATCAAGGGCTTGGTATGTGGACGATGGAAGCTTATGAGTTTTGACTCATTTTTATCGTGTTTAATAGTATCAACATAAATGTCAGGAATGTATATTATTAATTAGAATTATGTAATGTATAATTATAAAAGTTGAGTTAATTATGGGTTTAATCACATAATGATCACGTTTATGAGTGTCAGTGGATAACTATTTAGTAAAATGCCTGGATTGAGTGGTGAGCTCACCTTCAAGACAGAACTGAAACTCGTCATCTTAGTACATTACATACACCTGTTGTAATGTACTAAGATCACATTACATAGTACATTACATAGATTAGATCACTAGAAGATCTAATCTAATCTGCCACACTAATCTAATCCCCTATATCTTCTTAAAATAAACAACAACATATATCTATATTTCATAAATATAAATTTGAGTAGCTAACTGTGTGCAACTCTTATATTGGATTAGTGAACACATATGTTTTAAGTAACAATTTAAGCTATGCATTTGACCTTGATACCAATAATGTGAGTACTCTCGTTTACTAACACCAATTTAAGGCCTAATAATAATAATAACATGCAACTAATGCTAAATGTGTTAACTGACCCCTAACTATTATATGTTTGGACCTAAAGGGTCTTTTTTGTGGAACCTGTAGACGGAGCGGCTGGGTGCGTTCGGTGGGTTGGTATGTTAGATTGATGAATTATTGTGTTTTCGAAGATTTGTTTTATTTTGTATGAATATTGATTTTATATTTATTTTGTTATTCTTGATATGTTTAGTTTTGTTTTTTATATTTCTTTTTTTAGTTACTGATATGTTGCAATTGGTTTATATTGTATCAGTAGTAATGTTATGTATTGTTTATGTGATTAATTTTGAAAAAGTAGAGAGAACTGTCAAGTTATAACCTCACCACGAAAATAAAGTCGTTTTTAATTTTATTTACAACCTTATTTATTTCTCGTAAACGACCAATTAATATCTCGTAAACGATTAAACTATCGTAGTAAACAATATGTAATGTAAATGAAAAATATTAATATTTGTCACCTTGTTTTGCTAAATTTCTTTCATAAATACTAATTAAACCTATTTTACATATTTCTTATTGCTTTAATGGTTATGTATTATGCAAAATATAACGTTCTGTAAAAATTGTTGTCTAAAATATAAGTACTATGAACCATATAAGTTTATTTTCGGAAATGTATATACGTACGCTAGACATTTACATCAAAGAGCTCAGAAATTGTTCCGCTACGAAGCTGTCCTGAGGCACAGTTCGACTCACTGCTGTCTCTAACTGCCAGTACTTCAATAAAGGGCTGTTTGAAGTGTTTATTTTCCCCTTTTAGGAATTCCATAACCTGCCGTCTCAGCGTTATTATCCATTACGGTAGAGACTGCAGATCTCATTTCGTTTTTATAACTCTGCTTTTATGACTCCATCAGAACGAGCAACGGATTAGATTTAAATAATGTTTTTAACTAAACTTGCTTTAAAAAGTGACTTGGCTGGCTAAAAAATGATCATTGCAAATATTATTGACTATATTTTAAAATGAAAATAATTGTATATCCATATATCAACATATCAAATCGTATTAATGAGAATGTTTTACGTTTACATTTTCAGTTGTCTCTTGTGAATTATATGGATTTTTAGTTGAATATTTGTATACAACTTTACCCTATCCCATACACGTACGATGATATTGATTAAAAAAGGCGAAATTACATTTTTTCACCCAGTTGGAATAAAAGTACAAATATTTAGTTTAAACTTATAATAAAGACACGTAGAAAATCTCAAATTTTAATCTTACTATCCTCTATACTAAACTTTATACTAAACATAACAACAACATACATACAGGGTGTCTCTGAACTCTCTGATAAGATTTCTGGGTTATTGTTTCTTATTTATTTAAGATCACATGTATCATATTTAAAGTACTCAAAACACCTTGGTTATCCTTGCAGACGCCATTTATTTTTTATTTTTGTTTGCTTTTAAATGTATACATTGAAACATAAAAGTGTACTAAGCTGACATTTTGTATGGTTCTTTATAAAAAAAATAATTTTTTTTAAGTTATGGCTTTTTCTGTGTCTAATGTTTCAAAATGGCGGCCATTTAAAATTTTAAATGCTAAGTAACTCATAACCCAATAATTAAATTAAAAGTTACACAGAATAATATTTTTTGGGGAAATGCAAATCTAATGATATCAAGTTTAAAAGTCAGATGAAAAATAACAAAGAAAATATAATTTATGTGACAGTGTTTACAATGCAATATGCCAGTACAACGTACATGTAACAGCTATAATTTGTGATAGTACTATATACGATGTTTACAAAACTTTATTGTTGTATTAGTCAGCTGATTTAAGGGGACCCAGAATGCCATTTAAACGTAATGTTAGCTATAAAGCAGATATCTCTGTAAAAGCATGGCCTAGAGCTCTAATTTTTTTTATTTGAAAGAATGACCTTTTATCTAGGCCCATACACAGGGGATTTTTTTATTTTTAAGGAAAAAAAATTTATAATTTTTTAAAATAATAGTAGTTCTAAGTATACAATTTTGAATACAAAAATATTTTTATTTTTGTTTGTAATACAAGTTAATAAAAAACCTTGTATATGGACCTAGAATTTGGTGTTATGTATGAGCCCTGAAAATTTGGTAAGGATATCTCAAATGGTTACCAAGATATTTGCTGTCAAAAATGAAAAAACCCAACTTTCGGAAAATGCAAAAAAACTAAAAAATTACCAACATAGTAAAGTTTACTTAAAACTAGTGAAGCCCAGCACCATAAGAAGGGTTATCTGGGGTTTCCTCTGCTTCATACATATCTTCTAGCTTCCTCTTAGCAAGGGTTCTTTATTGGCATATTTTTTTTTCCAATTCCAACGCTGCCTTGTCAGATTGTCGGATACGCTCAGAGTCTTCTCGTTTCATGGATTCTATACAATATTGGCCTACCTTCAATCCTAAATGCTCTAATAGTTTGCATTTACTCACTTAACCATCATTGAAGGACAAAACTGCATCATATGTTCCAAATTTCAGGATTTGCAGGGTTACAAATGTCTGTTTGGGAATCCGAGTCCAGATCAAATTGTTCAGTGATTCATTTGGATTCTGTGACTTGCCTGACAATCATTTCTTTAGTAAGTCTGGGTGTGATAAACTCTGGAATATGTGTTTGATTTCCAACATGATTGGTTCTGGTAGATGGAAGTGCTTAGTATGGTCATAGTCTTCTATGGTCATAGAAACTCTATACTATATGAGTTGGTGAACAGGAATGTCATTTCCATGGAAACGAAATCATGTGTAACCTTTATAAATAAATTTTTTTTTCGTTTATTTGCAAATAATTAACCCTATAGTGTCATATATCAGTGGAAAGAGGAGATTCTAAGGTTTAATTTATAATAAAAATCCCAAAAACGTAAAAAAAAATTTTTTTGCGTTTAGGGTCCCCTTAAGACTAGTATTCATCGATCATAAATCGTAGCTAAACACAATACTTCAAACCTTATCATTAGTCAAAATTGCTTGGCCAATTTATTTTGCCACATTTGTTATCGATTATAATTTAAATCAATCATTCAATTGGTGCTAAAAATATATTTATCTAAAATGTTATCAGTGTTAATGGGTGTCATTTATTCAACATTATTGTGTAAGGAAATAGATTTTCACACTAATCATATTTCTATCCAGATGTATTATTTCGAAATAAAAGAAATAAGCTAACTGTTTGTTTATTGTTAGCTGAGACAAGGGAAATAAGATGTAGAAAAATTCCATTCCCTTGGAGAGTCAACAACAGTCAAATGTGTCCCGTACCACAGATCTGCGTCTGCTGTCAGGATATTAAAATGTCAAAGTCGTAAATCTTATATTACAATTCTAGATGTAATTGTTGTTTTTTCAATTTAAAAACCATTTTTCAAAACCAATTTTGTTATCATGGTAATAAGTTAATATAATAACATTTTAATTTTTAAATGTCTAAAATTCCGCAAGTATATTTAATGAATAAAAGTAAATTCTCAGGGAAGGAATACCGGTGTGCATAATATAGGTAAAATGCCAGTAAACTATTTACATTTTACAATAATTCAGATCTCATAAGATTTCAACTACAATAAAGATACTATGTTTATAATTAGTTGGTTAAGTATATTTTTGGAAAGTATTTCCAATAAATATAAAGTAAACAAAAAAACTACAAGGATTCTTTTCGTTTTATTCTCTAATTTATCCCAGCAACTAGATCAATAAAAAAAAATCAAAAAAACAAAAAACAAAAAAAACAAAAAAATTTTACATTGTGGCTTACTAATTATAGATAGGTATGCTGGGAGTTTAAAATGTCTGAACATTTTTGATTTATTAGGTAGATTGCCAACCTACTGTTTTTTATATTATATTATTTTTATTACAACAATATTTACACTACTTTATTTATGTTTATTTCCCCCTTTCAGTGAATATTACGTATTTGTCGGTGTTTCAGTTTATTTTACTTCCCTTTTCCCCTTCAAAGTTCATACAGTGAAGAAGTTCCCACTTCCACCCTACTGTGTGTAAATCATAACATACTAGATTTATTATGTTCTTGATGAGCATATGCAAAATTAAATAAAGACCACTAAAGATAAATTTTCCCTCTAATAACGCCGCTACTTATGGCTACCTAATGCATTTCTCAATCGAAATGATTCATAGGATTGTAAAAGCTTGACTCACCGCATTTGTAAATAACTGGCTCTGTGAAGGAAACATTAGGTACCTTAATATTGGAAGACTATCTAAAATAGTCTGTAGTTATTCTACAAATTTAGTTTTGTTCATTGTAAATTTACACCTTAATATCCCGTTCCACAAATATGCCTATAATTAAATTTCTCACTGAAAAATAAAGTTTTACATTAATATTATAAGGAAGTTTGATAAAACTTACAAAATATAAATAGTCCCAGGATATTTTTATTCGTCTTTTAACCTGCCTTAGATAATACCTCAAGCTATTAATAGATTGGTAATGTCAGATGAACAAAGTTTTTATGACCACCCAAATTCATGAGTATGAATAAATGAGTGATCAAGACTTCCGAACTTCAATAAACGTTTTTGATATAAAATAAGGTAACATTATTTTACTGTGTTGGATCTGCTTGCCTAAGTAAAGCAGTTGACACACAAGTGGAGAATCCTTTTAACTGCTCTTAAGTTCATGTTATATTGTCTATCAATAACCCTTCATTGGTAAATCCTCTAAACGACTACACTCTGTATTTACGTTTACAGAAAACATCTAACAGCCTGCTAGATATATGGACCTAAATTACGTATATGGGATTGGATAATTTAGAGTTCTTACCCTTCTATTTAATACAGGCTATAAAATATTTTCCTTCAATGGTTTACTCAATATTTTCATCAATTTTTTCATTCTTGCGAAACAAGTAAACCGTTGCGTATCAAAAGTTATACGAGTATATGTACAGTATAAATATAAAAGGGACATATTTTTTGGTTACATAATATTTATTTAAACCAGATTTTTACGTGATGAGAATGTATCGTATTAAATGTAACTAAATTAAACAATAACTATAATTAAGTACCCTTTTATTCATTTTTTATTATAATACGTACATGACTGGTTTCGGCTCTTAGGCCATCTTCAGAGTGTAAATAATATAACCTATAATAAATTTTATCATAGATTATATTATATATTATAGATAATAAATGTAACTATATATTATATTATTTACACTCTGAAGATAGCCTAAGAGCCGAAACCGGTCATTTATTATTATAAAAATTAATAAAAGATTACTTAGTTACTATTCAATTTATTGAACTGATAGCCCTAACTCGTGAACCAATTTATACAGTTAAATGTAACTAGTTTATGATAATTCTCATTATGTAATTTTATGATAAATCCTAATAAGATTATATTACTACAATACAAAACTGTTTCACATTCCGGTATCCTCAAAATGTATTTTCAAGTCTTATTTTTGGAGTGTTTAATTCAATTTTGTTCCTAATAAGATTTATTTGTGGTTCTTACGTAATAATATGCAACAATACTAGTTCAAATATTGTAAATTGTACAAAATAAAAATATTTCCCTTATGGCTCATTTTAGTGAGTGAAAAATATTCAAATGTTCCAATATCCAGCACCAATAGATATCTAGCAGCTTTTTTGCTTATCACTAACTTAATACAGTTACTAGTAAAATGGCCTGTTTAGAAATGTTTTATTTAAATCTAAAAATATTGGAAGAAGTAACTGGGTTGAAGGAATTTCAGAAAGATTTATTAAAATGATTCAACTATGTATAATATTATTTGACCTTAGGCTGACACATGCGGACATTACTTCACGGCTCAGTACTCTTTCCACAGTTCAGCTTAAGCTGGATTTTTATTTAGTTATTTCCTGCATACATATTTTAGAAATAATTAAAGATAAATTATATTAAATTATTACAAGGGCCTCACTGGATTATTAATTTATTTCCTGAAATCGGTTTCTTTATTTTTGAGAAAAGTACAGTGAATTTTTTTTACCTCTGAGTTTACATTTACATTATTTCCCCACTGAGTTGGGGCACATAAGCTCTCATAGAATATAATACAAATGATTTATTCATTATTCTATATACATTTTCATACATGAATTATTTAACTTTTTAATGAACAAACTAAAATAAAAACATTAATAGAGTTTCATATTTTCAAGACACTGTACTTCATTGTCATTACAAGGTTAACATTTTTATAAAAGCAATATAAAACATAACCAAAAAATTTTGGTTTTTGTACCTTTCTGGTAAAATTAATATAGTTTTAAATGAAGAACTTAGTTTTATATCCAGAAGAAGCTATTTCGAGCAAACCATTTAATATGAAAGGTCAAGAACTATCTAACTAGTACAGTCCAATAAAAAGTTATTATCTTGACTTATACTTTAGGGTCATTAGTTTAGAATGGTTCAATCTGAATGTACTATGTTTCATAAATATATCAATTCCATGAAGACGAAGTATTGATAATTATATTTGTACTAAACATATATTTGAGAACTACAGATATTTGCCTTTTTTGTTGTTTTTAAAACATAAATACAATTAAAGAGAGTTAAAAAATTAACAAGAGTATTTAACATTTAAGTAGTTAATTTTTTGTATACTATAGTTCTTTATACTATTAATATTAGATCAAGAAATTAATAGTGTCAAGAGTTGAAAACCCAAAATATTTTCCTGTGCCTTATCTGCCTTACTCAATTGTTTTGTTATGTTTATGTATAAGATTCCATACACCAAGATACGGGCGAATATAAGTGTGAAGTGAAAGTTTACATAAACATGTATAGTCATTGTTAGTAACTAACGCTGACTTCCTTAGAATAACAATATACTAATAGTAAAAATTCCCAAATAACTAAGGAATAGAACCGTGTGGAGCTAAAACCACGTTAATATCGGTTTTATTTTAGGCTAACTGATGAGCTAGATGATCAGTTGTGCTCCTTAGAAAACACCCGAACACAAGACTGCACCCAACATCGACTGTCAGACTTCTCTAGTAGTGGTCACGCTAATGGTAACCATTGAGCGGATGTCATTTTGGTGTTTTGAGGACCGAGAACCAAGCCTATTGTCTACAGTATTCTAAATACTTATCCCCCAAATAGATGGGTTACGGTACTGAGCCAAAAAAGAGTGTTCCAAATATACCTAACATTTTTATATTCAATTCATTAAACATTAAATTTGTATCGAATTATTACTTTTTATACTATTACAGTTCTTAAATAATATTTCAATCTGTGTGCAACAATCTAAGCTATAGTCCAAGAGTGTTTTGGGTTTGTTCCCTAGAGAATATTATAAAGCCTAACGGTTCCCCCGAGGTTGCATTGTATTTGAAATCTGTGCAGAGAACTGAAACTCAGGAGTAAAACTGTTTTCTTTTCTTTTACTTAATACCCTGTTTTAAAATATATACTTTTTTACTATATATTATACAATTTAACATTATGTGTGTTATTATTATTTCTCATATTTTAACCTTATCTATACAAGAGGTGTAAATAAGGTTAAAATATAATAGATGAATATGTAAAATACTATATTAATAGTTTATGTATTAAAAGATTGATAAAAGTTAGGCATTGTTTGAAATGTATCGACCATACATTTTGTCTCATCATTTTCAGATTTTCCTTTAAAAATTCAGTTTTGAATAACAGTTGAGATTCATTGCTAGCTATTACTACTATTTTGTTATAGTAAAATGTTATTTGTCCGTTTGTAAAGTTGAAGTACTCTTCTCGCCTGTTTAGTTTGCTGAGAGAAATTACTTTAAGACAAATAAGCTCCTTATTTGACGAAGTACTTAAAGTACTTAAGCACTTATTTTGAGTGGTGGCAGTGAAATTGAAAACTAATACTCCCCCACTGTTTCATTACAATTATTAATCTTTAGTAGTTTTTGTAAATATTTGTCACCTAAACTCTTTTTATTTGAGTTTATATGTAAGTTTCGATTTTAAAATATTATTGGTTTAAATTTTTAAGGAATGGTAATGTTTTTAAAAATCTTCTTTTAAAAAAAAAAATTTTTTTTCTTTTTAAAAACCATTCAATGTAATTCAATGAATTACATTGAATGGTCAACTGCCATATTAGATTTAGCTATTGACGAGCAAATATAACAGATGTAATGTAATCTGATTGTATTTAATATTAAAATAGCCATTCAAGTATACCGCATGATATAATATTATGAAAACTCTTACAAACATTATTTGTTATTTGCTTAAGATAAATGGAGTTATTATAAAAATAAAGCATCCTTACTAACAAATTTAAACATTAAATTATAACTAATGGCAGACTAAATTTATATATTAAACTAGCTGTACCCGCCCGCTTCGCCGGTCATAATATTGAGTTTGATTTAGAACCTAATAGCTGAAAGAATTCGAACATTTTTGCTTCTTCTACCAATATTAGATTTTTAGGAGGCATGTCATAAAAATTAAACTGCAAAACAAATAATTATTTATTTTTTATTTTCACGTTTCACACATGTTTTAATTACCGAGGAAAAAAGGTTAAAACAGCAAATACAGATCACCTGATCAAGTAAAAGTAGTGTGTGCTACACTCTCAAGGTGAAATGTAGAACTACAATAAATCAAAACATATACAGTACTGTTGTTGTGAGAACTTCAATCTGCTTATGGCATGTGAAACTACATTAAACCACACAGTCATATGTATTTTGTAAACAATTCAGATTCTCCATTTGAATAACATGGGATCTTTAGGAGCCCGTGAAGCGGGACCCTGTGGACGGATCTGCATCAAACTTCACAGAAACCATCTCGAGAGTATACAGGACAACATCCTAAAGTTTCATGGCGATCGGTTAGATGGTTTGGCAGCGCATAAACTTCAAACATATATATATATATATATATATATATATATATATATATATATATATATATATACAAACATCCTCTTTTATAAATATAGATAAAACTAACTGGCAAATAAAATATTCAGAATGTTAAATACATCAATGAAATTAACATTATAGAAAACAATAAATAATTTTATATGTACAGCATTATTTTGATCAACTTGTTGTTTAGTTGTTAGATGTAAGTAAGAATAAATCAATCAGGGGAACTTTTCAAAGAAAATATATATAAAAAAATCAACATAGCAAAGCCCGATGAATATTATTATCAACAACAACACTCTGAGGTGTAATTCCACATATTAAAACATTCTGTAAGCTATAAAATATTTGGCAGGGCATCATGTCTATGATCTATTAATAAAGCTGAATGCCCTTTCTTGCTAATGGTTGATAATAACACTATTGATAAATAGTGTTATTAGTATTATATTTATTCGTATATTTTGTAATTTGCAGTTTTAGACAATTAAGTATTTTTGTTTTTGTTCAACAAACATAACACATTTTATTTATTTACAATACAAACGTTTACTGCATCCAGAGTTTTTCTATTTTGTGTTCTATGTTTTATTTTTCCAGAGTGATGGCTCAGTGGCTAGGGCGTAGAAATTTGGTGTTCCAGTACCAAAGTTCGAGTCGCTGACTGAGCTAACAGTCAGTTCTTCACTTGCTGAATAAAGTTCACGCACATGTTTGCCTATGTGATTTTTTTTTTTTTTTTGAACAAAGCAACAATAAAATGTAATTTAAATAGGATGCATATATAACCTAAAGAACAAGTGAATAAATATATGAAAAATTTTCACTAATCACTTGACATAAATGTCATTATTTTCTTTAATCAGTTTAAAAACGATTCAATAAGTTAAATACAGTACCACAGTTTTTCGAGTCTCTTGTCCTTTTGGTTTAGATTTTTACCTACACTAACAGTTTGTTTGTATTTGTATCAAACATATAATTATTGATTTTTAAATATATTGTGAAATTATTTTGAATTTTAAATATATTTTCTTTCGTATTATTGTTTTTATACAACTTAAACTTGTTTACTCAACATGTTCAAATATATAATAAATATCAATTATAAAAGGCATATTTCACAAATTATATCGCTGCAGCGATATTGATTATTCTAAACTTGTTCTCTTACTTTATTCACGATTTTCAACGAAGAAACCTTCTCATAACAAATTCTTATCATCAATAAAATGTTTAATCCTCAGATCCCATAAATACGCAAGGCTGTGCTTCGGGCTCAATGCTGACTTATTCATGGTGTGAGCCTTTGTAAGATCCAGCAGGGCTTTGTGTGTCCCGATCGACCCGTTCCGTAAGAGACGCAGGGTAGTATAAAACCCAGAATAAACAGAATACAGCATGAATGTGTCAAGACTTTCTCAGCTTGTTCTCCCACAAACCTACGACACATATATCCCTCCAACCCATCAAAACACTTATACCATTGATAGCTTTCTGTCCAACTCAAGCACAAATATACGACACAGATGTCTCCATCCACCCACACACGTACGTTAAAGATGAACCACCCACCCACCCAAACATGTTCGCTAGTGATGACCCTCCCACCCACATGCACACGTATGCTTATAATGACCCACCCACCAACACATAAATGAACGTAAGACCATTCGATCCACTCACACACATCCATGAATTTACAAAGTGCACATGTTTGGTAGTGTTGGCCCTCCCCCACCCACCTACACTCGTACGTTGATAATGACCCACCTGCCCACCAACCAACACATTAATTAACAAAACCTTCTATCCACCCACATATGTACGGTGACGATAATCTACCCACCCACTTATACATATTCACTAGTGATGGCCCTCCTACCCTCTCATACACGTATGATGGTGATGGATCTCCTGTCCACATACATACAAATAAGAGAGAAAAAATGAAAAATAGGTAGCAAATATAATGTTGTAATGCCAATTTCTATACTTTTATAAAGATCCACTGTTTCATTGCACTTACAAATTTATTGTAATCCCTAAATAATTTATTATTTTCATGTTGTATGATGATTAAGAATGCTTGGTTTTGCTATTGAAAGTAAAATTCTCCACCTGAGCTTGTAAAAGTAATTCTTTTGCAATACTTGGGATTCTTATAAAGTAGAAATCTATTAGAAACTGCATATTAATAGAAAGAAAGTCACATAATATGACTGTATGTTCTTGAAAACACAATGAGTTACAAAACCACACAGAAATCTATACACGACCTTCCACCAAACCTGCTATTGACCTGTAAGAAACCTGTCAATTGCAATAGACTTGCCTCTCAGTGGTCAACGTAGTCTGGCCTATATCATTGGAACGTCTCGCTGGTCTCCTGTATTTGTCTCTTTGAAGTGTATAAAAAACATAAATAAAGAATGGAAGAAAATACAGAAATTGTCTCCTAGATGCAGTAGTCTGAAATTAATTGTAAATCTCGACGACACATAAATCGGCACGAACCATTTTTTCACTATATAAAATAAGATTTTTATTGAGTTCTTTGCCATAAAACTAACTTAGTTTGAGTATGACATGATAGTATCAAAGTGGATTATCGGATTTATCATATAACCTTACTTTAATTGTTTTACTAAAATTTCGGTTATCTTCTTAGTAATTTTGTCACAAGCTATTGCTCTTCTCATTGGCCCCACCTTATTACACAATATGTGCTTAAAATTGGTTATGTAATGTGACATTTTGAAGTTAGGATAGGCTATTTTTGACATATAATGCTTTAAATAATCTCGATACTAACATTAATTATGTGTAAATAGGTTTGAGCTAATCGTTGTCCAACTCACACCATCGTTGGTGATGGTTGATACATGGTTAATTTTGGGCGAGGTGTCTTGAGATCCAAAAACTAATATAAACAAAGTAAATCCTTTACACACACCTAAATATACCAAACTCTAACACCGATCTATACATTACATTGTTTTTTTTCCACCCACATAAAACTATAAATAAATACTCTCTGCACCTAATAGGGGAGTAACTTAGGTGATATGTGTGTTTCTAATTAAGTCATTTACACAGTGAGGGAAGTTGGCCCTAACCTGAGAGTTAATTGAATATGAGTACGTGATTGTTATACATTTATGAAAAAAGAACAAATGAATGTATTATTGTTGTTTGAAAGTTATTTGTTAGCTTTGGATTGTTCATGATAAGTAGATAATGATGAACACATGTCCTACCTATAATGTATTATTGTATAACAGTACCTATTAATACATTAGGATAATAATAATAGATCTGGATGGCAAACCTTTAGTTATAGGCAGTTCTTTAAGAGTCCTTGGAGTCGCTTTGGACTCCAATCTTGATTTTACGAACCATGTAAAGTCTATATGTAAAAGCGTTTTGGTCAAGTGGAAAACTATATAGATGTGTAAAAATATTGCCAGTGTCTGCTAAGTTAAATGTTGTCCACTCAACAATTTTTCCTACTATATATTATGCTCTTCCATCTTTTACTCGTTGTCTGTCCTAGGAAAATTTAATGGTTCTCACTAGATTGCAGAATAGAGCTCTGAGATTTGTTTACAATCTAAAAAGATTTGATCACATTAGTGAATTAAGTTAAGCTCATTTAATTAAAGGTCGCTTCTCAGCTTGTTCTCCCACAAACCTACGACACAGATATCCCTCCAACCCATCAAAACACTTATACCATTGATAGCTTTCTGTCCAACTCAAGCACAAATATACGACACAGATTTCTCCACCCACCCACACACGTACGTTAAAGATGAACCACCCTCTAACCCAAACATGTTCGTTAGTGATGACCCTCCCACCCACATGCATATGTATTCTTATAATGACCAACCCACCAACACATAAATGAACCGACCATTCGATCCACTCACACACGTTCACTGTAGATCAACCACCCACACATCCATGAATTTACAAAGTACACATGTTTGGTAGTGTTGGCCCTCCCCCACCCACCTACACTCGTACGTTCATAATGACCCGCCTGCCCACCAACCAACACATTAATTAACAAAGACCTTCTATCCACCCACCTCTCACAGGTTAATCAATTAAAGGTTACTGTGACTTGCAGACCGTTCATCTTATCTACAAAGTTCTTCAGACTGGCAAGCCTAAATATCTCAGACAAACACTTATTTTCAGGCATGAAATAAACACCCAAAGTACTCGACAGGACAGACTACTTCATTTGCCAAAGGCCCGTCTAGAAATTGGCAAAAAAGCATTTAGGTACTTTGGACCGGAAATATATAATGCTTTACCCCCTGCTTTGAAAAGTCTTAGTAAACCACTTATTTAAAAATGGTATCAAAGAGATTGTCATATAATTTTTTTTATTTTTAATTTAGAGTAATGTTTGTTTATCTGTATGCTAACAGACAAGAGTTGACTTGTAAATCAGAGTATTGTATCTTTGAAGAACGCTTGCAAAATAAAGACGTTATTTGTTTATTTATTTTATTTATTTATTTGACAGACGAGAATAAAAAAAATATAATAGCAATAATCGTACATGTAATGTTGTGATCCAACTACTTAGAAGCTAAGTGTTGATGAGATTGAAAAGTATAAGTTCTGACCTCAGTCTTCTTAATATCAAAGATACGTCCCTTAATGGTTATCATCAACACGAATACTACTGGAGAAATGTCGGTTGTTCTTTTTTGAGGTTTCAAAAGTTTGGATCTTGTCCTATCAGACCGTTAGGTATTAGGCTTGTAAGCTTTTTGAAAATCAAAACAATAACACCTGATTCAGAAACCATGATAGATTATAGATCCATTGCACGTTATTTTGGGTTATTGATAAGTGTTTCATCCTTCAGAATAGTAATTCTAGTTAGTAAACAGAACTACGATATTAATCTTTGCAATCAATATTTTCACATTTATTTTATTCTTAAATAAAAAATAATAATAATAATAAAAGTGCACTTTATAGTTTCAATAATATTTAATTAGCATTTTATTAACATAATACAAACTGCTATATATTTTAACGTCAGAACATATGATCTAAGTCACTAATATCGCTAATTATTTGTTTAAATACCTACATGAGGACAACTTCATTAAAACTAATGATTTATGAATTGTAAAAATTAAGGATATTTAAAGTTGGGATTCTGACCGAATAAAATGTTTAATTGGTAACCATACAGGTGGTATATTTCCTTGCTTCTTGGCAGGCAATTGCCAATTTTCTTTGCAGCACATCGCTGCTATTCCCAGCACGTACCACCCTTATCTCTGTCACACGAGGGACCACTTGAGCCTGGTAATGTCTTGTAATTCTTCTCCTTCTCAATGTTCTCCTGTCATCTCATATATTGAAAAATGGGCTTCTTTTAAATCTGTAACTATCAGTAATACGTTGAGTATAACAAAATCTTAAATAATATAGGATTTATGGTCCTAATATAACAATGCAACTACGTCTATTACTAAAGTGGATATGTCTATGAGATCATTCCTTACGTACACTATTCTATAACAGAATTCAATCTAAAGAGAATATATTTGTATATTTGATTTACGCTACATTTCTATAGATTTTTAACACTTTATGTGGGATTCCATGGTTCAACCTATATAAAATAAAATTACTACTCTACCATATAATTTAATATTTTATGTGATAAAAATGCTTTCACATATTTAAACGACTAAAAATTTGATTTTTTTATAATTTAGTCAAGTACTAAAAATGCCAATACCTGTTTAAACAAAAACTGTTTATGATACGCTCTTCGTGCCTTTTAATACTGTTATAAAAGTTAAATAGTACCAAATTTTTCTCAACCTATCAATGCAAATCGATTATTGTAATATCAATTACAGGTTCATAGACTGAAGTGACACGTTTATTCGTGAGGACTTCACGACGAAATGCATCGCTGGTTCAACTTTTGGGAATAGTATAGTATTTTAATGGTTCTAAGGTAGTTTAACTAAATAAATTTTCTCCTTAATAACATTCTTTGGATGAATAATATAATTTGATGAATATAATAATTATGATAATACTCGTTCATTTTATTGGATTAATGATGGGCTTTGAATATGAAAGTACATGAAATCGATATCTTAAATCAATCCCAAAAATCTATTTGATTTACTGAAATAATGAATTTCGGAATTCAGATATAACTAAATAAAATAATTACGTACTTCTAGAGTTCAATTTATAATGTTGTGTACCAATTCCTTTTGTTGCTATGATAATTTCTCTGAACTCAATTTAAAATACTTGGTTCAGTTACTCTTCCCAAAAACTTCCCAGCTATAACGTGATACATATAAACACTAGATATCTATATACAACTTTGTTATATACAACATTGTTAAACAATAAGATATAATTTAATTTAAAATAGTACCTTCAATTAAACATTGATCGATCTTTAGATAATAGTAACGATAATATGTCTTGATAAGTGTATGGCATTGGCCCACCACTCCATATACTTGCATCAGTCCGATATAGGCCTACTTAAATATATTATTTACCTCACATTAAAAAAAGTCAAATACAGAATGTAAATTACAATTACACTGTTCCAAGTAATTTCCTCAATATTGAAAATATAATGATCTTTTTATTTATTGGAAACATTTAGTGAATCCTATTAAATTATGCAAAATAATGAACTAATTAATTATTTTAAACAAAATAATACTCAAATTACATATTCAATAAACAACTATGCTTTAATGTTTTCAGTAGATACACGTAAAGTTATGCTCAATAAATCAAAATCTGCCATTGAAACTGCATAAGAATTTAATAATTAAAATACCAATCAATATTTATAGCACAATAACTTTACAAGAATTTATTGTTTTATCTAGCTTACATACATGTTTAGAAAAATAATAACTGGGTACAACAATAAATGTTACAAATACAATACGTAAATATCCAATGATGTATGATACAGTACACTACTTGCTAAAGTATACAAAGTGGTCTATACTTTAATTTCTTAAAAGTTGTACACTTTAATAATTTAATTTTTAATACGTTGCAAACTGAATAGTATGGAAAAACAACAAAAAATATCTATCTTGATAAAAATTCATCCATATAAATGGTTAATGAAAAGTAACGAATATACCTCCTACAAAACTCAAACTTACTATCATTCACAACGTTTAGGTAAATACAACAGATGTTTGGATATTGAATGTGTTGATTATGTTGACTATTTTTCTATGGTATAAATTCAAATGTCATTTTAAAGTGTATAAAAATGTATTACGTGTTATTATATTAGATTAAAACTAATTAAAAATGTTGTGGTATCATTCGACAAATTTTTAACAATCTAATTAAACCAAACAAAATGGTTTCACCCTGTAGTGTGATTTTAATTTTATTTTACTAGTCTTATCAAATATTTTTACGTGAATAAACAAAAAAATGTGTTTTTGGCTCTCTTTAGAGGGACAAGGGCACAAGGGTTTATGACCAATGTGCTAGACTGAGATTTATGGCCACCTGTGGTGGATATTGTAAAGGCAGAATGTAAACAATTCTACTACACCCGACAGAATATGTGGCTTTATCAATAAAAAGACCACTGTATCACCTTTTTCCAGTGGGAACATATTTTCTTTGAAATCAGAATAAATAAATTTAAAATTATCAATGAATACCTGCTGTTTTAAGAACAGAGAGAAAATAGGTAACTTAAAACAAAGAAATTGAGGATTTTAACGATGCAAACTTCAAAGAAAATTTAAAGTTAGGTTATTTTAAATCCACTCAACTTTTAGTTGTATATAAAAGTAATTACTACTACTCTTTGATATGTATTCCTTGTAGAATCATGGTATACTTCTTTAACACTTTCGACGTTTTCTAGAAAAAAGGTACAGTTTTTTAATTTACTAAAGATTTAATATTAATAAACTATCTACAAATATACTGCATATATTATCACTATTGTAATAAAGTAGTGGTTATCTTACATGTGTTTTCTAACTCACAAATTACGACTATTATTCAATAAAAACGATGCATTTTTTAATATAACAGTGAACATTTCTTATCTAAACCAAACTTAGCTATGGTCTACTTATGTATTGTTATTAAATTACGTAATACCTTGCAAAAACCAATAAATCAACGTTATTTCAAGTTAATAAGTTCAAATAAAACAGTAACAAAATAATTGTTAAGTATATATATTTTTAAACGTTGGCCTTTCAAGATATAGGATTACAAATAATGTATGTAACTTAATTCAAGTAGAAACAGTAACACATAGAAAGGCGTAATACAGTTTGAATGTTGGAGTCGATGTAAAAGATTATTCGATATTATCTTTTAATTTTAATCATTAATATTTTAGGAAATCCTTTGATTGTCTTACGATATAACAGAGCGTAAAGTCTATACCACTGGATAACCATACCTCCATAAATTAATATTGGTGTATGACCCACCCGCCCTATGTACAGTGATACTCAGTTCACTGTATGCAGTGATACAAAAATATGATGTTACTTTATAGACGGTTTGTTTTAATAGTTTAATGTTTTTAATATAATGGATTGCATTATAAGTGAATTGATTTGAAGCTTTACGACCCCTATCGTCACAACAGTTGGCGTATGTGTCAAGAGCAAGAATCGTGACTGTGTATTAAACTGTGATGTAATCGGAAAAATCATAAACAAGTGACGAGTAATACACTATTAGGTCAGTTAAATATGTTTAAATATGAAAGCTGTATTGACAGGATCAATTTGAGCTATTCGTCTTTAGTATTTTAAAACCGAGTGATTCACATAGGAATACAATTGGTTACACCTAACACAGGTCACGGAACTTTCGGTGCTGGTTTTGAGTATCAATAAATAAAAGAATTTTATATGTTATTAGTTATTATTCACAAGGCAATTCCTTCCATCGTTTTGTTATAATTAAAACATAAAACTGTCTTAAATTAACTTCAGTCACTGATTAATATGGTCCGCAAGTTTTTATTTTATATTCATTCGAATAATAAAGTACTGACTATCAGGAAGTTGGTGATGAAATCTTAGACACTGAAGTCCACAATTTGAAGCTTTATCTACTCAGCCGATATAATCGACTGAGGTTGTATTAATTGTTAATACTATGAATTATCATATTAAAAACTACAGGTTTAATTTTTTATCAATTTAAAATAATTAATATACTTACATGTTTCTTACCAATGATTCCTTCAGTGTAGAAGTTCATTAATCGTATCTTGTTATTGATAATTGCTTGTGTTACATTATGCATGTAACCTTGGTGCAAATCTGGTTACTAAAGCAATCTTTCCTTTTTATCCAAAGAAATAATTGTTTTAGACCAAAACATATTTTGGTATACAAATAAAACTATTTAGATTAAATTATATCTTTAGGTAACTAATTTACATTAATTTTAATATAATGTGGCTAAGTGCCATACATTAAGTTTAATGCTTTCCTTAAAAACGTAAACCTTAATATTGACCTAATCATTTAAAGTGTCATAGATTTGTAGTTTATACATTTGATGTAAAGTAAATAAATAAATAAAAGAACCAATAAATTTGTATGTATAACATACAATTAATTTTCATAATGAATTATAAATTATGTTCGAGTTAGGATATGATTTCTGTAAGGTCTTTTAAGTCCATTATTTATTAATTTTGAGAAAAAATATATTTTTCCAATAACTGTAAAAATACGCAACATTATAATGTATTTTGTCCAAAGCAGATTTGTATATCCATAATTTGTCAGGGAAACAAGTTTTATATTTTAGTCTGCGCTACCAAATATTCATCATACTCAATGGACAAGTCTGACCTACTTTTCAAACTTGCCTTTGATGTATTCGGAACTTGAGAATCTTTGAGGAGTTCTTCGTTTGGAAATATAATTTGAAATTTTTGGTAATTGGTATGGATCTCACTGCTGGAATATGCATTTAATTAAAAGTTTCTTTATAAACATCCAGATAAATTTGTTCTATTGTTATCAATATTTTATTTATATTACAATTTTACGTTTTACCATAAGTTAAATTATAACTAAATAAGTAGATTTTACCATGTAGTATGAACTATTTGAGAAAATCAAAAACACTCGTCTATTTTGACACTATTTTCTGTATTATCATTTAAATAACAAAGTATATTAACATTTTAGATTCTAAGTAGTTATGAGTATTTGGAAATTAGAATATAGCTGAGGTTTGGATTTAATTTCGATCTACCTTTTCTCATGACAAAAAATTACAAGCTTATCAATAAAAGACACACTTGAAAACGCTTTAGGAACGTGTTTTTATTGTTGTATGATCTTGTTAATTGACGTTACTTAAAGTGACTACTGGCATTACAACGCCTTTTCCAGTCTTATGGGTTTCACAAATATTATCATATGATTATATTTCTAAATACAAGAAAACAGTTAAAAGATTTTAATACTTTCGATGGTACTTCTAAAAATTATTCAATCGCTTTTGATTAAACGTGTATTACTCACCTTTTTTAAGCCTAATTTTATAAATAATGTTTAAAAAAGGTAATACTCATAAATTGGTAAAACAGTATACTTTAAGATAAATTCTTAAATAAAGGTCTTTTTAAATCTGTTAAATAATAGCATACTTTAATGTGATTTTTTTCAATTATTTATTTATTTAATTTGAAAGTGAGATTATAGGCAGTGGTTTGGATTGTAAATATTTTTGTTATGAACCAATAATCATAAAAATACAGACAAAAGTTTTATTACTATCCTCAGAATTAATAAAGCCAAATAAATTAAAGCAATCTCAACTATAGCAACCTCAACTTAAGGTAGAGAATCTTCACGAAAATGTTTTATTGTCAAGTTTCACAAAACAATGTAAAAGAAAAACTTGATAGATTTTTAAATGATTATACTATTCCATAGGTAATTTTTATAAAGTGGATTTTAATCTCAATAAAGTTTAATTATATTATTGCCTAATTTAGATATTCCATTAAACTTGTTTTACATTATTCAGGCATACGTTAATACAGGCATGCACACTAATACTAGCTCACATGTAAAACACTGCACTGTTTTGAAACACCTTCAGGTTAAACAATACGTTTTGTTAACATACATTTTCCATAAATATTCAATCCATTTATAGTATGAACATGCTTATGTCGTTTATGATTGTGTTTTGAGAGGGAACGATGTAGCTGCTACCGCAGAAACCATGTTAGCTGCATAGCTTTGTACACTGTCTGCCATGTTGGGGATTAAACTAAGTTATGTACACAACACGCCCATGGGTAAATCTCCTGGATATTGTGTATAAATAGTCTCGCAGTAGTGTGTGCTAGTTACTAGCGGTACATAAGTGTGATTACATTCTTAATGAACTACAAAACTAAATACAATAAGTTGGAATGCCGCTTACAATAAACACAACTCATCCTTCCAAAGACCCTGTGTAAATAATTCAAAACAACACGTTATTAGCTCTTCAGAACGTCCCATATAACTTATTGTATTAGAGAGCGAATCGACTAATTACAAATATTTAAATAAAAAAACAATCAATACATGACTTTAATTATTCCTGTGATAGTATAAATTACACTTAATTTTAAAGTGCTTCAGCATGAGGTTAAGTGGAAGAGAATACCAAATGGTCCTAACTTCCAAATGGTCCTAACTTCTAAATGGTCCTAACTTCTAAATGGCCCTAACTTTTAAATGGTCCTAACTTCTAAATGGTCCTAACTTTGCCTCACTAAATAAAACTTTTTTCGTTTCTTTTCATTCAATGTGTTAAATATTTTATTTTAAGTAGTTTTAATTGTTTGAAAATGTTTGCTTATTACTTAGTATTAAATATTTACTAGCCTTATCAAATATGTTCGTGTGAGGCTAATTTAACTGACTAAATGGGTTAAATTAGTATCCTTCAGGTGGACAAAGGTTTATGACCAACGTACTAGATTTAGATTTATGGCAACCTGCGGTGGATGTTCTAAGGGTTGAATGTAACATTTTTACTACACCTAAACCAATAGGTAGCTCTAAAACACATATATCAATGCGTATTGTTGGTTATCAGTAACTTTTAATTAGTGCTATGCTAACCAATATTTTTATTATAATTGCATAGCATTTTCATACTGAAACAATTTGTAGCCAGAGTTGAAATGTTGAAGTGAATTTGTTTACGAAATAAAATATTTTATAATACCATAAAATTCCATAAAATAAATACAAGGTGACTATTGATAAGTAAAAACAAAATAAAATCTACCAACTGCATTTTGTTAAAAAGGGACGTAATGCTACTTCCATTAGCTAACTAAACATGTTTAGAAAGTTTTAGTAGTCAAAGATAAAATGAGTTTTTTGGTGAAAGTTTTTGTGGTGAAAATATAGATTATTGATTATCACACAACCTCCTTGTAAATCTACAAACAATTAATGCATCAAATAACACTAGTTTAATAATTTGCAATCCAAGCAAAGGTTTTACAATTGTTATAGTTATCTATTTCAGCAAACCATATAATTATTTTCCATGGATGAATTATTTTACTAATTTCCACTGAGGTCATTTAAATAGTCCACTTTTCTTCCTTCAAAAGAAAATATACTTGCTTCAAAGAAGTCATATTAGTTTATGACTGTTGTCTACTTCCTCCCTAATCCTAAGCACGATTCCTGCAGATATTTGAGCACTTTAAAAAATCTCTTCAGCACACAAATTACAGAAAAATCATTCATCAGTACAGATAAATTGTCAGAAGTATCTTAACTGACGTGGCTAGAAATACTTAAAAGCCAGTAATTCTTTTTTCCATATCTTGTAGTATTTCCCAAACTTCCAAACCACCATTATTAAGTCGACATCCCAATTAGACATACAACCTTAATGTCAGCAGGCTAAAACATGCCTCCGATTTCAACTTTATAGTTGTGTTTATTATTATAAAGGGTTGTAGTGAACATTGTATGACTAAAGTTCCACTCAAGTAAAAAATTAGTTGGTATTACGATTTTTTTTTTTTTTTTGTATAACAGTCTTTAATTTTACTGTAGGAAAGACTACATACAAGAATGTGTACAAAAACCAACTTACGATCCTCTAGAACAGTTCTTCTTCTATCAAATGACACTTCAAGCTCTGCAACACGATCATTATTACAGACCAAATCATTGAAATTGAAACTCATATTTTGGTGTCTTTTTTTTTTCTCAATTAAAACTACCCCTTAACATGCTACATCCTAAAAACAAAATTAAAACATATACAATTTATTCAAATATACTACTACCTTAAACATTAAATGTAAAATCCCCTTTGCAATATTCTATAAATACGACTTAATTGGATAAGTAGCCAAAGAGCATCACTTATAGATGCAAATTATGTATGAATAAAGTACTCGCCTGCTTTTATTCGTTAGAAGTGTCTCGTCTTTTTAAATTTATATTCAAAGAAATAGCTTTCAACAACAATAACTAAAAGTTTTAACACAAATTTTTATTTTGTGTAATGATTGGTAATTATTTAATGTGTAATTATTTTAATGATTAAAATAGTTATCAATTAAAATTATTATTTAATGATGCTGTGTAGTTATTTTAATGATTGGTTAAAACTAGCTTTTTAATATTTATCGCTCGCAACACCTCGTACGTTTATTTGAACCAAACTAAATATTGAACATATTGAGAATGGTACAAATTCATTTCATAAGATGGGTTACCGTATTCGGTAGTGGTTGTTGTAGTTGTACACATAAATAACATCATATTTGGTCTTTTATGAGAGTGTTAGTATTTTTGTAAGAGTATTACTTAAAATAGAGCTCATAAATTTAGAATATATTAACCGTGGCTACTTTAATTATCAACGTCCTCATGGAAATCAATTAATCAATAAATTACAGCAGGCTCTTATAACATAAAAGTAGTTAATAGATTCTCACTAACAAAAGGAAACATAAATCATAATTTAGCTACATGGATTGCAAACACTTTTATCTTATGTGTCACAAGAAAATATCATATTGTCCACAGATTAAGCGTTGTTTCTCTGCTGATTTGTTAAATAATTTATTTAGAGCTATTTATCTAGATCGTGGGTATAGGCCCCAAATTAAATCTTCTTTTAATTGATAAATATTTGATATTTTTAATAATTTTTTTTTATTTTTCATTGTACATTATTTTTAAGTCATGGTAAAAAGGCAATTCATCTTTTATATTTTGCTATTAAAATTGCGGTCCCCTGTAGAATATTGTGTTACTAGAATTATTTTGATATATCAAACATAAAAATATTAAAGTCCACACTTTGTAACATTGTACAAAATATCTTCACTTCATTAAATTAAAAAGTTAAAAGATTTAATTAATGAGTAAATGTATTTTGTAGATGAGTATTTTGTAAATTAAACTAAAAGTTAATACGTGAGAATGTATATAAATAAGTTTACATTCATTAAACTCCATAAATTTTGTTTATCTGATTTGTTTAGTAGTAGAGCCGTCGTCAAAACATTGTTATACTATTGAAGAAGCAAGTTCACTCATTTGAAGTATATACACAGCACACTGTCAATAAGTACTGAAGTCGTTTAGAATAAGAAACAAAATAATCAATTCAGGCAATTGTAAATCATACTGCATTTATGTAACACATTATAATCACGGTTTATGTTAATTGTCGAGTGACAATTTTGTTATTATATTGTGTCAGGGTGATTGTATCGAAATATTAGTAGTGTTGTAAAATAGCTTAACGTAGCACGTAAGCGAATTTAATATTGAAGACTGACGTTTTCCTTAATCAGTTTTATGTACTAAAACTTATTGGCTGTTGAAGTGTTCTATGCATTGAAAATTAATACTCTACTGTCATTCAGAATAGAAAGCACCAATATATGCAATAAAACTATCTTAGAAGTTAAAAATATAACTTTTTTAAGATTCATGTTGTTAACTTTTATGCGTGGGTAATTTTAAAACATTTAAATGGTTCGCTCTTAGAATAAATTACATTAATACTTGTAAAGTTACTTGAGACTGGAGAAGATGAAACGAATCATCAAATACAACGAATCTCCTTTGAAGTTTTATTATAATACTCCACTTAAAATTTATTAATTTGTTAGTATAAAAATTAGCTTAAACTTATTTAGGAAAATGTCCTATTATTAAATAATGTGAACTTTTTAAGAAATCAGAATCGTTAATAAGCGTGCAGAATTTTAAATGATATATTAAAATATGGTTTTAATCAGCATAATACGTGTTGGTACATATACAGTACAAGTAAATGTCACACAACACAAATATATTTCAATACAAGTACAAAATGCATAAATATTATGGTGATAAATTTCGTTGCCTCATTTTCTTCATACCAGAGTGATTCAGAAAATAAATATGTGAAATCTTGTATGTATCCCTCTGGTCTGAAAAAGATGAGCGTGGTTCACCGAAATCGATCACCATAATATTTATGCATTTTTTTGTACTTTTATTGAAATATATTTGTGCATTTTGTGATGATATTGTAATATATTTGTGTTGTAAGACATTCACTTGTACTGTATATTAAAATACTAATCAATCATAAATTAATAATTTTATTACTTAAGTTTTCACTTCGTTTTAATGATACGTAAGGCATGAGTATAATGGTATATTTGTTATAGCAATCAACACTATTAACTTGTTTCGAATAAATTTGTACTATAATTAAAACATGTCTCTGTAAAACTTAATTAATGAACTGTTAACTTATTGTATAATTAAGACAAATATTAACGTACACAATTTCTAGTTAGCACTATAGTCAGTATGGTATCAAATTTATTTGTTTAACAATGGATAGATAATTGTTGTCAGGTAAACCATTGTTCTTTTATCCCTAAGGGTTTTGGTGGTAAATATTTCATCGATAAAGTGAATTCCTCTCGTAAAGTTATAATTAGTTTATAATGGAAGCCGTAAAAATGCAAGGCTTTGCTCGGAGCGCACAGCTCATTTATTCATGCTTTGAGCTTTTATAAGATCACGACTCATTGTGTCCCGTTTGACTCGTTACACGAGAAATGAAAGCAAGAACCCCTCGTCTAATAAGTAGGCGTTCATTTTATTACTACAATTTTAGAATATTAGGATCCCATATAGGAAATATATTTTAATTTTATATCAGCTTTTGTTAATGTCAGTCTATAATGTATGATTTTGAATTTCTGTAGCTTTGGTAGTAATACCTATAATCAATTGTCAATTGGGTTGTTCATTAACAATTTGAGGGTGTTTTCAAAACATTTTAAATGTTCAAATATCATTTTCCATTTACCAAATGATTCTTTGTAAATACAAAATGAAATTAGAAGTTTTAGTTATTTTCGAAGGAAAATAACAAACTATAAGACATTTTTCTAATCATAAAGTCAGACTAAAATTACAGGATTCGGATTCTACGATACATAGATATGTTCCCTTAGTAATCTAAATGGAATGAAATAAATTAACCTTTCTAATTATTTATAGCTACGATATGCATTACCAATCCATATATTCACAAAAATTGCCCCAGTGATCAATAAATAAATACTTAAGTATCGGTATATATTTCCAAAGTAAATAATCGGAGAGCCAATGTTGGAGCAGTCTAAACTGTATCTGAGTTAAGGGTGTTCGTCCGACCGGCTCAGCTCGGCGCTGGATGGAGTTTAGTTCAACGTTTCACCGCCACTGTCGCTACGAGTAGCAAGGTTGACATGGGAGAGTAACAGCAATCTTGCTGCGTGTCCGGAGCACAACCGGGAATAACTCCCTAATTTATTGTAAACTTTATCAATAAAGATTGTATGTTTTATTAATCTAATTTTCGGCCAAAGATAACTGTACTAATTTTAACTCAAAATTCGTACACACGTCATTTATCAAATAATAATTGGTTACACTTAAAAATATATAATTTGAATTATTAGTTTTAATTTACTCTAGGTTGTTTAGCACCATTTTTTCCACTATATTTTCAAATTTTGAATAAGATATATATCACAGTTTGTTAATGGTTACGAACCAAGAAAGGCCAAACTAGCCACTTTAGGTAGCCACATCTCCGTAAAAATGTTTTTTGAATTTTTTACCTCAACACACTTATTACTTGTAACAAAACAAACAATTTAATTCAAACAGATTTAAAAATAATTTTAAAAAATCGAACACCCTTAAGGGACAGCGAAGGTCGAAGCCATGGGATTTTTTTTAGTAATATTTTCCTACTGTACGGTTCTCCCCCTTACTCTGACACGTTACCTCCTAAGGTCAATAGTTTAAGGGAAATGAGTTGAGTAAAGGCAAAGAGGAAATCGCCTTGTACACAGAAGCCTTTCATATCCACAACTTTGTAAATTAGTATGATAAAACCCCAAATATTTACTTTGTCTTTATAATTTGCCTGGTTAAAGTAATATTATTGGTTATTATTAGTCTTCATTAGATGAATTTAGAATATTTATCTGTAGCCATTTATTAAAAAAAAATATTTGTATTGTGTAATCATTGTATTTTGCTGTAGCTCTTTATAATTTTAATATATATTATTTTGAACAGGATTCGGATTATCATCTGGAAAAGTAAAAAATTCCATATAATTGTATCTTATAAATTTTAATGTAATCCTAATGAATATCTAAAACGTTTATTAATATTCATTAGTTAATTTGTCATTCCCTAAATCTGCATTAATTTTAATTTAGATTGGCAATTTTATAGTTTTCTAAATTACCTTATGAAAATGTTTATGCCCGTTATTTCTCTGTAAGTATGTACAATAGTTTCATTTATTAAATCGAACTGGTAATTATTTGATTTTTTCAGTTAGTGATAGAATATTCTAAAATTGTATATTGATGCGTGTGAGTCAACCCAAAATAAATAAGTTAATTAACTTGACTGTAAATATTATACTACACAATTATTCTTGGCTAATTAGCATGAAAAAAGTCTGTTAGGTGATACAAATCCAATTAGTGTTTAGCGTGAACTCTGTGACGTCAAACTGACAAGTCATTTCACCACATTGTTATAATACATAATGATAGCCACCCTTCATTATGGCAACCACAATGCCAAGTTTATCATAGCCATTTTTGTTAAGAGCTTAGCAAGTTAATATTTATCGGGTAGTAATGTAATTATAAAGTTCATCATATTTAGTGATCTTTGTGAGGGTTTAGGGCTAAATCTATGTCCTTTACCCTCACATTTCTTTCACAATCGAAAAAGGTGAAAGAGAAATTTAGTATAGAAAAACGGTCGTTTATTGTCTATAATAATGTTCTCTAATCATGGGGTAGTATTCTATACTTAAAATTTTGTTTTTATCAATCTCGTTAATTTAATGAAAATTATTACATGATCTGTTGTATTTTCAGTAAAAAACTTTATATTTTAAAACAATTTAATTTATTAACCTTGTCTCGATGCTGAAATTATTCTCTACTCTCTTGTAGAGTCTTCATGTACTGTTTTATTACTATGCTATATATTTTTTTAATATGATTAGGAATTACATATTTTGCATATATTCAAGCATAACTATAAAGTAAATGTCAAAAAGAATATTACGGTGAGATATCACATGTTTTTTTCTTTTCACATCCTTGTCAGACACTTCCAACATATCAGCTAACTTACTACAACACTTTAAAATCACTTTAAAATTGTCTTACTCTAATTTACATGACATAATTCCTGACTAATTTTTCTCTCTTGTTTGATGAAGTAAATCATATCCAGTTAACTTGAGCTTGGGAATTCCATCGTCAAATCACTATCATTTCGCTTGTTTATCCATTTGAAATGTTGGCTCTATCAAGCAAGTTACAAGGATTCTATGAATAAATGCAAAGAGGTATAGGTTTTTGCATACCATCTATCTTCTAGATGTCTGGCATATCCTAGAGGTGACCATAGCGACGGGGATGGTGTGTATACTGTGATTTACGAGTATGTACAGGGGTTCAGTGTGCTGCCACTATTCTCTCCTTCAGCTTTACACTCAGCCCTCATACAAGATCCTTCCCTTTCTTTACCTGGTACTAGAGACGTTTTCCAGGACTCCATTAGTTATAGCATCAGATTTACTCGATTATTGCTCCATTGTTTAAGGACCAATTTTCATAAATTGGATGGTAGCTCTACGAGTAGCTAAATGTTGTTAATGAATAATTGTTTCCTCTTTTCCAATAACACCAAACCCTTTTTCTTCAAAAAGTACGTTCATAGAATCATAACATATGTGACACTAGACAAATAGTGTTCAATTATTGTCATTGTTTGGTTGCCAATAAAACATTTATCTTTTGACACATTTCACTGCTTATCAAACATTTTAGTTAGTAACTTGTTATTTTATACTTACAGCTAAAAATAGAATATTGTTTAAACTAAAAAACACAATACTAATAAATTTTAGCAGGTTAGATTTTCAAGTAACATTAGACATAAAGCAAGTGTTTGCAGATATCAGGACATTTAATTGTGACGTTTTCCTTACATGTTATTGCAAACCCCTTTAATCAGCAAGCTTGTAAGGTAGCAACTACGTGTTTTACTATAATCCGGCTCTTCTATTCTGATTCTATTACGTTTCCCTAGTATCTATAAAAAACTAAATTATAAAGCCTTTGCACAAAAAAGGTTCAAACCAAGAAATCATCATTTATAGACCTAATGCACTTATTTCCACTTTTTCTAAATTATTTTACACTTTCTGTAACGTAAATGATTTTTTAAATTACTCATGGTAATTTTACATACAATAACTTAATTTATTATAAAGTTTACTAAGTTATGTAATTATAACTTATTTTAAAATTAGTTATTTATATGACTTTTGCCCATGTACATTGATTGTATATTTATGGCAATAAAGAATTATTGTAAATTACTATTTAGTTTTGGGCTATATTTTCGTTGCGAGCATGAGAGGTTAAATGACGTCAAAATAAATATAAACAGTAGACTGAACGTGGATGAATGTTAATCAATCTTATGGAAGGTCCATTGACTGTCACAACAGAGCCGATACTAAGCTTATAAAGTGGTTATTTGTGAAAATTTTCAACATCACGGGTTTTATTCATTTATAAATAATCTGTTATGATTTGTCCTGTTGCAACAGTTTGAAAACTAATTTTTATTTTCACTTATGATTGTTCTTTTTTCAGTGAATCAAGTACTACTATGAAAAGATCTAAGTTAGAATGATGTATATTTAACAATATTAGTAATACTCTTATACTTAATTTTATATAACTCCAAAGAAAAGAATGACGTCATATTATCAAGCTATAAGTGGAGTGACAGAGATAAGAGTTGTACGTGTTGGGGAAGGAAGTTGAGAGATTTTCATTTATACAGAAGTTTGTGCTGCACTGTTAAACAATTCATGTCATATTTCCTCTAGTTTTCAAAAATTATCTTTCTTCACAAACTGTACTCCATATTTTATATCGATTATCATAACATTTAAAGTTAAATTGAGCAAATGTCTATGTATATCTAGGAAGGCTACATTATTTTCTACTTAATGTGGCTGTAGTTAAGTTACTATAAATATTTGTATCACGTATACCAGACTTAAGTTCCTCTAATACGGTTTGGAAGCAGTCGTTTTTTATACTTTACAGTAAGTACAAATAGTAATAACGGTACATAAGTGAAGTGACTTTGACATTTCTTTTTTTCGAGAACCAACATTTAAAATATTTTGTAAAAATTTTTGAATTTATGACTATATAAATTTTAAAACTTCTTTTGCTACAAATTTTGACGTAAAAGAGATATTTGTAGTTGGTTAAACATTAGTAAAATTATATAAACATCGTTTTATTGGTACTATTTTTTACGATAAAATATGTTTAATGACTGTGTATACTTCTATACGATGAAAATGCATTCTTTTACTCCTCATTATTCCTGGAATAAATAAATATAGGAGGGCTTATATCAAAATTCTTAAACATAATAGCAAATAAGTAGTTTTGAAAGTCAATATTTATAAGAATAATTAGATAAAAACCTATATTTAATCTATAAACCTTTTAAAAAAATCACCCTCTCTCCCTTATTATTGTATGATAAGTAAATATTTTCCATTGATTTAAAATCCCCTGGAAAAAGTATAATTTTTATTTTGTAATTGTAATTTTAGATTATACATGTTAATAGCGTATTATAATTATAAGACACGACACGAATACGATTGAGTAAACAGTATTTTATTGAACTATAAAAGTACATTTACGTTGGTTTTGTGTTCAACTGCTGTGTATGTCGTGGCATGGTTCATATGAGTTGTCTGAGGGGGTGAAACTTCATCCTTCCATATTGTAACACTATTTGGACAAGTATGATTGCCTGATCTATGACGTGTATCAATGAGGGTAAATTTGGGATATTAAAGTAATCTTCCACTTAAAGTAATGTCTAAAAAAGATATTTGATTCCACATCAAAATATACTAAATTAAATTAATCTCTTGACTTGATATGTTCGTGCTTAATGGTGATTACAAATACTGGTACATGGTGTTGCCAATAGCATGCTTAATCTAGTAATCTACAACGATCTTTAATGAAAATAAATGCAAATGTATAAGACAATATAAACAAGAAAATACACGGTTATGTAATATTTCCTCATACAAAAATTTCGTTATTCAATATTATTTTAACAGACGGGCTCAGATAAAGAACAACCATGCAAGGCTATAAAGCATTCCTATGGTTACATCTGGCTAATATCATCACACCATTGATCGTGGTAGTTAAACATCCTCGTATTTCCAGCACTTAATGTAGGAGTACTCCAGTATCAAGTTGGAGAATTTAATAAATGAACTGTAATGCTACGTCAATCTTGAAGCTCTTCTTACTGGATATAATATTAATTTTAATGTAAAAAAGTACTCAACACTTCAGTAAAATGTTTTTATTTTGTAAGAACTTTTACTAACAAAGTTACCATCATAAGACACTGCACAAACTAAATTTACGTTTACAATCGTTATTTATTTTTTTTTTTTTAATCAACATCTGAAAAAAGTATTAGGAAAAAATATACTATGTAAACTTAAAATAACAATGATGAGTATTCAAATATTTTTCTCAACGAACCAGGAATATTTGACCAAGAATTTCTTAGTATTTTTGGATGTAGAAGCTTTTCTTTATTAAAAAATAGTTGTTCTTTATTCTTTTGGTAAAATTATGAAGAAAATAATTATATTTTTTGCAATAGCTTATTTTTTGTCTGATATATTTTGAATTGGGTTTTATATTCAAACATTGCTTTCATTAACCTTCACCTAAAATTAAAACATTCAATAATATGAGCTTAAAAAATAATAAAATCTACTATCGAGTCCAACGAACTCAATAAATTACAGCATTTAAAAGAAAGCGTAAACCTGCTGTCATATGACATTTCTTAGTAAAAATTGCAAACAACAAGATATTTCTCAAAATTACAATATTTAATATTTCTATTAAAACTACAGCAAAAGAAAGAGTTTTCCAATATATAAATACAATTTGGATTTTAATTAAAACTACTATAATTAAGTAAGCATTCTAAATTTCAATATTTTCCGCTCCTAATATATTTTCTCCTAACTAGAATATCAGTGCTAGAATCATATGTGTAATATGAATTCAATAACATTTTATTCTACCTAAACCGTGTTTTTTATATTTAATTTTTTATCGAAATACTGTATTGACTTTTCATTCTCTAATTAAGCTTTTTGAATGATAATAATATCAATGATTATAATTTGAGTATTATCATTAATGCAATTATAATCAATACATTAGAATTAATTTATATATTAATGACAACAATGATAATTAAGATAATAAAATCGTGTATTTTAAAAATTAGTGACAAATTCTACTATTGAAAAAAAACTGCATATTATTCTAGAACTCTACAAATTGTAATGGATTAGAAACAAGTGATTTATTTAAAAACCTAATAGTTACACTCATAAACGTTTATTAGTTTGACGTGATAGGTGGACTTCTTGATTTCACGAACAATCGCTTCCACCCCTACAACCACCATTGGGGCTGAAGTACCCTCACTTACACCAGACCAAATTGCCTGTTACCTATTGATGAGCACCCGTGGTTTCCCCCACCACCTTGCTGGCTTTATGGTGGGTAGTTAAAGTTACCCTTACAGCCTTCATGTCTACTGCTGCATTGAATCTTAAAAATGTTATTAAACAGGAAAGTACGTTTTGATTAAAAACAGTATTAGATGGGGTGGGAAGTAACTGTTTTTCTATTCTACTTAAAATAGTCCAAAATATTACCTTTGTACCTATTATAAAAATCAAAACAGTTTTACTGATTTTTTTATTTTCTAAAGTATCTTTATATATTTTGTTCTTTGAAGATTTGTATTAAAGTACTTTTGCTATGAAATAATTTCTTTTAAAACGTTATTTTAATTTACTTCTTAAATTTACTAACTTACAAAATTAATTTACGTGTATAATTATTACACATTATATATTTACACTAAAACATGTAAAAACTTTAAAATTTTGCAGTTAAAATTATCAAACAAAATAATTATTAATAAAAGAATATGGAATTAATCTAACAGCATGAATGTCTAATATTACTCACAAAAAGTTTTGAAACTTGTATAATTTCTAATTGAAATGTATATTGTTTTAATAACTATTCATTCTTCAAAAGTGTTGTTAATTTATGAGTGTATTAGGTTTATGTTAATCATCGTAACAATTAGGTTGACTAGATAAATTTCCCCTTGTAATCAATATCATAAAAATAAATGCATATAAATAAAAATAAAACAGAATTAGCACTAAATGAAGAATATGGATACATGCGTTTTTATTAAAAACTCTACGAATTTTATTCTATTTTGGATACAACTACTTGACTGTCATATAATACATGTTGATAGTACATTAAATAAACCAATAAGTTCATTAAGTATGCTTAACAATAAGATAAATAATAAATACAGTTTTATCTTCGAAAGTAATTAAAACTGTTTTTCTGGATTCAACTGAGTCAAAGAGAATTTTTTGTTGTATAAGGATTTCAACTTATTGAACATCAGATTGTATCATAATTTTCAAATTAATTAACCAGTTGATTTTTCATTAGCAGCTACTCACTTTGAAATGTTGTGTGTAGTGAATGGAGTGATAATTTCACAACAAACTATAGAAGAGTTTTGAGCAAGCCAATAGGAGTGTTCCCATGTAAAGCTATAAAATATATGAAGTTATTTTGATATTGTAATAAAGTAAACACATGGTATTTTTATTAACTTGTAATTTTGTTTAAAAACTCATTTACACACGATTAACTCATTTCAAAGTTTTGTGAATGTAATGAGTGGCTGCGTTACTCTTTAACTTCTTAAAAACATGTGTCATTGTAACTCGTTATCTTTATAAAGTTTCTAAAATATACATTATAATAGTACAGCCACTCGAAATGGTTATATTAACTGTTTTGTTGATGTAAGACAAACATTTAAGTATTGTTAATATCAGAAAGACCATTCTAGGAATTTTATATTTAAATGATATACTGAGAAACATTTTCAAACTACATCGATGATACTTTTAGTCAAACTAGTGTGTCGGTTGGTATGTCCTAGGTTACCTTCATGGGTAAGTATAGATAGACCTGTAGAACTCATGACTTCAATACTAGCAGTCAAATACTGAATTCCCAGGAGATCTACTAAATTCTCCAAGCACACACGCGCACACGCGCACACACGCGCACACTCACACACGCACGCACGCGCACGCGCACGCACACGCGCGTACACGCGTGCACACGCGCGCGCGCACACACACACACACACACACACACACACACACACACACATATATATTTCTTAAGAACTGGTTGCCATACACTAGAATATAAACATTTACAGCTAAAAGAACTGTTGGATGTTGTGTAAAAGTTTAAATCGTTTTAACATATATTATAACATAAAAATATGTCTTGAAGGTTTAAATTATATTTAATTTAAATATACTTAAGGAGATACTATTGTAAAACTTTATAGACTCTACTGAGTTCTTACTTTTATTACTCTTAATATTATGTGATCTCTTTTACTACTAACCATAATGAGAAAAGTGGTTTTTTTGTGTTTTTTTTTTTTTTTTTTTTAACTCTATGACAATATTTTGGGTATTACACTTGTAAGGTGAGTTTCAATAACAATCTAGGGCATAAAAAATTAAATTATATTTAATTTTTATTTGATCCAACTAAAATATATACATACTTTAAAATTTGTTGAATGTTTCTTAGTTAAAAATAAACGTTCTGTTAGTAGAGAAAAATGCAGAGTATCATTTTATTTATAATAAGTTTTAAACATAAATTATTGACAGTGCAATTTACCATTTAGGTTATATAATATAGATAAATGTATGAAAAACTGACAGACCATACAAAACGTTGATTAATAGTCCATGGTAATATAGTAAGACTTCTAGTCGGTCAGCAGGCTTATGTGTGGCTAGAAATCCATAACACTAGCTACTATCTAATGGTGAGATATGCCCATTGGGTGATAGGTAACTTCCACTCATTGTTGTGTTACAAAATAATTTTAAAAATGTATTGCCAATCCTCGTCAGTTTACGACACCGTAAAATAAGTGTATTAATGTTCTATTTATTGTCATCTCTACTTAACACGATGACAAGGTATTCCTATTTTGAGAATATTTATTTTGTAATTGGTTTTTTTTTTATTGTGGAATAAATATTTTCTTATTCTTATTTAATTTAGCCTGAACATAGTTCAACTTTTAATACAACATCAATGAAAAAAATAGGGATACATCACCTAGTTACAAGCTTATAAAGATAAGAAATAAATAAAATAAAAACAAAGCTCTAACTTATGTAAAATAGCTACATATATTTTAAGGATACTCTAAACTTATCTACAAAATTATGGAAAATGGTATGCTTCCCGAACTAAAATTCTTTAAGAATATATTAAATAGAAAACTAAAATTATGCATTGGAAAAATTAAGAATATAATATACCTACCTCCCAAATGCATTCGCTAGAAAAATTACCTGAGAGTGATATTCATTCATTCATAAAAAACACTCTGTAAATGAATACTGAAGTCATTCCTAGCATTATAGACGGTTGGCATCTAATTAGGGACCGACACTTCTTTAATTAATCCATTCCTGACTAACTAAATACCTTTTAATTATTGTCACCCTTTGTTGAGACCAATGTATTCACATTCATCATATTGTTTTATTTTCATTGATATTTATATAATTTATAGCTTTTGTTTTATATATATATATATATATATATATATATATATATATATATACACACACATTATATTATTTATTTGTAATCAGTGAAAGTTTTAAACGTTTATCAAAATAAATTGCACAGAGTGTAAAGTAAAATATACTATATTTTATACAATTATATAAACAGTTTTTTTATTAGCATAATACGTGTTGGTACATATATAGTACAAGTAAACGTCACAAACACAAATTTATTACAATATAAACAAAAACGCACAAATATATATTGTAATATATTTGTAAATTTTGTGTTTATATTGTAATCAATTAGTGTTGTGTTACGTTTAAAATTACTGATAATGTTTTTAAAATCATAATTTAAAATATTTGTTCACAACTGTTTTGAAATAAGTTATATTTGAGGTGTAAAAATCTATGTTTTGCTGATTTCAACTGTCACCCCTTCAACCACCATCATGAAGTACCCTCACTCCAAGCCAGATTGCTTATTCACTATTACAGATGGAAAATAAACATTAATTAGAATACTTGTTATGAGCTAACTAAATTCAGTAATGTATGAAGCAAAAACATTAATTATTAATCAATTCTAGAATCTACAGTTTCCGGTGACAACCGCGTCAAGGTACTATCTACAATATTTACAAGATGACCAGAAGTTTCGCCCATACTGTGATGTGGCATCCTCAGTGGTTTCTCTGAGACTGAAATCGGCAAGTGACCTTCCAGCTTTATAACAGGTGGTGGGGTGGGGACTAGTTAGCAGGTATGCTGGAGGGGGGCGGAGTCTCAGTATGGGCGAAACGTCTGGTCATCTTGTAAATATTGTAGATAGTACCTTGACGCGGTTGTCACCGGAAACTGTAGATTCTAGTTATGACACCGGCCGCTTAAGCCTGTTCTAAGATTAATCAATTCCATTATTATATAGTACTTTTTAATGTACAAAATTACCAATTTATGTAATTTTGATTGAAAAGTAATTTAATTCATATTATAATGAATGAAAATATGAAAAATTACTTTTGTGTGTAACTTTTCTGAAAGACTTTATCATAAATATACTATCTCTCTAAACAATAACTGTATAATAACAATAACAATAATAACAATAACATAATATAATAACAATAACAATATACTAGATAGGAAAAATTAATATTTCCACATCTGACTTTTGTTACATATTAAAAACCCTAACAAATATACTAAATATTTATGGCATAAGTTAAGTGAATAATTGAAATATTATTATGTACGTCAATTCATATGCATTTTAGTCAGTTTCTACATGTAAATAATTGTGTAAGTAACGAGTGCACATGTTGCACATAGTAATACGGTAAAGGTCATAGATTTTAAAATTCCTGTTGAATCCAGTACATCAATTTCCAATGTGCAGCCAGCGGCACGAGCTGTCTTGGTCTGATTTATTCAACACTGGACCTCGACTGGCAGATTTATGATGTTGCTTTGGTAGGAATCAAAATCAAACAACTCCGCAAAAACAAATAACTGATTATACAGCATTTACTATTAGAAGTAATGTATTACGTGAGTTTGAGTTCTCTTTCTTAATGTTGTATCATTCATCAATTAAATGCTCATTATGGTTTTTATATGCTAAAACACTTTTCTTTTTTAAGGGAAACCATCTAAATAGAAGTATTGCAGGATTTAATCCAATCGGTGGAATCTTTACACTTATATAATATAATCTCAGTGAGATATGTTAAATTAACCATAAATTAGAACACACCATTCCGTAGTTTATTTTTAAAATAAGAAAGTTTGGAGGTTGCTTTGTGTTTGACCTACTAACTGCGTTTACCAAAATAAAAAAGCCCACCTAAAACCAGCTAATATAGGTCAAGATCCAATAACTGAATCCAAATAACTACACCACATAGTATAAGATGTACAATCACATATTAATACATTAATTATCCTCGCTATACATTTTATTGTCAACTTACTCTCCGTGATCGAACTACATTGCTCACAAATCAAATAATGAAGACGTAAATCTAAACACAAGCTTTCAAATGAATCATATAAATATTTATTTAATTTTATGAATTGTTATTATTTTTTATTTATAAGTTTTTGAGACTGTCTCTCGATACTTGTGTTCGACAGTTTCCTACAACATATCCTAGCATGGTGTTGATTCTGATACAACTGAAAAATTGTTTCGTTGTAGATAGATGTTATTTTTATTAGTGTCTAAAATGAATCAGTGAAAGAAATGAAACGATTACAAAACAATTAATCTTTCAAATAAATTGCATTCTGTGAAATGTAATTATTAATATTATTAATAATAAAATAGTTATTAATATAAAATTGTTTTTCAAAACTCAATAATATAATATTTCATGCACCATTAAAACATACACAAAGTAGTCATTCATTCAATAAAAACTGGTTGAAATTCGTTTTAGTTCTAGGTATGCCCTTTTATAATTATTAATATACAAACATACCCATGTTTTTTAATTCAATTCATTATAATAATTAAGTTCACTTAATAATGAATGAAAATATAAAAAATTACTTATGTGTATAGTTTTTATCAAAGACTATATCATAAATATATTATTATCTCTAAACTATGGAATATTATTGGGTAAGATTATTTTCTAATGTATAATTATTGTTACAACTTATACAATCATCAATAAGTTAAAACATGGTAACTATAACATATATGTAGTTAAAAACAGTATCAGCATAAAACTCCAAAACTATTAAACTTACGATTAAAGAATTATTTTGCTTTCAGGACGGGTAAGCTTCACTACCCCACAAACGTGTGTGGCCCGCTATTCGAAGAGGAGCTGGAGTTCTGGGGGTTGGATTCCAACCAAGTGGAGCCATGTTGTTGGTCGACATACAGCATACATCGTGATACCCAGGTAAACTATTTAACTTGTTATATATATGATTTTTATTTGTAATGGTATAATTACTATACAATAAATTGTACCAAATTTTCTAGTATTACCTAAAGTAAATATTTAGACATTAAGTGTTGTCTTTCAATTTCACTTGCTTTTTCATTGACATGTTTGGCGCTGTCATAGGACAAACTCATAAGACAGTTTCTTTAATATAAATTATAATTTTAATTTGGTGAAGGTTCTGAATCACAAATATTATTAGGAATGGTTTTGAAAAAGACTAAAAAAAGTCATTAAATAAATTTTGACTTTTATTATATTATTAACTAACTTAATATACTACTGAACTCATAAATTATTAATCTTTTATGTATTTTCTAACACTTTTAGTGGAGTATGAATATGTTTTTCCTGTATGAAATCCTAATTATGCTTACAATAATGTAGGCTACAGAAAATAACGATTTCTACCCTAAGTAACCGAATCAAACTGAGATTTTGATGGAAAATATCTCAATCAACTATATGGTCAAAGAAAAAAGTCACTAACTATATCCTGTAGACCTTAAGTGCTTTTAAGAAACGTTAGAAATATGAAAAATATTTACCCTTGTTAACTGTAATTTCTCGTTATAAAATATCTATATTTAATATTTATGACTGGCTAGTTATGAATACATTAATTAATTCAGTAAATTTTTTTCAGTATACACTATTTGATAGGTTAACTAGTAAAAATTAGTAGTAAATATATGGGTGTTATTATATACGTTATTTAGGGTCGTTAAAAACTAGCTTAAGAAAAAAACTGACTGATAAGAACCCCAAGCACATGGAAACTACTCACGGCATGCGTAGTGACTTCCATCTTTGTATGTTCACAAAGTCTATACATGCAACATAAATTAAATATTTTCTATGTTCCTGTTTAGTTATTTGTGTTATACTATCATGTTTCATCTATCATTGTTTTATCAAGGAGATAACACACCATATATTACAGATATAAACGTTGATAAACGATCAAACAGTTATTATTCAGTTCAATCCAACAAATGTTATAATAAAATATTTACTATTCATATTCTTGAGTTTTTCTACCATTTAAGTTTTATCATACATACCTAATTTGATTTATAACCTAAACTTTAAATTAAGTTAAATTTATCTTTGCATATAATAGTTTAATTTATATTTGAAAAGACTACGCTATATCAGGTGTGACCTACTATATCGGCTGTGACCTACTATATCGGCTGTGACCTACTATATCGGCTGTGACCTACTATATCGGCTGTGACCTACTATATCAGCTGTGACCTACTATATCAGCTGTGACCTACTATATCAGCTGTGACCTACTATATCAGCTGTGACCTACTATATCAGCTGTGACCTACTATATCAGCTGTGACCTACTATATCAGCTGTGACCTACTATATCAGCTGTGACCTACTATATTAGCTGTGACCTACTATATCAGCTGTGACCTACTATATCAGCTGTGACCTACTATATCAGCTGTGACCTACTATATCAGCTGTGACCTACTATATCAGCTGTGACCTACTATATCAGCTGTGACCTACTATATCGGCTGTGACGTACTATATCAGCTGTGACCTACTATATCGGCTGTGACCTACTATATCGGCTGTGACGTACTATATCGGCTGTGACCTACTATATCAGCTGTGACCTACTATATCAGCTGTGACCTACTATATCAGCTGTGACCTACTATATCGGCTGTGACGTACTATATCGGCTGTGACGTACTATATCAGCTGTGACCTACTATATCGGCTGTGACCTACTATATCAGCTGTGACCTACTATATCGGCTGTGACCTACTATATCGGCTGTGACGTACTATATCGGCTGTGACCTACTATATTGGCTGTGACCTACTATATCAGCTGTGACCTACTATATCAGCTGTGACCTACTATATCAGCTGTGACCTACTATATCGGCTGTGACGTACTATATCGGCTGTGACCTACTATATTGGCTGTGACCTACTATATCAGCTGTGACCTACTATATCGGCTGTGACGTACTATATCAGCTGTGACCTACTATATCGGCTGTGACCTACTATATCGGCTGTGACGTACTATATCAGCTGTGACCTACTATATCGGCTGTGACCTACTATATCGGCTGTGACCTACTATATCGGCTGTGACGTACTATATCGGCTGTGACGTACTATATCGGCTGTGACCTACTATATTGGCTGTGACCTACTATATCAGCTGTGACCTACTATATCAGCTCTGACCTACTATATCGGCTGTGACGTACTATATCGGCTGTGACCTACTATATCGGCTGTGACCTACTATATCAGCTGTGACCTACTATATCGGCTGTGACCTACTATATCGGCTGTGACCTACTATATCAGCTGTGACCTACTATATCGGCTGTGACGTACTATATCAGCTGTGACCTACTATATCGGCTGTGACCTACTATATCGGCTGTGACCTACTATATCAGCTGTGACCTACTATATCGGCTTTGACCTACTATATCAGTTGTGACCTACTATATCAGCTGTGACCTACTATATCGGCTGTGACGTACTATATCAGCTGTGACCTACTATATCAGCTGTGACCTACTATATCAGCTGTGACCTACTATATCAGCTGTGACCTACTATATCAGCTTTGACCTACTATATCAGCTGTGACCTACTATATCAGCTGTGACCTACTATATCAGCTGTGACCTACTATATCAGCTGTGACCTACTATATCGGCTGTGACCTACTATATCGGCTGTGACGTACTATATCAGCTGTGACCTACTATATCAGCTGTGACCTACTATATCAGCTGTGACCTACTATATCAGCTGTGACCTACTATATCAGCTTTGACCTACTATATCAGCTGTGACCTACTATATTAGCTGTGACCTACTATATCAGCTGTGACCTACTATATCGGCTGTGACCTACTATATCAGCTGTGACCTACTATATCAGCTGTGACCTACTATATCAGCTTTGACCTACTATATCAGCTGTGACCTACTATATCAGCTGTGACCTACTATATCAGCTGTGACCTACTATATCAGCTGTGACCTACTATATTAGCTGTGACCTACTATATCAGCTGTGACCTACTATATCAGCTGTGACCTACTATATCAGCTGTGACCTACTATATCAGCTGTGACCTACTATATCAGCTGTGACCTACTATATTAGCTGTGACCTACTATATCAGCTGTGACCTACTATATCGGCTGTGACGTACTATATCAGCTGTGACCTACTATATCGGCTGTGACCTACTATATCGGCTGTGACGTACTATATCGGCTGTGACCTACTATATCAGCTGTGACCTACTATATCAGCTGTGACCTACTATATCAGCTGTGACCTACTATATCGGCTGTGACGTACTATATCGGCTGTGACCTACTATATCGGCTGTGACGTACTATATCAGCTGTGACCTACTATATCAGCTGTGACCTACTATATCGGCTGTGACCTACTATATCAGCTGTGACCTACTATATCAGCTCTGACCTACTATATCAGCTGTGACCTACTGTATCGGCTGTGACCTACTATATCAGCTGTGACCTACTATATCAGCTGTGACCTACTATATCAGCTGTGACCTACTATATCAGCTGTGACCTACTATATCAGCTTTGACCTACTATATCAGCTGTGACCTACTATATTAGCTGTGACCTACTATATCAGCTGTGACCTACTATATCGGCTGTGACCTACTATATCAGCTGTGACCTACTATATCAGCTGTGACCTACTATGCCAACTTATTTGGAATGCTTACAAACACGTAAAATCGGAAAATTGTAAGCTAAACTTTACATACAAAAACATACAATTCCATACGATAACATAAACCGAATTATTTAGTACATACTGGTGTTCATACGAAGAGGCCAACAAATTTAAACATTATTGTATGATGTCACTCTAATGGAAAGATTACGTCATCAGCCTGGGGCTAGATAAAATCAATATCAGTTATTGTTTGCCAAAACAGCCATTGTTTATTTCAATTAATTTATCACACAGTTTATTTTGCACAAACATGAACTTATAATGGGTGTATTATTTTATTTTGTAATAAGTATTATGCTTAATTACTGTATAAAAAATGTTACACAGAAAACGTATATCATCTGTATTACGTTTATAATGAACGTGGTTGTTAGAGGCAGGTTTTATTGTCACACACTAGTTATTGACACCCTATTTTTAAAATTAGTGCTTTCAATAAACAAATCCATCTAAAATCCCCAAAACTTGCCTGTGTATTCATTAGTCTATGTCTTATGACTCGCAGTCTGTTTCAGTGCAGTAAAAACTTCTGTTCTGGATGTTATAATAATATAAGAAACATTTGTCATATTCATAGAAAAATTATAAGTGAATTGAACTATTGTACTTTATTATACTCACTCTCTGCAAATACTTTTGAATTGGGAATGTTATGTATGGATTTATTAGGTACTATTGTTCACATAACCTTGAAGATTTCGTGCCTTTACCTGCAAATTATGAGTCAAAGGGCGTGTCAACAGCTGATTCTGATTTGTGTTTACTTTCAGTTATTGGCATATGACTGGCAGTGACAATAGCTCGTATTATCGGCATGCCAATAACTAGATCTTTTGATGTAATTCTAGTTATTATCGCATGCCATAATAGTCTTATTGGCATGCCAAGTAGGGTGAAGGCAAGTATTATTGGCTCTCACTTATTGGCACTATCTTTTTTTAAGTTTTAAATTTAGTAAGCCTTTTTTATACACAAGCAGGAAGCATATGTAGGATTAGTGATAAGTAACATATCAAATATTGCAAAAATACGGGTGCCAATAACTAGATTATCTATGTGCCAATAACTGGGTGTAGGGTGCCAATAACTACTGACATAAGCTATTTTTACTTCAAATCACTAAAAAAAATATTATATGATATCAGATGTTGAATTTTTGTTATTCCACCTTTACATAACACTAATACACATTACAAAAATAGTTTAGATAACATTAAGTGTTTCTTTGAAGTGTAGACAAAATTGGATGGCGTTGCGTCCCTTAAAGTGCCAATAACTGGCGATTTGCCTTATATTGTTTTACCAGTAGCCAATACTAGAAGTAAATGGAAACAAACGAATTGAGGGATTTAAAGGGGTTTATTAGATATATTTCAAAAACTAAAACGTACAATCACGAGAGGATGTGTAACTAATTATTTAATGATCTTGTGGTAAAAGCGGTTCTCTGAATGTGTAGGAAAAGGAATAATTAAGTAAAATTCTATAAAGAAAATAAGGTAAAGAAGGTTATAGTATAGTATTTAGGAGGTGATGCCATAAAAAACAAAGACAGTAGAATAATAAGATACACTAACAGAGTAGTAGTGAATAATAAATGTGTTGTTGTGGGTGAGCTATGAATGTGTTGTTGTGGGGTTAGCTATTAATGTATTGTTGTGGGGTAAGCAACGAATGTGTTGTTGTGGGGTAAGCTATGAATGTGTTATTGTTGGGTGAGTAATGAATGTATTAATGTGGGGTAAGCAATGAATGTGTTGTTGTGGGGTGTGCTATGAATGTGTTGTTGTGGGGTGAGCTATGGATGTGTTGTTGTGGGGTAAGCAATGAATGTGATGTTGTGGGCTGAGCTATGAATGTATTGTTGTGGGGTGAGCTATGAATGTGTTGTTGTAGGATAATCAATGAATGTGTTGTTATGGGGTGAGCTATGAATGTGTTGTTGTGGGGTGAGATATGAATGTTTTTTTTTTTTAACTTCACTCGCCAGTTGACATGGGCCTACAGGCCTGTGCGTCAACTTTATTCAACGAGTGAAGTACCGACCATTGGCTCAGTGGGGATTCGAACCTTGGACCTTGCCCTCCGCAGTCCGAAGCCTTAGCCACTGAGCCACCACGCCGGCGAGTTGTTGTGGGGTAAGCAATGCATGTGTTGTTGTGGGATGAGCAATGAATTTGTTGTTGTGGGGTGAGCTATGAATGTATTGTTGTGGGGTAAGCAATGAATGTGTTGTTGTGGGGTGAGCTATGAATGTGTTGTTGTGGGGTGAGCTATGAATGTGTTGTTGTGGGGTGAGCTATGAATATGTTGTTGTGGGGTGAGCTATAAATGTATTGTTGTGGGGTGAGCTATGAATGTATTGTTGTGGGGTGAGCAATGAATGTGTTCTTGTGGGGTAAGCAATGAATGTGTTGTTGCGGGGTGAGCTATGAATTTATTGTTGTGGGGTAAGCTATGAATTTGTTGTTGTGGGGTGGCTATGAATGTATTGATGAGGGGTGAGCAATGAATGTCTTGTTGTGGGGTGAGCTATGAATGTGTTGTTGTGGGGTGAGCTATGAATGTATTGTTGTGGGGTGAGCAATGAATGTGTTGTTGTGGGGTGAGCTATGAATGTGTTGTTGTGGGGTGAGCTATGAATGTATTGTTATGGGGTAAGCAATGAATGTGTTGTTGTGGAGTGAGCTATGAATGTGTTGTTGTGGGGTGACCTATGAATGTGTTGTTGTGGGGTGAGCTATGAATATGTTGTTGTGGGGTAAGCAATGAATGTGTTGTTGCGGGGTGAGCTATGAATGTATTGTTGTGGGGTAAGCAATGAATGTGTTGTTGTGGGGTAAGCAATGAATGTTGTTGTGGGGTAAGCAATGAATGTATTGTTGTGAGGTGAGCTAAAACATTAGGGTAGGATAAAAGAAACATCAGAATATTGTTAAGTACTATGAAAGGTAAAAAGAGAGGCAGTTTGAGGAGGCTCACCCACGCATAAAACTGAGCACTACTCAGTGGGAAAGGATTCAAAAAAGCTACTGAAGAAGTAGCTAGCTGAAAGACGACTGCCGCAATGTGCCACGGCATAATTATATGGGTACAATTTTTGAAGGGGCTACGATCCAAACAATGTTTTAAACACTCTTATCAGAGGTTGCTTGAAAACAGGTAACAGGTACAGTTCAAATAAGGAAAAGTAGAAAAATATATTTAATAAATGGTTCCAAAGATTGGCTCAAACTTACCATACTAAACATTTCAAAATCAGAACTTTGATGATTACCAGTTCGATTCCCAAGTATGTTTTTTTCCATAACTCAAAAACTAGTCAAGTTAAAGAAATGCAGTTTTTACTAAAATATTTTAAATTGTAACTCAGATCGTCCCTGAAAATATAATCAAAATAATTAATGCCTTTTTTGAGAAAATTCTATTTTTGTGTGAGTGTGTTTTGCGTATAAAAATAAAAACTAACATTTCAAAAAGTGAAATAATGGTCTGTAGATATTAGCTAAATAAATTGATCTATCGGTTTGATCTCCAATGAAGTGCACATACACACAGACCGACACACATATGTTCAGAGGACTCTAAAATGGATTTTTAGACCATCTTAAAAAAATTTTGACGATGACAATACTTTCTGGGAGATCACACTTAACCCATATAGGAGGAAGTAAAAATGGGGACATTTCATGATGATGCAGGATAAAAACATGAAAAGTTAATAAAAATAAGCATAGGGTATATGAGTAGATGAGGGATTAATAAATAAATAAGTAGAAATGATAATCATTTATTTATACACTAACGAGGATACATGGGTTGATGATGTGGCATAAAGCACATATTCTACATAAAGCAGATTAATTAAGCAGTGCTACAGTTGCCCCATCAGTGCTTAGATTAACTGTCAGTGTCCTGATTGCCTTCAGAGATGCCCCATAGCGGATGGTCAAGTCAAAAGAACCTTTACTTAACAACATGAAATGGTTGAAGTAAGGCAATTAAACTCAACCCATTAGTTAAATTAATCTGGCTGTAGAGTTAAACATTTATTTTTATCATTATATAATTTCAACATGGTAACTGTTTGATCAATTTTTATTAAACTTAAAATGTCCAAGGGAAATTTTCAAAGGAAAAAAATGAAAGAGACAGATTGTAGTCCCAATTTAATGTGTCCCAATTGTACCTTTGTATGTGAGTATCAATTCAATGTTTAGTTAAACCAAGTGGTGATTCAGTGGCTGTAAGTAATTTCATTTTGGTGTTGTTTTTCTGAATCACTTTTGATTAATGTATTATAAGTAAATTACCTTCAATCTGCCAGGGATCCTGTAAATCCTCTTAGGTTACACGTTTTGGTTTTTTATGGCATCATCGGAACCTTAAAATGTTGAAATAATTTTCTAATTTTTTTTTCTTGGTGGTTTTGTCAACATACAAAAAAATAAATAAAAAAAACAGCTGTAAGTAATTCACAACTCAGCTGATGGTCAGTACCTCTTTTGTTGAAATACAGTTTGCATAAACGTGCAGGTGAAAATTTTCTTTGGTATACTTTTAAATCTATTTATTTTGAGAATTATTAGAAAAGGAATTTAATAATAATTTATTTATTATTGAATATTCTATATATTTATTATTGAACTATATGGTTGCAATTATTCAATAACATCTAATAATATGTTTTAATTTAGAGGATAACTAAGCCCGAAACACACTATTATAATAATTAATTAATAATGATTAAGGGGGACGTAAACTTAATGTGGTCAAAACAAGGGAGAAAACAATCTAATCCCAAAACTGTTAGCTGTTGTTGCTCGCAGACTACCTAATATGCGAAGACGTAACATAGAATGTATTAGATTATACAACCTGTCTTCTGCCTTCTGAATTATTTATTAGACTTGGTCGTCTTACACACAGCTTACCTGACTGTTTATCTTCCTATTTTATTTGGTACATGAGAGATGTTTAATTGAAATATAAGGTCCTACACAAAAACATACAGTCACTAAAATATTTAACTCATTTTCAAAGTGTTTATTATTACATATGATAAGAACACGATAAGTAAACAACAAGTAATGATTATCAAATGTTATACAGTCTTATGATATGAAGATATAAAATTTGGCCTCATGAAAATAGAAGCCATCTTAATAAATATTTATAATTACTAAATTAGTACTTATTTTCAATGTCGTTTAGCACGCGAAGTATTTTTATATATTCTAAGGTAAAACAAAGAGTGTTAATTAGTTACATTGTAACGGTATTTTGTAAATGCCTCTTAATACAAATTAACAGATTAACTCATTGTCCAGCACTATCCCCATATGATCACAACCTTAAATGGATATTGAAAGAACAGAATTCTATATATAGCACGGAACAAATCCAAATTTGTCGTATCTAATTATGTTGCTGTTAAATAGTATTTTATATTTATATTGAAAAATAAATTTTAATTGTAGACTATTTTTATCAAAGATCGCTATAAATAGACGCTATTTCATCAATTAATCACTTGTTTGTTAATAAATGTAGGTCTACTATAACATTATTATGGTTAGGTGCACTTAAGCTTGTGGTTCCAAATAGTAAATCTGCACTAAATATCAACTGAAATATATTAAAAACAACTGTTTTATAATATCGCCAATCAACCATTGATTTTATTTGAAATATATTAAAATCTACGTTACTTAAACATACGATTCTTACGTATAAATAGATGTTCTTTATAACATGCATTGTTTAAAATTCATGTTGCTCCTTTGATAAAAAAAATCATTCAAATTATATACCGTTCCTGAATATACCTAGGACGAAAATGATTCGATTCAAAATTTAATTTCATTTTATAAGCAGGCATCTATTTCCTTAAGTTATGTCCAATCATGAGGATTGCTGGCGTTTGACAATAATTAATCTTTTACACGTTAATTATTTTACAACTGACCCTCCGCCTTCTAGATTAGTTAAATGCAATCCAATAATTGATCCATGTTTCTTTACCCTAATTTTCCTCAATGTAATATAATAATTGTATTATTTTCACGAAGGAACACGTTTTATAAATATAAAAACTTCGGAAGTTACGTAAATTCTACTTACTTTGCTACTAACACAAGGATTGCAGCATCCGTCAATATAATGTTTGTCTAAATCATTTAGTTCAAAGTAATTGTAGAGGTTGATTTCAGATTCATAAAACTAGTCCGTTTAGTACAGTTTTTGTTTGCAGCAATCTAAACTCTCAAACCTTTTCAGTTACAAAAATTTAACTAATGGTGACATTCTAAGTCCAAACGAAATTTTATTACGTCACTGTAACGAACCAACAAATCAATGTTAAGAGTTTAAGAGATGAAGGTAATTGAATAAATGACGTCTGATTCTGATTCTCTAAAATTGTTTAGTACAAATCCAAGAAACAAGTTTGTTTTATACACTATGGCCACAATATATTTAAAATGTTTCTTTTATATTTTTATTAAAAAATATATTAGTTTTTTTTAATTTAGATTGAGGTATCTGTGTTTTTGAAAAGTGTATTGAAATATGTTGAACTAAATCTAAAATTAAATGAAAATTATATATTTTTATCCAATACGATTGATTGAAATTGTTTATACATGAATTGAATTAATAAAACAATCAAAGCATAACCGATGTATATGTTGTTTTCTATATAATTAAATAAATATCTCAGATATTTTAGATAAAACCTTAGAGTTATTGGTGGAAACACAATCAAAATCAACTCAGAACAGCGTGATTCAGACCAGAAATATTCTGCTCACCTTCATTTCCCTCAGGGCCTACATTTTGTTTCCAATTGTCTTCTCCTTATTCAAACGTTTGCTTTTTAAACATTATTTATGGTTGTTCTCTGTATTTTATAGTACTTTTTATAATATTTATTACTTTAATATAACATTAATGGTCCTCAATATATTATTAGATATTTGTATACTATTAGATTCAGCATTATTACATGCAAAAGAAATACTTTAGAACCATTGTAAAAAATTATAAAACATATGTAAAAATGTTGATTATAACTTTACTTACACCTCACAATCTTTATGAAGTATTTTTTACACCCCTGTCCGCTTCGCGTGCCAACCCCGACGCTCACTGCGCTATATATACCTCGGCCTTCGTCCTCGGCATGTGTCTTTTGACTACAAATAAATAGATTAACTGTTTAATGTAAAATCACAATTTTAAATTTATTCACAGCACCTCACTTACAGTACTTGCGTGGCTACGTACTTATTACTATAAAAATACCAATTTATCCTTTTTAAAACTTATTGATCTCATTTTTTTATTTAAAAACTGAAGATAAAACTCATAGTATAGAATTCAAAATGCATCAATCACAATGTAGCTTTGTTCTGTGTGATCAATAGTATAATGTCAAACATACAAAATTGGCATTTTTATTTTTTACTAAACAGCTGTTATTAATTTACTAAAATCAACCCAATGTAGGCCTTATGGAACAAGTCTTAAGGGGTGGTTTCTAATCTTTAGGAGTACTTTATCAAGATGAAAATACTTTATTTGTCCTACTTAAGACCTAAAGAAATAGTGTACAACAAGTATAGCTCTCTACCTAAATGGTAAGTTGGAGATAGTGATGAGAGAGTGAGTCAGCCAGTGAGGGCTTTGCCTTTTATAGGTATAGATTAATGATTTCTAAAGATGTATAGTCTAAGGTCAATTGTTATACTATAAATCACAGAAAAAAATACATATCCTTTTTTATTTTCTTGTAGTACTTATAATTATTAATATAAGATAATAATGACGAGTATGGGATTTAAATAATTCAACTATTACACAATGACGAATAATAAATTAACTTCCATTTCATAGTTACGGCCAGCTGCGTAAGTAATTTGAACATAAGAATAAAAGTTTAACAACTCACAAACGTCCGCATCTCAATGTGTGTTTCCCTTACATCTCCTTGGAATATTATTACCTCTTACAATATGGCTTAGTCCTTTAATAAACAAAAAAATGTTATATACTTCCAAACCTCCTGGATTACAAATATATTTCAAACTCTATACTCTCTTTAGCTAGGCTTTACTTCCTATTTTACTCTTTTTTTTCATTGAGTAACAAGTTGACGGAAAAGAGAATTTGTTTCGTAAAATAAATATTGTATTGAATGAGAATATAAATCACTACACTGTATTATTTTTTAAATATATTTTTAAATTTGAAGTGTGATCCGTCAGAGTTCTGCAAGTTTTCAAAGATTAACAGTTATAAGTTGAAAACATCCCCTTTTTATTTTTATTAATTTGTTATTGTGATACCCCCTCATTATTGCTACTTTTTACTTCCTTCTTACAATCACACTTTATCAACAGTTTATCTTCAAACGCCATACAAAGGATTTCAATTGACATAGACCTAATGGCACACTAAAAATGTTATTAAAAGTATTTTTAGTTAACTCTTAATGAAATTAATTTCAATAAATTATCTCCTTAATTATAACTTTTGGCAACAAGTTTTGTTTTAAAATGTAAAGCCTGATATTGTGGGATCTGATATTATCACTTGTATCAGTAAAGTATATAAATTCTATTCTTCCTTTACCTCAAATTTAGGGTACGGAATTTTTTGCTATAATTTATAAACCTGAACTTCTATCTATTGTTCCAATGTAAATATTTTGTAGGATCCATATTCAATGAAATTAATACGGTAATGATAAGACTACAAAATATTTAAAATCATCAATACATAAAAAAGGTGATTTTTTAAAATAATGAATCCTTTTAGTTCAATAGTTCATTTTAAATTGTTTAAATAGTTGTTCAAAATAATTGTAAACTTTTACAAATTAAAAAAAAAATAATAATATATTTACACGTTAAATTTATTGTTGGTCCAAGCGTTTATTTACTTTGTTAGTCCAAGCTCCTTAGGATAAGTTAAACAAGATCTTCTAGTAGCACAGTGTAGGTGTTTTAAAAAATTGTTGTCTTAAGAAACATAATTTTGATTTCATTTTTTTCGTTTTTCAAAAAAAAAACTTCACTCGCCACTTCACATGGACCTACAGGCATGTGCGTGAATTATTCAACTAGTAAAATACCGACCGTTGGCACAGTGGGTATCCGAACTTTGAAATTTGCCCTCCACAGTCCGAAGCCTTAGCCACTGAGCCACCGCGCCTGCAAAATGCTCGCATCTATTAAAAAACTAGAATTTTAAAGTCACAGCAATGATAAAGAACTAAAGTTTTTAGTAACTACAAAAATTAGATGAATTGCTTTTTGTACATGTGGAAAATAAATTAATCTAGAGTTTTATTTATTTGCAAATAATTCCAAAAATGTGCTTTAGTCAATGATCATGCTGGTTTATCGTGGAAACACGCCGCATGGGACACATGATGTTCTGTTTAGCTCAACTACGAGTTTAAGCAATTGAGAAGGTTTCTAACACCAACGACAAGTTGGGTAAGATTGCACTTCCTGGGTTGAGGGAATCGAATTTATTGCTTTTCAGAGTTGTCGAATCAACTTTGATCTGGTATTTTATCAGAGAGCTGTCGGTTTCCCCTTTATTTCCCAGAGGAGATATACTTTTACTAACGTTTGGCTCTCTTTAAAGCATTAAAAATAACGTTTCGAATGTTAAATCTTAGTATATTCTCTAACAGGATTCTCATACTAGGATTTCGTATGGGTTGTATTTTGTTCCTCATTACTTTATGGAATTAATATTGTCTACTGTCTATATCTATAAAAGGCAAATACCACTGACTCACTCATCACTGTAACAAAAAAAGTACTAAGCCTAAGAGACCGACGTTTTTTAGAGTCAAAGGTCTTATGTTTTAGATGTGCAATAAGAAGGGATTTTTAAAATGTCTTAGGAAATCGAAGATAGCAGCATTTTGGTGCCAAAAATTTTAAATGTTAAAAACAGCGTTTCTCTAGTTGGACTGTATAGGCTAAATGAACGGTTTTACAGAAAAATTTACACAATTATCTGTGCCTGATTTGAGACGATCTACAACTTTAGCCATATGACTTTTTGTATTTCTCGCCTCCTTCATAAGGATGTAGAAACAGCTAAGGACTAGCTAAGGAGGTAGAGCTAGATTTTCAATGTGTGCGTATAAATCAAATTTGTTAATTAACGGCCTCTAATAGTAGACGTACAGATTTGTCTGGACTGTGAAACTTTGTTATCCAGGAGACTAATTTGATCGGAAAATCAACAATTTAGTTTTAAAGCATGCATAGCCAGATCATAGGACATGATAAACAAAGCGAAAAGTTGACTTGCAGATTTCTTTAGATTTTGAAAATGTCTTATCTTAGAGGACAAACTGATTTTAATCGGAAAATTTAGAATTTTATTTGACCAAATGCATAGTAAGTTCTCAGCACAAGGCTAAATATGACGAGAAAACCGGTATTTCACTGATTCAGAGTCAACTACAGTAATTTGTGCCCTCTAAAAGTAGACTTGCAGATTTGTCTAGACTTTGAAACCAAGTGTATTTTAGGTAACAATATATATATATATAAGGCAATTACCAACTCAACACTATTTCTCAAAAACTATACGTCCGATAAACTTGAAATGTTCTACGTCGATTTATCTTGGCCCCTAGAGGCTTACTAAGAAAGGAGTTTTCTCTACGACATCAGGAATAAGTCCCACTGGCTTCCAAAATTCCCATGGCATATAGATTAATTGAAATTAATATATTTTATATTAATTTATATTTTATATTAGATAAAATACTTAATAGGAAAATATTTATAAATATGATTAACAGGTATTAAATCAAAATATATGCAATAAAAATGCCGTAGGCTAAAATTTTTTAATTAATAATAATTGGGTACAGTAGTAAATTATACGTAACATCAGCTGTTCTAAATTGGATATAAATTGGATACAGTGTAAATTATTGAAAGCTTGCTGCAAATTTTGATTACATAATCAAAGCCAATATTATGACTGGTGAAGCTGCGGGTACATAAAGTCAATTAATATAATTATTTAATATACAGCTAAAGAGTACATAATGGAAGTAAATTACTACTATGTTGAAGCCCAACAACTTCAATTCAATTCTAAAGCTAATAATTATAACAGTAACACCGAGTAATTATTTATTTATAATTACTAAGAACTATATTCAAGAGCTATCATGTATAAATATATGGTTTAGCAGTATGATACTATCTATAACAGACTGCTTCACATACAGTATCTTACAATTCCATTTAAACAATAAAATGGATTTTTATTCAATAAATGTTGTACAAATTCAACGAAAAAAAAACACTAACACATGGACTTTGTTAATTTAACACATGCAATATGCTTTTCATGATAATCTAATAATATGAATGAAATAAAAATGAATAGTATGAAAGAATACTCGGGTGTTTTTTTTTAATAATCATGTAATCATATTGACTAAAAAAACTATTAACATAGAAACTATACAGAGAGTTAAGATTAGAAAGTTTTTTATAGCAAATATGTTTATTAATTAATGAAAAAATATGTGTTTTTTATTGTGATAAAATACATTAATCAGAGTGATTGTACCAAAAGTAACGTATAAAATATAGATTTTAACTTATTATCGTAAGAACAAGTTTATTTAGAATGAATTTTTGCATAGTTTAATTTATTATTATACTTTGAAAGCTACATAACTTCCAAAATCAACGTAAAAAATATTTATGATTGTTTCCCAATATTCATCAATCATGTAGTCGATGAATGGGTATGAGTGACAAATTAGGAAAATAATAATTATTTACTGAGGTGTAGTTAGACATTTTATTTGAAAAAATTAAAATATTTTAAAACTAGTTTTTTAATAATTTAAATGCAAAAAAATGTGTCGCTAAATTCTTTGCAAAGGCACATTTAAAGCTATGGCATGGATTTTAAAACATAATATAGTGTTCCAAAATATTTTTCAATTAAATATTATTTTAGACATAGCAAAAATATCCCATTTGCGTTGAGGAGTTCTATATTATTTTCTTAACTAATAGAGTACTACGCATTTAGAAAAATCACAAATTCTTTATGAGATTTTTCCAATTCTTTAGTCATAGGATGGTAGCCAGGGGCTTAATAGAACCATAACAAAGTCAATTAGAGTGCTTTAAAGTAATTATTGAGATTATAATCAATGATACAAAATTACCACACGTTTGTTCGATAAATAAAATAATGAAGTAGAGGGCTTATGAGAAATCGATTTGGCATTGAAAAATATAACTCATTTTATATAGAATAAATGCCTAATCCATAAACCATGAGAACTTTTATTTCATCATCTGTTATGAACTTAAAGAATTAAAATCTACCTCTTATTAAACATTTTTTATGTACTAGGCCTATTCATAAAGTTTACAAAAAGAAATATACATCATGGTTCAGTCAATTATTAACTGGAGCCTCGTGACTGTCCCTGACTTAACTTAACTATTTTATTGTTACATGTACATATACTCACTACTGGAAAACTTAAGAGTTAAATAACTGCTAAAAAATTCAAACAACATAAGCTTAATTGATCAAAAATAAGTAGAGGGAAAACAACGACTTACGTCATCCCAAGTAGGTGGTGCGTCATCGATTTTTTTCTTCGGCTAGCCTCGGGTTTGAGTACTCCCACCAAGTTACATACCTAGAAAAAAGAGCTGTGGTTGGTTAAAATATCCAGTATGGTTGCCATAGATTTAAAAATAATTATAATTAATGTTTGTATTTCAGTTGTATACAAAAAATATTGTCGCAGCAAGAATCGAATCTTAAGCACTTTAGTCAGAGGCCATAATTACTATATCATAACGATATAACTACTAAGCAACCAAATATCAATATATCAAAGACAACAGTCTATTGTAATGAATGATTGTAATTGAGAGAGTACAGACGTTGTTAGCGAGTGGCATAGCACAAGTCTAGACAAGCTGACTAGGCAGGCTTCAATTTCTCTTTTCTATTATAATAAACCGTTCGTTGTTAATTGTCTTATGCAGTAAACCAATTATTCCTTACAATGTATATGTATAGTAACAAATCTATATTTTATATTATTGACTACATGATCAATCACGCTCTTTATCAATGGATTTATACCATAGCATATGCACACTTATTATATATGTACAAATGTATATTCTATATTTTTGTATCTCTTCGTATGTATACATGTCATATATACTACATGATTAAATTATGATTAAATAATTTGCATTTTGATTAAAAAACAAGCAAACGAGTTGCCATTGACAACCAGTATTACCATGCACATGAAAATTTGTAAGTATTTCTTCTACAATATATTTTTAGTTCATAACTTAGCTTTAATTGAAAAAATGCATTTTAATAGTACTGTATGTCTAAATAACTTCATATGCATAAAAAAGCTAAATTCATCAATAATTCACTATACACATTACACTATATAATGAATATAGTTTCATTACACTATATAATGAATATAGTTTTGAACATGAAACTTTAATATTGAAACAAACTAATAATAGTATTTTAATGTTATAGAACTGAAGATTAAGTCTATATGGCAGCCATATTGGATATTTTGACCAATCACAGATCTTTATTCTGGTCACGTGACTTGATGGGGGTACCTAAAACCGAGGCTAGCCGAAGAAAACATCGTTGACGCACCACCTACTTCGGACGTTTCCCTCTACTTCTATTGAGATTTATTATTTAATAGACTCCGGTAGTCAAGATATGGACGAATATGAGGGGTGAATGAGTGTGATAAGTGTGGTTGAACGACTGTAGACATTGTTACTAACTAAGGTCGACTTTTCCTAAGAGAGAGAGAGAGAGAGAGCTATTTTTTAATAGCATAATAGCCAGGGCAACTAAGGGACCTTCAGCTTACAGTGGAATCCAAACCACGTAGTGTTGGTCTGATTTTCAGCTAACTGATAAGCCTAGCACTAAGTTATTTTGACTACACAACATCTGAACATTGACTACCATCAATCATAGACACTCCAGACTTCTCTAGTAGTCCACGTCGATGGCAACCATTGAGTGGACGCCGTGTCAGTATTAAGAGGACCGAACATATAATATATCGCCTACAATCTCCTCAACACGTTGTCCCCAAGTAGCTGGGTTACAGCACTGCTCCACTAGTGCCGACTTCTTTTAATAATAAGTAAAAAGGCAGTTAAAATATTCTTTAGGCAACGTTAAAAGAGTAATGTAAAACTACGTTGAAATAACTTAAAATAATTGATTAGTTGGACTATGTTTGCTGTAGTAAATGTAGTAATCAGTAAAGAGGGCCGAGTGAATAAACGACTTCATTAGTTTCCACTGGCTAGGGTTCAACTTGATTATCCTATGTGATGAGTTGATGTAGAGAACCTCATTATGTAGGGTAACTCGTTTGGATGGAAGTGTTTTTAACCCTCGTCAATTAATTTGTTTTTATATATACTGTATTTAAAATGTAATATTTACTTCAGATTATTATCAATTGAATGTGTCTGCACGTTAGTCAACACACATTATTTGTTAGTCAATATATGTTATTTAAGATAAAAGGCATGGAAAATTAACCCAAAAAAGGCACTTTTATTTATTTATCAAATGAAGTATAACACATTTTCTTTAGTACAGTTTGTAATATTCTAAGATAAACATTACGTGATGATTGCTCAGTAAATATGAATGTTTTATTTTTGTTGTTGTTGTTAGTTGGTAAACAATTATAATGTTTCTGCATATTAAATTACCGTATAGTAAGCATTAAAAACCCATGAAAATTCCAATTTAAGTCAAAATAAAATCTTGTTATGATTAAAAACTGACATTTTCGACAGCTGTACAATAGTTTAACATAATTTAAAAACACACGGCTAAGTTCATATACATTAAGTAAATAATTTTGTTAAATACGCAGATGTACTTAAACGATATCTTGAAACTTTTTTACACAAAGCTCAAAGTAGTTATAACATGACATATAAGTTTTCTTTTTCATGAATCTAGCTTTCTAATGGGAATCGTTGATCGCTTTAGATCAACTGCCAGCTTCTTTTATTTAACAACTATTTCAACTTATTCTCTGATAATAAACTTGAATATGTCTTAGTCCAAAAACAACTTGACCTACACTTGAGTAATGCTGCTTTTTATAGATATAAAACAATAGTGGAGTTCTTAGCCTGCAAAATTCTCGATGAAAATTTGTTTTCTCGTGATATTTAGTATTGGCATTACTTGATTCATTACATTTCAATTGATATTTTTCGGGATATTTTGTATTAAGTAAAGCAGAGGGTTTTTGAATCATAATATTACTGTACTTGGCAAGGTATTTGGTCTTATAAAATCCTCAATTCTGATGTAACATAAACAGATTATAAACAGTAATAGAGCTGGTAAATCTCCCGTATACTTAAAATATAGGGGAGACGCAGTAATATCATTTATAGTAGTTGGAATAGTTCTGTTTTTGTTTTATTTGTAATTTTTCCTGAAGTGTAAATAAATTTTACTCAATTCTGCTTGCTTGTCCTTTTATCTGATATCAGATTTCCTCTACTTTGCAACTAAAGTTGATAAATTTCAATCGAACTTTTCTATCACTAACCCACAGCACAAAGATTTGGAGTGCTGATAAAACTTAGGTACACCAATAGAATTACGCGTGACTTACCATTTAACGAAATTACCCTGTATTAAGCTGATAAAGTAATTAAACTATTAAATTAATAAATCAATATTTAGTATAGCAATATCTAGTTATATTTAAATAGTAATACAATCTGAAAACCCTGTCTACTTGTTTATTTATGTAATTTAAAGAATACGACATTTTATATTCAGCGTCACTTAATGCCAACATTCTACAGTCAATGCTTTCCCCAAAATGTTATTATTTTTCAGTTTAGGTAAATAAATACAGGATATCTTTCCTGTTACTAGACTAATAATGGCGTGCAGAGTGGAATTTCAGTGTAACTTATAATGTTTGATCATTTCCGTTTGTCATTAATAAGTAATATCTACAGGAACAAAAAACCAACCCCTGCCATGTACCGGTATTGTATCCTAATACCCATGCGTCAACTTATATTTATACTCACTTAACATAGGCCTTTTCTTTATACTTATATATTAGACACGTAGTTGCACAATATTTAAAAACTAAATAAATGTTCTCATCGTTAAAAACATTACCAGTAGTTACATTTTCTTACAGAAGACTGAATTCGTGTTAATAATATCTTGGGTTACTTTGTGTGTTTCTATTTATATATAGTTCCGTTACACGGGTGGGGATGTAATATGCGTCGTTCTGGTTACATCACGTCATCAATAACTTTACCTCGTTTGTATTGGTGTGTTCCTATTTATCTCCCAGTGGTATATCATGTAATATTAAATTTTTCCGTTTAAAAACGGTCTGGTTATGAACTTGAACCCCAATGGGTAGCAGAAAGAAGACGGGGAATTTATTTATATAGCAGCAAATACCAATAATTGAGAATATTAGTATTAAAAATAGTAGCATAGTTTAGTTTTGTATTTAAAATCTTAAATTTAAATTTTAAAACTAACTAATAAAAAGCAAACTAATATATACATAATTAATATATAAATAATTAATAATAAATAATAGAACAAGACTTATTTAAAAAAATAACTGGTGAAGCTAAATTTACATAATGTAAAATGATGCCCCTAGTAGGCAAACAATTCTATCATTTTGCCATCCTTTTTATGATTCTCATATTTCTGATTTGTTTTTTATGCAGTGAAGTTTAAATATATTTTATGTAATAAAGCAACGTAATTACAATTCCCTGTATTATTAAAGTATTTCTTTTACTATTTTTCTAGTTTTAGAGTTTACATTTCAGAATGAGTAATTATCCCCTAATTTACCACAAAAAAGATGTTTTATTTTATTATGTCCTTTGAAAAATATTTATAAATAGTAACTTAAATTTCAATGACTAATTTTTACATTAGAAATCATTTTTTAAGTGTTCAGTTCTTTCATATTGAATAATTCAAAATTAGCACTAACTCTGGTTGTTTCTAAACTATTTTTAGTATATCAAATTTATTTCATTCTTTATCAGTTTTAATAAATACATTAAATATAACATTTTTGGGAAAAGGAAAAAGAAATAATTTAATTTTACATAGAATACAATAGTTAATTCCTGGTAGTTTGACTAGAATACAACTGTAACGGGCTTGGAAGAAGTCTTTGTAGGATACGTATTACTACTATTGAAACAAATATTATTGAAATATGTAGATTAGTAACGATCAAATGTCTACTGATAAAATTATTATTGAAACATGTAGATTGCTTACGATTAAATGACTAATGATAAAATTATTATTGAAACATGTAGATTACTTACGATCAAATGTCTACTGATAAAATTATTATTGAAACATGTAGATTTCCTACGATTAAATGAATACTGATAAAATTATTATTGAAACATGTAGATTGACTACGATTAAATGAATACTGATAAAATTATTATTGAAACATTTATATTGCTTACGATCAAATGTCTACTGATAAAATTATTATTGAAACATGTAGATTGCTTACGATCAAATGTCTACTGATAAAATTATTATTGAAACATGTAGATTGCTTACGATCAAATGTCTACTGATACAATTATTATTTAAACATGTATATTGCTTACGATCAAATGTCTACTGACAAAATTATTATTGAAACATGTAGATTGCTTACTATCAAATTTCTACTGATAAAATTATTATTGAAACATGTAGATTGCTTACGATCAAATGTCTACTGATAAAATTATTATTGAAACATGTAGATTGCTTACGATCAAATATCTACTAATAAAATTATTATTGAAACATGTCGATTACTTACGATCAAATGTCTACTGATAAAAGTATTATTGAAACATGTCGATTACTTACGATCAAATTTCTACTGATAAAATTGTGTCAATGCAACAATTTTTTCAAACACTCCTTTAGGTAAAAAAAATAAGGTTTTTTTACTTTATAGACTTTTAACCAAACCAGTAAAAAATACTTTTCAATAGATTACCTGATTTTGAACTGAAAGATAATATTGTTATAAAACGTTGTTTTTGGTGTACTTTTGAAACATTCCTCAAAAATGTTAAAGCAGTTTATAAAAAAAAAAAAAAAAACTATCAATCTCGTATCCTTGTAAAGACAGAATGGCCTGATACGTACGTCGAGTGAGCTTGTGGTCCGTAAGGATGACGTTGGTTGAGTGGGAGGCGCATTATGACGTACATCAACTGCGACTATTGTTAAACTAATGTAAATTAATGTATTGAACCGACAGTAGGTGTAATAGTAATAAACTAACAACACTATATAACTTTCTAATAGCCATCACTTGACATGCAAAAAAAAAATGTCAAAAATTATCTTTCCATAAAAAATATCCCGCGTCTCCAAATAATGATTTAAATTACTTTATATATAGACTAATAACATTTATCTTGATATTATATTATTGAATTTTAAATAAAAATCAAATTGTGAAAAACCATAAACGACTTAATTTAAAAGATGTTTTATTCTAGTCCAAATACTTACTCAGTCAAACCTTCGAAAATTTAACTTGAGCTTTACATTACGAAAAACGTTCGTAATTAAAAACATAAATATTTAATACGTGAATTTGTGGTAAAATTATACAATAGTTTAGTGATTTGACCATTTTAATCATTTGATTGCATTTTACGTTTCACTAGGTCTTTTTGGCTCTGGATATCTAAATAGGAAATGGTTTTTAAAGATTATTCTTATTTACAAAAACCCTTAAGATTAGTGGTTATATACTCACATGAAAATTGTACGTTAATGAAATAAACAAAATCACTTTTTTGGTCAAATTTTTTTTAACTAAGCGTTCGTTGCTTTTGGTTTTTTTAAATGAGAGGCCAACCTTCTTCTTAACCTTACTCTGCCCATTCCTCATAGACTATTGATCTGTGCGAGGAACTTAATCAGACAGAGTAAGGGGGCAAACTAGTACAGTATAAGGTGCATATTGCTAATAAATCTTCCGGTCTTAGGTGTATATCTGAGTAATACAACTAATTAAACATACGCCTAAACAGCAAGAAATTGCCACAATGTCTACTCCTTCCACAACTTCGATTACAACACCCTCATTAGAAAAATATTCTAAAACTGTCTATAATATGTGTGGATGGTTATTATACTCAGGGAATGCATATTTGAATTAAATAATATCTGATTATTTTAGAACCTATTGTAATTTTAAAATTAGTAATCATATTTTTATTTGCAGTTTTTATAAGTGACGAAAACATAAGCAAAATACTTTACTTCACAATTTCTTTATTGGATAGTGCACAATGTACCAGAGGCTTTAGAGGCACATTCTGTGAAACATGGTCAATGTGCAAGACAAAATGTTGAAAACATGTTTATTAAAAGTATATCCAAAATAATAAGACAAACCCTCCGTAATCTGGAGTCTGTAAATTACATCAGAAAGGTATATGACTTGAAGGCCATTGATTTGAATGTCAGGTATTATTATTTACTGGAGCGATGCTAAAAATAAGCAAAACCTGGCCCAGATTTGAACAGAATCGTGCCAACAACGCATTCTGAAGACCAAATGGGTGAAGAAAAACACTTCAAACGGAAGAACAGCACGGCACCCATGACATTCTTCTAAAGGTTTTTTTTATTGATAGTTGTATTTTTTTAAACCACTGAAACAAACTAATAATGTACATGATGTTTGGTGCATTAATTCTAAGCCTTTATTGAGTGACAGCATGCTGGTTAGACATAATTTCTAAATATTTGTCATATTTCAAATGATACACTTTCAATAATTTTAACTGTATAAATTGTCTAAATGGACACAAAATACAGCGGACAATAAAATGAACATATTATTATATTTTTAATGAACTACATAGCCAATATTTTATATATTATGGTGAACAATCTATATTTATCTATTCAACTCATCTACCAACACATATTTGAATCTATAACTTATTCCAATATTGTGAAACTGTACTACAACATTTTTAATAACTAACGATAATCCTGAGATTATGTAGGATAGCTGGATTGTTACATAAGTAACTGTTATTACATTAAGTATATACTAAGATCCCTAATGGCAATACTAAACGTTATCTTTTTCACAAAATAGAACAGCCTTCAGGCTGAACTCTTGTTTGTTTCGATATTATTGATAACTTTTAATACAGATATATATGTAAGCTTGAGCCTATAGTATATAATTGGAGCTGACACTGAACTGAAAAATCAATGTATTTGTAGAGTTTGAGACCATGTTAAATCATATCTGACAGACAAAACCTGTTTTTAAGTTGGGGAAAGGGAAGGTCTATCAGCTCCATCCACTCCTCATGAAACATACAAAGGCACCATATTTGGGAAAAAATTTTCTACAGATCATACCGACATAAATTACCTATGAAATATGAACTGACTCGCATATGTTTGCCACCTATACAGTATATTAATTATTCGACCACCAATTGCGGGTGTTTATGTTGAAATAAATTATAAAACCTTGTTCAAATGTATTATATTACTAATGTAAATACTAATATACATTAATTATTTATTATATTAATAGTTTATTATACGTTATAGTTAAGATGGACCCCGCTGATAAGTATAATTGTTTTACTTAGTGGGGCCACAATTATTTAAGATTTTCTGAACAAACTTATTCTATCCTATCTGCCTGGTAAGATATTGAATTTGTACCATTCCTGGACATCATTGGTCAGCCCATTCTAAGTACAGTAAATGTTGAATGTTCAAGGATGTTTTTATATGGGATCTTACTTGCATATAACAGATGAGTCGATATTTATATGATGATGTTTTCATTATAAAAATATAATTACCTAGAATCAGAAAATACATTTTATATTTCCAAATTTATGAAAATATTTTTATATATATTTTTATATTATCTGTTACAACTAGTAACGAAATCAAATACTTCAAGTACACCTGACTTATATTTATTTTTACCACTTAAAACTAATTGTCTTCGTCTGACAACACTGATAACACATGATATTTATTTGTAAGATTAATAAGCGATTTGTAATATTAATTTAATTCCTAAACGATTTAAAACATATTTTCAGCCTTTTTTACTCATATTGGTTACTTTAAGCATCGATTGTAAGCAAAATGAAGTAAATATACTCTTATGTGAGTATAATTACTGGATTTCAGTAATTAGTGCATAAACAGCTTAATATTTAGCTTGATTGGTTTTTTGTTGATGTTGGACTAAAATCACGTACTGGATCCAACAAATTCAATTGGATGTAATCGAATTCTCTAAATACTCTTACATATTCTTGGCTTACCCCTTATACGTTATACACAGTTAAAAAGGTTGTAGGTGCAGATTTTAAGAATAAATATTTAGACATCTATGTAAGAAAATTGCCAGCCTGTTCATGTAATCAGAGACGAGTTGTTTATACGGTAAATTTGTGGCCATACGACAAATATTGAATACACTATATACATTGGGTACACACATTGGGTATACATTGGGTTGGGAGTACACTATATACATTATCAGTAAATACAATTTGGATAACATAAATTGTATAGCTGGAAAATCACAAAGTTCTTGCAACATGCTGATTGTAACTTTGGTCCATATGTTGATGAATAAATGGGAGGGAACGATGTAAGTGTGTTAAATGTTCTTCCAAGTTCTTACATGTGTAATCAGATACGCAATAGCAAAACATATTGCAAATGTTTAAATGGATTAGTTCGTAAAACAATTATTTAACATTTAAACTATTTGTCACTTAGTAAATTTAAAATAATATAATGTACACAAAATTTAATATATGTGTATGAAATAATATTAGTTCGTTCCACACAATCTAATGTCAGTAAAGCAGTAAGATTTCTTCCTATTAACTTTTTAATATTAAATGTAGGTTTGCTTAACTGTTGTGTTCATTATTTGTCTCGTAACAACATATATACGAAAATAAAATTTTACTATATTAAATGTTACTTACAAGATGTAAGGTGCCTTGAATTACCCATTTTATAGTTTATGTTCCATGTTTTACATAAGTAGGTGTGTTGTTGGACTGCTAAAAATCAAGAAATCGAGCTGACAATAGTCATATTTTCCTCAAACTTGTGATAAATAAAATATTTTTGCTACATTTACGAAAATAAAACTGTTGGTAATCCGTGTGTCTTAGTGAAATATTGCGGAAGAAATAAATGGGCATTGTGTTTAAATAATGTATAAATTTACTTCTCGAAGGAAACCCCTAGGGTGTATGGTGAGTTTATCGGTTTTCAATATCAAGAAAATGAACTGTAACTAAACTTCTTTATTTCCTTTGGGACTAAATTTTGTTTATAAATACTGAAAGTACGACTTCCATTTATATTGGTAAGTAGTGTATTCTCTTTTAATAATTAAAGAAAATAATTCTTAGCAGTCTTATATAATAACATATTTTATAACATTAAACTATTTTCAAAGTTGTATGAACATTTAGCTTTAACATTATAATATTTCTTAAGGCACGGACATTTTCAAACAACATGTTATACACGTATAGGAACTTTCATAGAGAAATTGTAATATTTACAACAGATGGAAATACGAAGATAGGGAAATGTTACTTATCTTAAATACGAAATACAAATTCAGTTAGTAAAGTAAATCCATGGATTTATTCAATACCAACATCACGAAATTAATCTAAAAAAAGTAACCTAATGTTAATTCTTTCACTTAACATTTCTTATGCATAGGCAATTGAGGTTTTTGGTGAGTAGATGTTTTTACACCTTAAATAATTATGTTAAATTCGATTATTTTACGTATATTCACATAAAACGTCTGAATATATAGATTTTAATAAATTCTTATTCATGAATATAAACACAACAGAGAGCCAGTCTGATCAGTCGTGTCTAGAAACTGTCCTATCTAACCATTGTTGCTTTTCCAGTGTTGTTCCAGATATGCCTGAGTTGATTTAGGTCTGGCATATTCTGGCCAGCCACTCCTAAATGCAATACTGACGTGATCAGGATAGTTCCTCACAACGACAGAACTTTGTAGGGCATATTTGAGTACTATTGTCTATGAAAATAAATGTTTGCATGTAAATCCAGAAAAGTTCACGTGTTGTGGCATTACTTCCTCCAAAGTCAAAAAGTCTTTACTGCGCCTTTTGTCACGAGTATCAAACCTCGAGCCCTGTCATGTCATCCAATTGAGCGTCTCTAGATATTCATTCCTACATAGTTTTCATGAAATCTGTCTCTTTGTGATATGTCTCATCTGTACCAAATCTAAGGGTATTTCTCTCTCATCTGCACTGATCACGCCAGCCAGACCAAGGATCACAATGTGAATTGGGACGTATTTGATCATTCAACTTTCTCCACTCATTAACAGCTCATTTATGGAAAACTGCACTCAAGCTTTTTAAGTGGTAAACTGACAATCTGGGGGCTGTAACTGCAGGAAAATACCTAACTGTACGAATACATCAATATCTAACTGTACGAGTACATCAATACCTAACTGTACGAGTACATCAATACCTAACTGTACTAGTACATCATTACCTAACTGTACAAGTACATTAATACCTAACTGTACGAGTACATCAATATCTAACTGTACGAGTACATCAATACCTAACTGTACGAGTACATCAATACCTAACTGTACGAGTACATCAATACCTAACTGTACGAGTACATCAATACCTAACTGTACAAGTACATTAATACCTAACTGTACGAGTACATCAATATCTAACTGTACGAGTACATCAATAACTAACTGTACGAGTACATCAATACCTAACTGTACGAGTACATCAATACCTAACTGTACGAGTACATCAATACCTAACTGTACGAGTATATCAATACTTAACTGTACGAGTATATCAATACCTAACTGTACGAGTACATCAAAACCTAACTGTACGAATACAACAATACCTAACTGTACGAATACATCAATACCTAACTGTACGAAAACATCAATAACTAACTGTACGAGTACATCAATACCTAACTGTACGAATCATCAATACCTAACTGTACGAGTACATCAATGCCTAACTGTACGAATACATCAATACCTACCTTTACGAGCACATCAATATCTAACTGTACTAGTACATCAATACCTAACTGTACGAGTACATCAATACCTAACTGTACGAGTACATCAATACCTAACTGTACGAGTACATCAATACCTAACTGTACGAGTACATCAATACCTAATTGTACGAGTACATCAATACCTAACTGTACGAGTACATCAATACCTAACTGTACGAGTACATCAATGTCTAACTGTACGAGTACATCAATATCTAACTCTATTAACACTTATAGCATTATGCAATACACTGTGTGAACATTAACTATATGTACCTTCAATGTAATAAAAATGGAGTAAAATAGTTTTGTAACAACTATAAACGTGTAAATAACTTTATCACAGAGCGCATATATCCTAAAATAAGAGAAAAATCCGTGTATCTCCTGCAGGCTGTATCCTGGCCTTGTCTATAGTTACTAGTTAGTTGTGACAGCTCACTTAATTGTCAGATCAGGGGATTTTAAGTCTGATATTTCATATATCCCATACTTTTTGTTTATGGTATATTTCCCCCAGCTTTCAATGGTATATTTATTAATTTAATTATAACATATGTGCAAATGTTCAATAATTTAAAACAAATCACTCCTTGACTGTTGATTAGTTGATTGGCCTCATAACCAAAAAATATATATTTTTTTTAATGGGGAACAACCTGGACAAAACGTACAGTTAGGATACTTCAGTTGCTATATTTTTTCTATTACAATAATACTACTTATTAATTGGTAAAGACGACACAGACGATAAGGAATAGAAATATGCTGAAATTATTCAGTTTTAAATAATTATTTTAATTAATGTGTCCAAATACTGATAAAAGGAACAATTGGACACGAAAGCAGTAGCTCACAAAATAATTTAGAAGTTTAAAACTATCCCCGAAATAGCCTATCAGTCTGAATTCATTAAAACTGAATAGTTTCTATATATTTCAATTCCTTATCGTTTGTATCGTAAGGGTTTGTAACTATTTAATAAGTACTATTATAATATAAAAATTAATGCTACTGAAATATCCTAATTTTACGTTTTGTTCAGGTATTCCTATTTTTAGTACAACTTTATTTTTGTTTATGACACATAAGTACCTGACAACCTTGACTTAAGTATGATATTGGGATTTTCACACATGTATAAATATTCCGAAAAAGGAACATTCTGGCACTGGTAGTAGCTGAAAAAGTAATTTAGAGGTTTGAAACAATTTTCGAAATAGCCAATCAGTTTGAATTACTTAAACCTGAATCATTGCAACATATTTCTATTCTTTATCGGCTGTGTCGTAAAGATCTAATAACCAGTTAATAAGTACTATTGTAATAAAAAAAGTATAGCCACTAAAATATATTAACTGTACGTTTTTCCCAGGTTTTTCCTATTTTTAATAAAAATTTATTTTTTGGTTATGAGGCCAATAAGTACCTGACAACTAATCAACCGTCAAGGAGTGATTTTTTTTAAAATTATTGTGAATTTGAATATATGTTATAATTAAATTAATAAAATATACCATTGAAAGTCTGAATAACGCCCCTTTTGTAATGAAATTATTGCAATGAGAGTCTGTGTTATTTTAAGAATGCGGGTTGGTTAGAAAAAACTAAACACAAAATATCTGTTTTAAATAGCAGAACATGTAGTGGTATTTCGTATTTTTTAGCCTAGAAATACAAAAACAATATACATTAATAATTATTATTGAAAATGCCTAAAGTTTACAGCCTTAGTTAATAAAACTGTATTCAATTGTAATTTTTCCCATCACAAATTTAATTACAGTATTTGACTCCTCTACATTGACTAACAGAGTGAATGTGTTATTTCAGACTATCAACCGTGAGCTAACATCATTTATGTATTTTGTTAGGGTACTTTGTTTACAAACTGAGATTAGGGACAAAGTTTGTCAGTTTCCAGAGCTTGGTTAACTTCCAATTACGCACGATGCAAAGTTTACCGAAACGGGTCCTCACTTATCATTTATGTTTAAAATTTAAAATTAAATTCTACATTATGTTTTACTTAATTCCAACTTTTATAATAACGTAAATAATAATAGTCATATGAAATATTATATATTCCTTCTTAACCTTACTTTGCCCATTCCTCATAGACTGATCTGTGTGAGAAACTTATTCATACAGAGTAAGGGGGCGAACTAGTACAGTAGAAGGTGAATATTACTGATATATCTTCCAGTCCAGGCGGGATTCGAACCAGCGCAATCTCTAACTCAAGCTCTAGCAGGTTCTGACGCCTTAAGACCGCTCTACCACCGGCTATCCCAATATATGTATATACCATATTTATTAATATATGGACAATAGTTGTATATAAATCAATAGTGCTTGGTATTTTATTGATTTGTATTATGACTGATAAATTACCATCACGCATTTTCATTCCTGCATTTATAAAATCTGGATTATTTATTTATTATACAGTACAAGAGTTTGCGGATAATTTATTATAGATACTCTCCACGAATAGTGTTTGCTAACTATCTATGACCCTAAATAAATAAGAAAAAAACTCATCTGAAAATAACTAAAGCTTCCGGTAAACAGTGCGGTATTACTTCCTGTAATGACAACGGCCGCTTAAGCCTACGAAATAAAATCTCTGCAAATAAATCGGAAATCTCCAAAAGAACGTATCGAATCTTTGATCGGGTCTCTGTCAATGCAAACGGTGATGAGGATTGATGAAAAAATATCTTATATACCATGAATGGTTCTATATTAGTGAGGCTATAAGATATCATAAATGTTTTAGATAATTTACAAAGAATCAGGCTGCATATTCAGCCTTCCGTGAAATGTAACTGTTGAAACATATGAATATATAGTGTCTTCATATTAATTCAAATGGTAAAAAAAATTACTATCAATGTACAGGTAGAAATAAATTAAATTCCTTAAAATCCCCATCAAAATATGTCGAAAGGTTAAATATATTTTACCGCAGAACTACTGTCCGTTTCAAAAGTATAGTCTGTTGAGTTTAGCACTCTGCCATAAATTAACGAAATACATAGGAAAACGTATGTTACACCACTATTTTCTTCAATCAAGTTTACGTCTTATGGTGAAATTAAATATTTTTTTTATTTTGATTACACTTTTAATAGCGTGAAGAACGAAAAAAGTGCCTAGTTTTTCGCAGTTTCTCAGTCATTCCTGTATTATAAACTCATATTTTAAAAACCACTTATTCAAGCTCAACCAAATGTTAATACATGATGGGTAGGTATGTTTTCTTCATTATGTGTCAGTTTCAGCATTTTTTTCAAAGACATAAAAAATTTCTTGTTAATTTACCAAAACCTTTTCTTGTGTACGACTAAACATAAAATTATGATTTTAGATCCATTGTGATATGCAACTGTGATATTACACATAATTCGTTTTGATTTTATATCGCTTAATTATCATTTGTTTAAATCCAGCAGTTAATGCCTTCATTGTCTCAAGCGCTTCTCCCCGTGGACGTAAAACAAGCGCGGTGTTGTTGTAACAACATTCTGAAACTGACACATAATGAAGAAAACATCCTACCCAGCATGTATTAAAATTTGGTTGAGCTTGGATAAGTGGTTTTTAAAATATGAATTTATAAAAACAGCCATGACTTAGAAACTGCAAAAAAATAGCCAGTTTTTCGTTCTTCACACTATTAGCAATATAATACAAGTCATTAAAAATTGTATTTGCCCACTATTAGACGTAGAACTAAATGAGGAAAGTGGTGGTTTAACTCACGTTGTATTTTTGTTAATTAATGGCAGAGTTCTAAACTCAAAGGACTATACTTTTTAAACGAACAGAAAGTATTTGCAATAATATAAAATTTGTTCATAACATTGTATCATTTGAGTTAAAATGTTAGCATCATATTACTGCATGAACAAGTTCGTCACTGGTAGGTCTTAACTTGAAACATACTTTTTTGTAAAAACGTGAATAATTTAATACTACAACTACCTTAAAGATATATATACAGGGTGAGTCTCTACTGACACTATTAAATTCACCTGTTTGTTGTACTCACAAAAAGGAACAAAAAAGTCCATATGAACCCGTGTCCGATTCTCAACCGTTTGGCTGTAAGGGCTCATATTGTGTGTTTTTAAAATTACTTGACATTAGCTCACTGATTGAGCTAAGAAAAAAAAAGAAAAAAAAAGAAACACCTACCAGACTCTTATTAATACCATTGAAAAGATCGTTAAATTCTCTATAAATGTCAATTACTTTGCAAGCAAACGTAAATAAAAACTAGATTTCCTAGAGGAAGTTTATTAAACAAATATGCAACATGTCTTTTTCTCCAATTGTTCAAGACACCATATAAGCACATAAATGTAGTCTAATTTAATGTAAAGTTAAGTAGAAAACTTTTCTCACTAATAAGCTTGGAATAGATGTATAATTTAATTGGGTTGAATATCATGAAATAAAAAATAACACCTAAAATATTTCATAAAACATGGTTTATTCGGTTGAACTTAACAAACAAATTGTCAGTCTTTTCGAAATAAAAAACATAATAACTGTAATATTTAGATAATCATGCTTTTTTTGTAACAAAAACTACTTTAATAAGTGTTCAATATGTCCACCATTTTTTCCTTATGCAGGTTCCTTAACTCCCTTACACTTGCCTTTAGATTGATTTCATTTCTAAGGCGTCTAGCAGCCCTCATGATTCGATGTCTCAATTCTTCGGCTGTTTGTACTGGATTCTGTACACTTCTTGCTTCAAATAACCCCAGACGTAGTAATCAATAGGGTTGAGGTCAGAGGACCGTGGTGGCTAAGCAATAGTTCCACCTCTCCAAATCCACATATAGAAGTTGTTGTTAATATGTTCACGCACATTGATGTTGTAGTGTGGTGGTGCTCCATATTCCTGGTAAATAATGCGCCGACGCAATTCCACGAATTCCGACGAATTCCGCAATTCCGACGGCAAGTCTTCGAGAAGGTCTGGAAGGATATTATTTAGAAATTGAAGATATTGAACTCCAGTTAATGATGTAGGGAGATCAAGGTAGGGACCTATCAGCTTGTCCCCTTTCAGTCCAACCCACACATTTACCTTAAACTTAGTTTGGATCCGTGATTTATAACAAAGATGTTTTCAGTGTCATAGAAGTGTTCATTGTGGTAGTTAAAAACACTGTCTCATGTAAATGTAGATTCGTCTGTCCACAAAATTGTTTTAAGAAAATCTGCATTATCGTGCTGTAAAACATATTGACAAAATTGTCGTCTCAATACCACTGTACGTGTATGGGTGGGCGGGTGGGTCAATACCACTGTGCGTGTATGGGTGGGCGGGTGGGTCAATACCACTGTACGTGTATGGGTGGGTGGGTGGGTCAACACCACTGTACGTGTATGGGTGTGCGGGTGGATTAATACCACTGTACGTGTATGGTTGGGTTTGTGGGTCAATACCACTGTATGTGTATGGGTGGGTGGATGGGTCAATACCACTGTACGTGTATGGGTGGGCGGGTGGGTCAATACCACTGTGCGTGTAAATTCTCAAATTAACATGTGTATTTGCAACTTTACAACTGTACAGTAAAGAAAGGGATGTGAACATGGACGTAGTAAATACTGTTTAGTATATCAGATGAAAGCCCTTAACTGTAGTAAAGAAAAATCATTGGGACACTTCCTTTATTAATACTATACTGCTACTACTATACACATAAGCACAGTAGGCCTACTGTTCACCCACCCGCTCACCCAGTCACGTACAGTGGTACTGAAGTATTGGTTCAAATAAATTAGCATTGACCCACTTAACCATGCAGTAGGTCTGGACACGAGTAAAGTGGTATGGGTGTATTTGATTTTTACGCAAGAGTCTCGACACAAACGATTGTCTTACTCTACATTCAGTAGCAATTCTTCTTGTACTTGTTCGTGGATCTCTTTCTACTTGGGAAAGTACAGCTTCCTCTAACCCAACATCTTGTATGATGTTACCAACAGAACGGTCATTGATAGGAAATCTACCAGTTTCACGCAGACTATTATGAACCCTTACAAATGTTCTTACATCAGGAATTTTTCTCTCTGGAAATCAACGAATGTATTCTCTACGATTTTCAGCTGCATTGCCAGGACACAACCCATACACAAAACGTATATCAGCATATTCTACATTAGTAAATGGATTCATTGTTTACAACAAACGTTTGACGCAATGCCACAATAGAACAAATGCTAATACCCTCACTAATTTTAAACTAATTATGCTTAAGTATAAAAATAAATATTTTCAAATTGTCCAAAGAAGATGATTTGTGTTTTCACAGACTATTATGAGTAACTATTGTTCAAAATGGGGTAATATTTACGACAGCTGATATCAGGTATAAAATAATAATAAAAGTGTAACACCGGATTTAAAATAATAGTCCAATCAGCTGATTATGGAAGTTACATACAAAACAAAAAACAGGCACAGGTTGAGTTTTGTAGTTAAGTGAAACCGAATAAACCATGTTTTATGAAATATTTTAGGTCTTATTTTTGATTTCATGATATTCAACCCAATTAAATTATACATCTATTCCAAGCTTATTAGTGAGAAAAGTTTTCTACTTAACTTTACATTAAATTAGACTACATTTATGTGCTGATATGGCGTCTTGAACAATTGGAGAAAAAGACAAGTTGCATATTTGTTTAATAAACTTCCTCTAGGAAATCTAGTTTTTATTTACGTTTGCTTGCAAAGTAATTGACATTTATAGAGAATTTAACGATCTTTTCAATGGTATTAATAAGAGTCTGGTAGGTGTTTCTTTTTTTTTTTTTTTTTTTTCTTAGCTCAATCAGTGAGCTAATGTCAAGTAATTTTAAAAACACACAATATGAGCCCTTACAGCCAAACGGTTGAGAATCGGACACAGGTTCATATGGACTTTTTTGTTCCTTTTTGTGAGTACAACAAACAGGTAAATTTAATGGTGTCAGTAGAGACTCACCCTGTATATATAGATAGATATATTGTAATTGATTAGCATAATTATAACGTGTACGTTTTACTTGTAGTAAAAACTTATTAATTAAAATATTTTAAATTTATTTCTATGACTTAGTTTGAGTAATTTTTTTCGTAAAATGTCCAAAATAATTACGTATATATTTTTTTAGAATTAAATGTTACTGCTCTATCCTCCTTATATGTAGATTTGTTACAGCTGTAAGGACTACCAAAACAGTGCCACATGAAAGAAAATCATCAAATAAGTACACATTAAAAGTGTTTGTATATTCAGCCAAATGGCGTTTTTGGCTGAATTTTTTTATTATTATTATTACTATCTGAAAATCACTGTAGTTTTTGTGTTTAAAGCAACCTCGTTCTAAAAGAAAATATATTGAAAATATTAAATATAGCATTGACTATTTCTTATAAAATAAAGCCTGTCGATATGAAAGCAATTTAGTAAAATAAAATACTTTTTCAAGAAAAGATGTTCGATTCAATCATTATTACCATTAAAGGCTACCCAGTTGCCTAGATGATAAATTATATAGTTAATTATTGGTCTGTATTTAATATGGCAAAAGCCTACAATTGCAGAAATTGTATAAATAACAAATTCTCAAAAAAAAAAAAAAAAAAAAAACTCAAAGGGGCTTTGTAGATATTTACTTTTTTAAATTTATTTACTGTTAAAAAATTCTTTTAGTCTATTAAAATAAAATACATTTCATAAATGTACACTATTTCTTACTAAAGAAAACTGTGTGTTGAAAATCGTTATAGTAAAAAAATCCAAGGGAGTAAATTCATATACAGTGGAAACAGTTATTATTCCTAAAACAAGTTAGTAAAACTGTTTACTACTAAGATCACAATTTAAAGTCTTGTAGAGCGGATACTGGAAAAGGAAACGCCAGTTTATGCTAATGGCCATCCTTAAAGTAGGGTTGGCAAGGCTGCAGAGCATTTTAACTCCTGCTTTCTGTCACCTTGTGTGTTTTGTTACATGTAATTATAAAACACTTTATTTTGTAGTTTTTTAAGTACACTAATGTACTTTTGTAGTTATGTCATTAAGTACACTAATGAAATTAACTAAGTGTCTTATATTTAAGTGGTAGACATACAGAGTACTTTCTCTTTTGTCAAGATTTTCAGAGTAACTTTATTCTAACTAGCTCATTTTTATTCGTAACTGTAATATTGTATAGTGTAGTTACTACAACATTTTTAAACTCCCTTTTCAAAATGACGGACCAAAGGAGTTTTCCCCTCAAGACAACGATATTTTGGACCGTGCGACAAACCTACATGTTAAAAACAAATATTCAAAATTATATGTGCTAAATAATCATAAGAAAATTTAGACAAAAAACTCTCATGGATAATGCGTTTGCATTTCACACAAAAAACTATTGGTGAATATGCCTACATCTCAAGAAGAATAATTTTTTGAATGTGTTCAGCAAGATTGAATATTCAAACAAAATTGAAAAAAATTAATAATTGGAGCATAGCACGTTAAACATTTTAATTTAAATGTTTTGAATGTCATATGGAAAGAATGTCCAAATATTTTCGAAAATAACAAATTTTAACGTAGTTTGTGTAAAATGTAAGGTTAACAATGATCTAGATGTTATACATTATTAAGTGGTTTGGGGTCGAAGTTACCTACGTGGGGTTGTGTAAAGCCAAATGGTCATGCTTTTAAATAGTATATTTTGAAAATAATTTTGGATAGCTGGAATAAATTTGAAAGTTATTGATAAACCAAATTTGCTATGGAAGAAGTGTTCATAGTTCAAAGGCAGTTTACGCCAAATTATGAAGAGGGGGTAGATTAACTTTCGAGTTGATCAAATAAATAAGTCACCTTAGTAGGGAATAAATGGGTATCGTTTAATCTTCTCTTTTAGTTTGGCTATGGGAATTTAGTGGACCATTTCGAAACAAGTTGAAGAATAGAAATATTCTCATTTCGTTTCGTTGGGTTCAGATAGCAACAAATATTCACTGCATGACTCACTGTATGTTTTCCACCCGTGGACTGCACCTGTCAGGCTATAGATGGTAAAATGTTTTAATTTTTACTGTACTTTTCGTTTATTTATATCGATTTCAAGTAATATTTTTTTATCATATATATGATTTCCTTTTATTGAGTCAAATAACAAACTTCGTGCTATAATGTTATAACGTATAAAATTATCCCCACGACAAAACAGTTTAAACTTTATCAGCAGCCATTTTTAAGAATGGCCCTTAAGTATTCAAAACTCACCATACCAGTATTTATATAGAAAATATTAAGAATAGGATATTGAGGTTTTTTATATTAAAAATGTTTTCAACTGAAAATTACTTTTTATTAAGAATGTTTCCGAAATTCTTGGTTGATATAATTGCATTCTATACCAACACGTGGTGGAAAGTCTCTACAACTATATAGGCTACTTAATTCAATTTTGATTCTATACCTATTAAAAACACTTTTTCTACATTATGTTTACATGCGTCGTATCCTGGGGTATTCTTAATTAACGTGATAAACATGTGGTCTTAAATGAAAATAAGCTTCAAACGTATTTAATCATATACTACCTTTTCAATTTACTATGGATGTGGGTGAAATGATGCTATGTTTATCGGAATGTATTTTATAATTGAGCACATGATCGAAACAATTTAACCGATATATGCACAGCGACGAGTGTTCATGTTTCTGACTCTGAATTATAAGTTGCAATATCAAAAATGTTAGTTAGGTATGACACTTTATTTGTCGAAGATTAACGTAAATGTTCAGTTTCAAGACTAGGACAGGGCGATGAAAAGTATTGGTCCATGATGAAAAATGAGAAAGGTAGGGATTTATGATGGTATACAAATTATATATACCATCATACGTATATTTCAATTAGTACCACAATACGTATATGTTAGGGTGGGTGGGTCAATCAGTACCACCGTACGTTTATCGGAAGTAGAGTGGGTCAGTACCACCGTACCTGTATGGGAAGGAAAGTGGGTCTGTACCAGTATGGGAGGGTAGGTGGGTCAGTACCACCGTACTTGTATAGGAGGATAGATGGGTCAGTACCATCGTAAGTGTATGGGAGGATGGGTGGGTCAGTATTATCGTACGTGTATGTTGAAGGGGATCAGTACCACCGTGGAATGGTGATTGGGTCAATACCACCATTGGTCACAAATTTGGAGGATTATTGTATACGCTTATGAATACTTGTGAGATTAACAGGAATTTTTTTGTTTAATCATTAGGAATTATTAGCAGGAGTTAATTTCAAAACCAAAAATAAGTGTCCGTTTCTCTCTTGAAAAACTCTTAAAATATGGGTTTCTTTTTCAACGATTCTGTTTGTAATAATAATTGAAGTGTCGTTTGAAATGTGAAACCTTATTCTAGTGGCTATAAGTGTTCTATTTTTATAGAAAAAAGATTAGTTATTTTTGACTTGTTCACTATTAAATTTAAAAAAAATGAAGTGTCATTAATAAATATTCTACTCAGTATACTGAATAAAAGGTTACATATAACTCAAAATATTATTGCATTAATGATGTTCGTGCAGGTTTAATCAAAATACAGTATTAACCATTCTACTTGGAATCAAATTTATTTAACGATTGTGTGGCCTAGTAAAATCATACCTGTGTACAACGCAAAACGTCCTTTACATTTCATTGGTTCACATTTATAAGGACGCTTGTTGTTTGATAAAGGATATTTAAAATAAAATAAAACCTGAAAAACTTGTCAGACCATCAATATTCCATCTTATTTCTCTTAGGGCTATATTTTGTCTCAAATTGCCTTAATCAGACTTATATGTTCTTAACAGCTTGAAAACAGTCATTGTCTGTGAAATATTGTTAAACTATGTCAAACCATTGTTATCATTTTGAGATTAACTGGTAGATAGGACTTTGCAGCTCTGATATCACCTCTCCTAGAAATAATGACGTTTTTCATTTCACAATGTTATTTTTTCTCTTGAATTTTAATAATGTTGCTGTTTTAATTAAAAATGCATCCTGAATAATCAATAATTACGCTATAAATGATAGATAAAGGTATTATTAGAATATGAAAGACAAAATATATTAATATATATATGTACAGGATGAAAAATAATGTTAGAAGCGCAGTTAACAACCATTTTAAGTGTATATTTTCCATATACGGGGTGGAAAAAAATGTGGAAACGCTTTCACACCAACGTTATTTTTTCAATTGAACGTTTGATAGTTTATTTTTTTAATAATTATGAACCATTATTTATAATTTTTTATCATAATAATTTACTAGAAACCGTTAAAAAGGGGAGAAATAATTTGTTCAAATTAGTAAATTTGAAATTCAAATGACCACTACTCTGGAAAAGATAAACCTTTCGAAGTCCAGTTTGCTGCAATTAATTTCTCTTGAATAGACCTTTCATTTGATATCAAACTCAATCTAGGCTTACATGGAATATTTTAATCAACTTCCCGCAGGCCGTTCCCCTGAGAAGATAAAATGTCGCTAATGGCGTCAAAAAGTGTGTTGTTTGTAACCATTATCATATACAAGATTTCACTTTTACAAGTGAAGTCACAACAGTTGTGAAAGCGTTTCCGTATATTCTTTTCAGCTTGTATATTGTGTTTCATGGCTAGTTTGATTTTGTCATACTCGTTTCAATGAAATTATACTGATTCTGTATTATGGTGTAGGTCTATTAAGCAGTTTGATTATATCACAAAGTAATTTTTAAAGTGTATGTTTACGTAATATAATATCATAAAATATATAAGTATTTCTACGTGATTTTACTTCAGTAAAAACATAAACAATTATATTTTGGAGTTATCAAATAAAAAAATATATGTTTCAATATCGTGTTTATATGGTGTTCAATACTAAATTTCAGCCCACTACAAAAATGTTAATAATTTTTATTTTAATTTTAACATACAGTAAATGTAGAAAGTAGATTATACTACATAAAAATGTTACTATTGTTTTTCTTTTGTTATAGATTAGACCTTTTTTAGATAATTTTAATCTCCATGATCAAGGCTTGGTAAAACAGCCAATATTTTAAGACAATAACCTCTATCTCAGATGGATTTTCCCTCGGCCCAATAATATCTCCAGGCTGTACTCTCCTACTTTTATCTCAATATTCCATCATCAGCTAATACAAACTCTTCACTCCCACTTAGTTTTATTCGATCAAAAATTCAATAATTTGTTATCTAGTTTCATAATATAATAAAAGAGATTACTATTTTTGTTAGAGTGTTATATAAAATTTAAAAAAATTATCCTTGTTCTTGGATTTGGAAAAAAATTTCCAAATAATTCCGTTGCAATTCACTATTTGCAATTTTATCTCTTCGCCCTTACCTACGGTGCAAAAATTAAATCTAACCTCCTAATTTAATAATTATATTTATAATATAATTATTATAATATCATTGTCATTAAAATATAACTAATACTTACCTATTTACCTACCTATTTAATGTTTAAAATTAGATTATGTACATCGTTGCAGTATTTAATCCAGAATAATGTTCAAGCTTTAATTATTTTGGATTCAAAGGAAGAATACTTTTCACTAAACTTTATTTAGCTTAAATACTTTATAAGTCAGAGTAATTAAGTAACTCAACTTGATTGAGGATCAATAAGGATAGACTCTCTCGATTATACTAAACTGAATCGTATCATCAGAATAAATCCTTTCCCTTAAGCCCACTTTACGAGTCCAACATTTTGTTTTTATTCTATACCGCTAAACGTTTACTAAATGATTTGCATTAATTTTCCTAAATTACACTACTGATTAAGGAAGTACTTGGAATAGATTTTAAATTTTTTTCCAAAATTAAAAAACCCGGGTCTATAATGTTCGTTTAGTAATACCGTTTTTTTTTATTTTTTATTTACTATACGTAAATAATAATACTTTGCATTTTGTATTTTAAGATCTGCTGGAAGTAAGATTGGGCATAAACATTATGTTGAAATCGAATTTATGAATATAGAGAATTAACCAAAATTATTAATTCCTTTTTATGTTTTTATCAACCATAATATATACAGTATACAACTGTGTACACTGTATCTTCTAATATACGAGGTGATAGGCACATAGCGTGGAAATGTTTTATCAACAAAACAAGATACCTAGAGCAGTAGAAAGTCACAAACAAAAAGTTTGTATGTCTTCTTATCTAAGACCTGAGGGGTTACCAAGTTTATTTCAACATACGGTGACTTTCTATAACTTTAAAAGTCTAGTTTTGTTGATAAAAATATTCACATAAAGTGCTAATCACGCGTATAGTTATAGAATCCTATAAAAAGACTATAAAAGTCAACGGATTTTTCTAGTAAGTACGCTGTAAATTTACGCGAAAAATGTATAAAGTGAAGTCGACAGTCCTACTAGACATGAACTATTACCGCTAAAAGGCTAATACAATGTGATCTATTTCAATGTTATGGTTCATGTTTGTTATGATATAAGTCATAGTGAACATTGTATGATTGTTAATGAATATAGTGAATCATAATGTTATATCACGAGTGTTTTTAATTTAAAATCGTCAGTTCTGAAATATTATGTTTTACACATTTTAACTGTAAAGATTTCTACAAATTTTATTTTTTGCAAACATTCTCTTATGATCCACTTTATAAATCAGGTTTTCACCTATCACATTTCACTAAATTCTTGAAATAAAAAGTCAATTTTTTTGGTGAAAAAAACTACTACCTAAAAGATATTCTGTTTATAAAATATCTTTCTGTTATTATGTCCTTCTGTTAAAGATGTACGCTGGTCAAAACTAAAATTATACATAAATTCATTAGTTCGATCTAATTCATAAGTTAATGAATCTGTGTCCTCTTAATTAGCACAATTAATAAGCCTATTTTATTTTGAGAGTGAATACAGGAAAATTTTATTAATAAACAATTAGCTTGAATACACATTCAAAAATGTTAAAGATTTTTCTATAGAAATGTTGACACTCTTTTTACCTGTTACTGTGAAAAGTGTAATATGATTAATTTGAGGATTTGTACAAAATTGTAAAAAATTGTACACCATAAGGGGTAATCTAAATTGTTTGTATTTCTAAGCAAAAATCATGGAAACTATATTGTTTTCCCACCAATCTTGATGTTTCGACATTTCCAAGGTAATTCTTTTTGAAATGTAACTAACTGCTATTGATTACGTTAGTTCCAAACATTTTCCAGTAAAAACTATTCCAGGTCCTTCTGTTAAGTTTTATTTCACCTACCAACAGTTAGGTGAGATTACTTTACAGCGAGACAAGTAAAACCATGGGAGTAGCAAGATTCAGTATAAGGTCTACGCCTGCCTTTTTTTAAAACTATGTACCTTTTCTTAACTATTTTTTATGATTTTTTTAATGGAAATAATGCACTTTGACCTGGAAACTATACCCTCTAAAGATCACTTAGACTCGTGATATAAAATTAGTTTTTCCATGTATATTTCTTCTAATATCATATTATAACATTATAAAGATATTTAAGTTAAGACATTAACATGAAACATCATCCCAATTATAGATTTTGGGGGCTTAAAGACCTAAAAGATGTACAGCATTGAGCAAATATTATATATTGGTAGACCTGGTGGAAATATATTTTAGAAAACTAGGGTGGATAAATAACGCTCTTTTATTTCTATGCAGACAACGTACACATATTTATTTCAACAATATGTTTTAATACAGGAATATGTATACTTTTCCCCGTAAAGCATGCAATGAATGGGCATAAGTACACATATAAAATATTCCTAAAACATATTATAGTTGTTCAGTGTACAATTTGTAATCTTCAAAACTTGGGTATATAATTACAAAATAATCACAACATATTGTAAGATCATAGAATACATAATACTGCTCGTTGTGATCAACAAAACTTGGGTATATATTTACAAATAATCACATGATCAACAAAACTTGGGTATATATTTACAAAATAATCACAACATATTGTAAGATCATAGAATACATAATACTGCTCGTTGTGATCAACAAAACTTGCTTAGATATTTACAAAATAATCACAATACATTGTAAGATCATAGAATACTGCTCGTTGTGATCAACAAAACGAAACGTTTATTTTCCTTTTTACGTAATATTGTCAAAATTTAATGATTGGTGATTAAAGTTGAAACCTTCAACATTACACCCTGGAAAGTTTTCTTCCATGTCATGATATATCTGGGAATTATAATTGTCCTGAAAATAATGTTAACAGTACAAGACATTTTAATATTTTATCCAAACTCTATAAAGGATAAAATCATTACATTTAGGATACTTGTTAAATTCTCTAACATTGATTAAGGAACTTAAGGAACTAAAGTGAATACTAACTTTAGAGAATACAACCAAACTCATACACACACAGTTCTATGATACCACATTTATAATAAGCATGATTGTGGTAGTAATAGTTTACACCACAATACTAAATATTCAAATCCTTGAACTTACATAACTACTTTTCCGTAAGTCTTTATAAATTCACGTTTTTTTAAAAACCATTAACACACAATTCAATATATGGTTGCGTGTTGTAAGTAAGATGACATCCGTTTGAAATAAAATAATAAATTAAAATTTCAGCAGATTATCAATGTTAAAATATATTAAAACTACTCAGGAGCAATTGAAACAGTTTATTTTAATAAGTACATTAAAAATTTGACTAATCCTCTATTATAATTTTAAAACGTAAATATGCTTTAGTGATCATAAGTTTAATGTATATTTCTATAAACATGTTGGTAAAAAAATTAGTTGATCTAGACACAATAAATAACCTTTATTCCTAAATTTATTGAATAAAACGTGACTGAGGTAATGTATCAATCTTGTACTTTATATAAGAGGCAAACTGAGCGTCACATTTCATTATAATAATCCACTTTGAAACACAAAGAAAATTGAGTCAGTTTGTAACTGGATTTTCTTCAGCAAAGGGTTTTCTTCAAAAGACTTTTCTTATATTGATGTAGACCTTCTCTAACTTTATATGCAAAGTTAAAATAGGAGGTGATACAAAATCTGTTTTCATATATCAACTAGTTTATTTTTTGCTATAACAGATACTGTGTATACAATAATATATTTTCTGTTCCATACTAAACATCTAAATATGTTCTTTGGGCGATGCATAAAGTCTACAACACTTCATTTACAAAGATTAAACAAAATGAATACGTATAAAATTCAGTTAAAGAAAGTAAAGCAAAGAAACATTTGAGGACAGTTAATTTATCGGAAAATATATAAGTACATCAACAATAATTACAAGTTTTATTTACTAGTGGTTTATTTCATAAAGCTTTACGGATTTTTGTATGACACGCAACATGCTGTGAGGATTCCAAATGTTAGAAAATGAATTCTTTGAAAACTATTTTGAAATAATACTTAAAATAATGCATGCTTAAAATAATTCCTAAATTCCCACCTAAAATGTTATTATGTCATCCAGTATGCTAAAACATCACAATATAAAATTTAGGTTTTATAAATGTATATTCATAGGAAGCTTCAGTATTTCCCTTTATGTGGAGGCTTTTTAACTTTTCATCAGTCAAAAACTACGAATATTTGAACATTATACTTTAAAAACACATAGAAATGCGTGAAATAACTCATTAGTCTATGTAACTTATACATAAACAAAAATTATGGAATAATCCTAGGCTACGTTTAAAATAGTTAATTTCCAAAAATGAATGAATTGTATAGCGTAGTTATAATGTATCAATTGTAAAGAGTATTGTATTTGATGGTTTCAACAATATGGTGACTATGTAAGCTATAAAATATCTAGTATATGTGTCAGGATATCACTCGTTATGTGGTGCAAACGTAACAAGATTTCAGTTGAGACACTGATAATAAGATGACCTTACAGTACGACAGATATTCCAATACAATATTAAAAATGAAAGTAGGCCTAATATGAGCCACAAAATAATAATGACAAAATTCTAATAATTCAGGAGCCAATTATTTGTGGGAAATATGTTTACGTGTTGTATAACCACAGAAGGTCACTAACAGGGAGATATGAATAGCGTATATGAGTCAATGCAAATGGAAATGGTGGTCGGTGTGACTGGGGAAAGATTTAATTGGCCATATTCTGTCTACATTATTCATTCCATCATACTCTTTACACATTTTTATATTCATTTGAAACAATATGCGATATGTTTTCATGTAAAAAATAATACAAAACTAAATAAAAATGTTCCGATGTTCTTCTTTTAGAGTAATTAACTTTTAGTTCCAATATTAACAATAGTACACCAACTTAAAATACTTATTTTATCTGCAGCACTCAATATTAGTTACTGCAGCATCTCCAAGACCATAAACCATATAGTTGAGTACCTCTAATCTATATTTGTGTACAGATCAACTACATGTCGACTTGGGTGCAAGTAGCGATAATCTACGTTTAAAAAAGAAACTGGATTTGGCATAGATTACCCATAATCTTTAATTTGATGAAAAACCCATATTGTCTACTTGCTCACAAAGTATCTCGGTGCAGTATAATTAAAATCTCTACGTGGACATAGTGTGTCCATAATCTCTACTTGGACATAGTGTGTCCATAATCTCTACTTGACATAGTGTGTCCATAATCTCTACCGAGTTATAAAATCAAATGAAATCGTTTATTGTTCATTGACATTTAAAAATGTTTGGAACATAGTAAATCAGTGCTTATATAAGGTCTAAAAATATCAATATACAATTATACATTATATAAGAACATCATTAAATATAACAGTTATACAAATCAGAGAAAATCATTGATTGCTTAAAAACTCGTCTATTGCATAATACGCCTTGTCTAAAAGATATCGTTTTAACCTGCTTTTGAAAACCTACTCACGATCACTTTTTATAATATTTTCTTTATTATTGGGATACTGCCAAATATGACCGGGCCAAGATATGAGATGATTTCTGAAAAATAGCTTTATAATGAAGAGGTATGTTAACATTACTTTAATTTCTTGTTTTGTAGGAATGACTATGGGTAAAGAAAAGGTATTGACTTTTGAAAAAAAAAAAACAGAGCATTAGTGAAAATATATAAGGATGGGAGGGTTAAATTATACTGATCACGGAACACCTGCCGAAAGCTGTCTCTAAATATCAGACCGAAAACAATCCTAACTGCCCGTTTTTGAAACTTGAAAACTCTATTAAATGATGTGACTGGGGCCGTTCCCCAGAACATGATGCCATATGACAAAACAGGAACAACGTATCCAAAATATATGATCTTTAAAAAAGATATGTTGAGATAACCAGAGAGATATCTAAGGTAAAACAAACAAGAGCTCATTCTAGAGCATACATTTGAAATCTGAGTGTCTCACTTTAGGTTTGAAAAGACATAAATGCCCAAAAATCGAACAGAACCTCCATGAAAGTCGTCAGTAAAGTCTCCATGTAAGGACAATTTTAGAACTTTATTCATAGACATATAGTTTTGTGAAACCACTCACTAAGGGAATTCAATGTAGTGGTTATTTGGATATTCAGAAGTGGCAGGTGATTTGCTTGCAATTCCACATTAGTGTCGTCGGCATATTGAACTACATGACCCACAACATTTCTACTCAAGTCATTGACGTAGTGCAAAAATAGGAGGTACCCAAGATAGGGTAGTTATAAAAAGTACCCTATCTTGGGTACTTTAATAAATAACTTGTTCTGGCAGGTTTATTGTAATAACTAAACATATGTTGACATAGTTTAGGGTTAAAAATTATATTTTTAATGTTTTTTATCAATTAAATTGAAAAATAAATTAATAAACGTACGTGAAAATATGAGTTTTAATAAGTTTATTTTATAAATTACACGACATTTCTAATATGTCTAAAATAACATTTACGTCACATTTCAGTCATTATCTTTCAGTATCATTTTACTAAAAGTGTAAACTTGTAGTTAATTGCCTAATGGCTGAACCACGCCTCATCCCTCTTGGGAGGGTTCACGTTTCGTAATTTGCTTGTTTAGTATATTCCAAGTAAGAATTCTTTTTAAGTTCCCTTTAAAAGCCACACATGTTTTATCTGAAAATATTAGTAAAAAAACTACATATCAGACAGCTGAGGTGTTCTTGTTGAACATTTATATGACATTTTAAGTGTATTTGGGTTAATTGAGTGCCCGTAAACCACTATACATGTAACAAAACGTTCCTTATAATGAAGATACGAAGGATTCCATGACAACACAGGGGGAAATTTTTGGAGGACTGATTCAGAAAATCCAACAATAAAAAATAATAAAAACGAAAGATAAATTATTTCTGTAATAATACAAATGTTTAATATTTTAGAACGTCCGTTAAACCATCAACATTTATATCAGGATACTGACTTCATTTTTGTCCTAATTTCAAGTTGGATTTAATATAAAATATAACAATTTGAGAACTAAAACTATTTATTGGTGGATAATAATTGTTATATAATGTTCTTCTATAGGTTTTATCAGTTATGTACTTATCCATTTTATATGAAGTTTTAATTTTTGTATTTGAACTGTGATTATTATCTTGATGAAAGATTACAAATAATAACTGTACTCGTGCTTGATACATTGTTTAAGGCAGATAGGAATGTACAGTTATCAATGTTTCATTTACTACAGAGATACAAATATTTCATCAAGAACAATAGAATTCTATAATATTGTTACGGGTCACGGCAAGCATCTCCTTGGTCATAGCGCCCCCTCCTTGCGTGGGTCTCCACCCGCGGGGCAAATGTAGGTCTTCCAGGCAGGACTAGAACGGTAGATCATCCACCTGTAGGGGAATCGAGTTCCTTCCTGAATTGGAGTCGAGAGGTTTTAGATGACCCTTCCAGGTTCACCATCACCAGTTCGAGAGTCTTCTGGGCTCACACCTCTAGGTCATATAAAGACACTCGTCGGCCGACCTGACAGTCATTGGGAAGGGACAGTAAAGATTCGGTCAGTGAGTTACAATCTATGGAGTGGCAGAGTCAGGCATAGTAGTCGTGACAGTCAAGTGACCGTGTTTAATTGTGACAGTCTAGTGACAGTGTAGTAACAGTATACTGAACAGTGTCGGATATTTAGTGAATAGTGTGATACGTAATATTGATTGTTGTAAATATCAGTGATTAATTTACATATCAAAATAGTGACTAAGTAATAATTTAAGTTTGTAAATATTTCATAGTGTAATTTTTTAGAACGTGTACATAAAAGAACAATTAGTAGCCAGAAGTAGAATCACCTTTTTATTTAGGACCTGTTGGACCGTGACAATATTGATTTATTTACACAGCTCATAACTTGGTTAATATGAAAAATAAAAAATAGTTTCACACTAAAACCATTACGTTTACAATAGAATTATTTAACTCTTTGTAATAATCTTTTGTTGTTTCCTTTGTTTGAATAATGCCACAAATTAAACACTCTTACATTGAGAAAAAAGTGTTCAACTTTAATAAAACTCCCTTGGGTTGGTATTGAGTTTATCGGTTCACAAGACCAAGAAAATCAACCTTGAACAGTGGTTTCCACTGTAAGTATACTCCCTTTTATTTCCCTTGGGACAAATATTTTATTTCTATCTTCTTTTAAACAGCTAGTTTGCTTAAACTTCATCCGTAAATTTTTTATGGGGAAAAGGATTCTTATTTTATAATTAAGTTATAATTAAATGAATGTAGCAGTCTGTTGTATGCATATATATATATATATATATATACTGTTTTCTACTATTTAAAAATCAAAATCAAAAAAAAATTGTTTTTCCATTTCTTTGCACATATACAAATTGTTCAAATACAACTGGAAAGTATCATTTGATCGTTTATAAAATTTCTTATCTATCAACAAACAAAAAAAGAAACAAAAAAGTATATATAAAATTTATAACTCTACAGTACCGACTAATAATAATACAAAAAAGGTTATGATGGTTTAGCATTTATATAAGTTTTATAAATAAGTTTATTGCCAGGATTTAAATAAATAATATTTATTAATATATGTATGTACATTTAAATATTTATAGTTCCACATACTAAAACTCCTTTTTTGAAAGGGGAATAATGTGTGTATATAATTCTTCCTACAACTATGGGAAATATTAGGAATATTGTGACTCATACTCAGCTACAACTGCCACTTAATTATTCTAAACTAAAGTTTTTGACTTTTTACATAATCTGCAAAACACGTTATAAATAATACAAAAACGTTCCCCTTTTTATATCCCCACAAATAAAATTAAGAAATGCACTTTTCTTCTAATTACGTTCCTACCTTGAAACTAAAAGAAGTATTATATCAGACATAATAATGTTTTTGGAATGACAACCTAGGAATGATTCTTACATAAACGATTTAACCTAAACACATTGAAAATTTTCTTATGCAGACACAAGTATATCTAAGATTTATTTTGGATGGAGGAATATTTTAAACTGAGGGCCAGTTATAATAAAAGCTAATTCGACGTAGACCAAATATAATTATCTCACACATATACAGAGGATGAGACCAAATCTAATTATCTCGCACATATACAGAGGATGAGACCAAATCTAATTATCTCGCACATGTACAGAGGATGAGACCAAATCTAATTATCTCACACATATACAGAGGATGAGACCAAATCTAATTATCTCACACATTTACAGAGAATGAGACCAGATCTAATTATCTCGCACATATACAGAGGATGAGACCAAATCTAGCTATCTCGTACATATACAGAGGATAAGACCAAATCTAATTATTTCGTACATATACAGGAGATGAGACCAAATCTAAGTATCTCGCAGATATACAGAGGATGATACCAAATATAGCTATCTCACAAATGTACAGAGGATGACATTGTTTTTATGAGACGAAATCTTTCTAAAATTATGAGCAATTATGAATGGTCTAAATATTTTATATTTAGACGATTCGAAAATCTTGAAATTTTTATTGCCGTTGGCTGGTATTGGGGCTTAATATACACCGTTGTAGAGTAAGGTTTTTCTATATGTTTTGTATTTTTATGATTTAGGATTACGATTAAGATTACACTATGTAGGATTACGAAAATTATTTTAGTCCAAGAAACTTCTTTTTTTGGAAATTACGGAAAACCTATTGTCATAGAAAATCAATTATGGTGGCCGTATGTCCAATGATTATAAAAGCAATGAATAACCTCACAAACTAATTTTCAAATATCTCCATCAAAGAGACTGGTTTCAGGCCTTTTCGGAGGCAGGCACCCGATTTAAAGGTTTTTTTTAATATATTAGGATTGCGATTGGTGAGGATTTGTTTAGGCAAAGGGTTGAAAAACTAATTATTTTTAACTCTTTTTTTACTGCACATTAAAAATGTTTTTCTCCATTGTACAAAACAAAATTATCTTTAAATATAAACTTTTTTAATGTCATAAGCGTCTAGAAAAAACATAATTACCAATAATTGTATTAAGAGTTTTTCTATTTTAATATTTTCATGTATTTTGACAAACTAAATGGAAAATTGCTGCTGTCCACAGAAACACACCTATTCACCGCATAAGTATTCCGTTGGTTAACGTATCGTCCCTTTCTATTCTTCTGTTTTGTCAGTATTTGTTAAAATAGATTGTATTAGACATATGTTTACCGTAGAATTTCAATTAACTATCTCAATATTGTACAAAAATTATGAAAACCAATCAATGAGCCCATAAAAGCAATCTGTAATGTAGAATTAATTTTCATAATAAAGTAAATAAATAAGTGGCTGAATGGTGAACAAAAGGGAAACAGCCTGCTGCATTAACAAGCTTTTGTACAATAATTAGTATCACTTTGTCAAAACTAATTGTATTTTGTAACTCTCTTCTCATTTAAAAGACATAATATTAAGCAAGAATATCTTTAGTATTAGGGAATAATTGGCTCTAGATTGTAGTATTTAATATCAAAATAGTTAGGAATGAGTATATTTATGCATAAACAGTTTAACTAAAGCAGTCTGTCTCATTTAAAACGCGTTACTCAAGGAAAGAATATTAAACTTTAAACAGAAAAGACCAGAGAATGAAAAAGCTGGTTTACTCTAATGGATTTCCTTAAAGAAGCGTTATAATGTGTTACATCACATATTTTTTCCACAGTTTTTGGCAGTAATGGGACATTTAGAATATGGGATTTTAGAACAATGATAAGGAAATTTATATTTTTTTATTTATTAAAACAGTACGTATTTAAGTCCTGTGAGGTCCTCTACAATTATGTCACAATTAATTTTAGCGATAGTAACTTTGTTAAAGTAGTTCAATTTTTATTTAGTTTTTTTCTTTTCATGCCAGAAAATAAAACATGCCTTAATAATTGTTAGAACTATACTATTGATTATCCATGGTTTAAACATGTTCAGGCGTTTTTAATCCTGCAAGTTAAAGAACCAAAGTAATACTGTAGAACATTATAACATAAAAGTGTTTCATAGAGAAAGATCTTTTTAAGCTTAGAGATTAGTTTTTACAATATTGTAAATTATTGCAATTTTTTTCTTCAGTATTTTCTATAATATATTGGAGTCAAATTTTACAACTAATTGAGACCGGATGGCTCTGTAAAGATTTCAAATATCTCTCCATGAAATGTCATACTTTACTCAGCTTTCAATCTAATTCGCAATTTATCTTTATCCAAATAGTTAACTTTATGAATTTATATGATAAATGACAGCCAATTTAGTATAAATTATCACACAGACGTAATAATAGAAATAAAATAAAATTTTAAAAATTTGATATGAACATTTCTAGACATATACTACTACAAAACAGTATTATATGTAAAACGAAATAGAACTATATTGCATTGATATCGAATAGTTAATGTCGTTACTTTTGATAGGTTATTTATTATAAAATGATACAGGAATAATTAACTAACATTGACATATTTTTATTTTCGTGATAATTATGATTTTGCTCAATTTAGTTCACAATACCTAACTGTCCATTATATACATTTACAAAATATTTATGTAATGTATTTCTTTTCTTAATAAAGTGAAATAATATTTTCTGTATCAACACGTGAGAATTCATCAATATCAATATACAATCGGCATATTGGAAATAATTATAAACTAATTAAAAAGCATAATGGTATAGAAAAATGTGTACTTTTGGCCTGGGTTTTAAGGAATTTATTTTTAATTGATAATAAACATCCACTAGACTATATTTTGGCCTTTTTATAAGGCAAGTCGAACTCTAGAGCTCTGCATCTGGTTAAACTGGTGTTAAGGAACATTAGACATATAATACTGGTAAAATAAGTAAATTTACTACAATAAAATTCAGTAGTTGTACAAAAAGTAGGTTTTAATTTTGTGCCCCAACAATTGTCATCCTTATTGTGAAAGAGTATGTTACGTACGTATCACTGCAATATATTTCGCAAAACTGATATGCCATCTAAACATGAATTCAGGTAATATTTTAAGAATAAACATGACCATGAAGAAGTATAAGAGATTAAAGATCTAAATGGCACATTGAACTTATACTGTTTTGACTAAATTACTGGATGTAAAAAATAACAATATAATTAACTATATAAATATTAATTAATTTACGTTTATTATTTCTGGGTGTATACGCTGAGGCATTTACTTCTCTGAGGTGCCAAATCTGTTTGAATCAGGTATTTTATCAGTCAGCTCTATAGTTCCTGTTATTTCCCAGGTGGTATATCCACTTACATCGGATTGAGGTATAAATGTACTTCCATAGGTAATGTATACAATATGTTGGGATTGGAAAAGTTTTTCTTTGGTAAAACAAGATAAAATATACGATAGCAGGTTTCTGAGTTCCACACTATATGAATGCGTTTATTACAACAACACAAGTTTTATTATTAACTGTTATACATACATATATATATATATATATATATATATATATATATATATATATATATATATATTAACATATATAAAAAATAATAAGTAAACGCATTATCATGTAACACTCCTAGTGCAGCCGTTCAAACTTTACCTCTGAGGTTTCTGGGCTAGACTGGAGAATCGACATAGGCAACGTCGCATCCAGACCTCCACAGCCCTCCTCTAAATATCACATCCGGTGACTCACAATTGGGAAGAATATAGGAAGGTACAAATTAATTTTTTTAATGGGAATTAAAATATTTTTAGTGTTTAACTGGGAAGTACTTTTTTTACTGTTTACACATTTTAAAAAGCGAAGTGAATCGGACATTTTCAACTTATAAAATCTATCAGGCCCTAGTTTTTATTTATCTAGACCGGAAAAAATTAGCCATGGGACAGAAATTAGCCAAGCACTCATTTTATACAATGTTGCCATGTTGTGCTCCCCTCTGAGGTAAAGTTAGAACGGTTGAGTATAAGTCAATTCACAGAATGTGCCGCCATTAATGAAATCACTGCTACTAATAAAATCGCTTACATATTTCAGGAATGTATTCTATGGGCAAAAATAAATACAATATTTGTGTTAATTTTGTGTCTTAAACTGCTTCTGTTCCCAGATATCCGCCAATTCGTTTTGTTTTACTAAATAATCTATAACTGTGGGGTGACTCTGCCGATTGAGTTGACCTTTTAAATACAATAGTCATACAAGGATCAATGTCATAATAAATGTTCAACCCATTACTGTATTGAGTTTTAATATGGTGGCAGTATTTTAAGTTAAATAGCTCAAAAACCGTAAGTGATTATTAAATTTGTTAAGTATGACTTTTGTAGCCTTCTAACCCTTTCGGGACCCTTATTTCGTCGTTTATGTTTTTTTGCTTGAGGACGAAATGACGAAATATGGTCATTGCTAAAATTTAAGTTGAGGACCGAATGACGATATCCCGTCATTCAAAGTTTGTTACATATAAAATCAAATTTACCGCTTACGATATCTTGTACGTCTTTGGGATGGCACGCAGACGTTCGAGAATGATTTTTAACGTCTGGAGCCAGCTGTTGGAATATAACATCAATGAAAAGAACTGAGAATAATAGACAGAGAGTTAAATTTAACAGACGAATCTGACAGTATTAAGATAATATTTCATGTTATATTTTTTATTTTCAATCCAATTGTTACATTTTTTCTGTGTTTGTAGTTGATTAAGTTTAGACTTCAATAAAACAGTTTCCCACGTGTATAATATTTTTGTTTATAAGCTGTAAGTGTACAGATTTTTTTAACAAAATACACTTTTTATTCACAAAATATAAATATTTTAAAATTATGAGATGATTTTTTGGAAATTTATTCTGATAAAGTACTCCATTAAAAACATTCTGGTCAAAGAAGTACCCTTGTATCTTCATTAGAACAGATAGGAATTGCATATATTTCTAAAGAAACCAGTTTTAAAACGTTTAATTACAGCTAGACTCTTAAAATAACCTCTAGAAAGTTAGCATTGCCAAGAGCACTGCACATGGTGTGGATTATTTAGCTCTTTTAACTTTGCAAAGCTTTAATTTGAAAGTTTTTTATTTATTTTGTTATTACAGCCTTTATTTATCAACAATATATGAAAATCATAAGTTTATTTTTCACTTTAAGCTTTGCATTGTAATTAAAGTAATAAAATTGTACACATCAAAGGTCTTCAACAAAGTCCTTTGAACATTTCAGTTTTCTCATAATTGACAGTTTGTAAAAATAAAAGTCAAAATACTTTATGAACATTGAGAACGTTAAATCACTGAACGCAACAAAATATTATCAGAAACAATTTTTGAAATATTTATGGTTTTTGTCTTATTTTACTTAATAAAAATAGTATAGCCACCATTTATAGTATAAAAATAAACATTTATTGTGGAATTGACATTTATAGGAATAGAAAAAAAAAACAAATCTTCAACTCAATTGGTTAAGTGACTCTACAGGTATGAAATAAAACATGGCAGATACTTGGGAACGGAATCATTTAATAACACACCTTTCATGTACATTTCTTTCTGTATTATGGCCCATAGGATCAGTTACTGAAATATGACCGCACATTTAATATACACCCTGTATACCTTAATGCAAATGATTCAGTCACTATCTTCTATTACGTCTGTTACATTCCAGGAATACTCAAGAAAGTTGATATTTCTCGCTAGTATAAAAAAATCATGAATACGTACTCTAACTGAACAGTTAAACAGTTTTGTGGTAGTAAATATTTTGTAAATTCATTTCTTTGTTTAAAATACATGGCAAATCTCTTCATTTTTTGGACAAGTTCCTTTCCTCAATTGTTTTATATTTCATCATAAAATTGATTAAAGATCTCAATTAATTCAGGTATATTGTAAAAGAATCTCTATTTTAAAAATAATTTAAATAAATTTCAACACGAGCTTTGTGGTTGTTTTAAGTATTAAAAGGGTATATACCGATTTATTTTTATTTTACTTTCTTTTTGTTTATTTTTTTATGTTGCAACAAAGTGTTCAAATATTTTATTATTAGTTAAAATACACAAGTGCAGTTGTATTAGTTACTATGCTATGTTATTGTGGCTAATACTAATATTCATAGTACTCTTATATATAAATTTATTATGTTTAAGAGCAACATAACCATAGGCCTTTCACTTAACGTAAATACGACACTTATCTAATGTCATTCATATTTGAACCAAACAAGCGCCTAAATACGAGTACATCTGCTTATTTTAACAACATCTGCTTCTTCTATTTTCTATTTCTTCTTCTTTAATGTATTAACATTAAAGAGGGGGGGTGTATGAACTTATACTAACAATAAGTTCATACACCATAATTATTGTAAAATAATATAACTAAAGTTATTTCATTGGCTATTTTTATTTACTAATTTATTGTACTGATAGTAGACACTTTTTTCAAACTTCGTAAAATAATTATACAAACCTAAATTGCAAAAATATGAAGTTTAACAAGTATTAAATTTTTATAATATAAATAGCTCTAATAATTACTCTTTGTTATAAATAATAGTTCAACTTTCAACAAACCACGTGATTGAAAATTACATCTAAATTGCTTATATTATGATATATAATATTTTTGTAGTGTAACCATACATCGAAAATTCACTGCAGTACGTGGAAAAGTTTATTTTAACCAAATACACCAAATTATAAATTATTAAATCTTTTTTATATGCTGAACTCATCCCTTCTCAAATTAAGTTTTAAAACACTTTTTATGTTAAAAATCGCTTTAAAAGGCACTTTAGGTAGGCTTGCTGATAAATAAGATTCTACGGCTTTTACAAATAATTAAAACCTCTTGTGGGACCAACTGAAAAATCTCAATTTGCATATAAATTGGAGTTCGATTCTCGGAGCGGCAATTCAGTTTCAGATAAACATTTCAGACTATAATAAATACTTGAATACGCTTTAATTTTGAGTTTAAGTTTAAAAATTATCATGGAAATCTGATTAAAACTGTATGATGTAAAAATATACGATATGAGGTTTTACATGAATGTACTGTGTATCTTCTTAGAACTGCCCAATTGCTTTGAAAATTTAGTATACAAGATACAAAACATAAGTTAATAAAAAATGAATTAATAAAAGAAAAAATAATTTTAGAGGTAAATATGCAAATTAAACAAGCATTTTATGTATTTTTATTTTTTTAATTTCATTATAATTGTTTAGTTACTACTATTTAAGAATATATATTTTTTAAAGAATATACATAACTAATTAAAAGATAGCTGAACGAATATTTCTAAATTTAAAGTTGATAAGATACGTGTGTGCGTATTGTTTGCGATGTATTATTGTAACCACTCTCGTTCTTACACAAGATAAGTGATGAACTCCTTCATCAATATTCAGTTAAAGTCAGACGAGACCATCCCCAAGTCTCAATTACAATTGATCTGTGATGGAGGTTCAAGATGTAACACCTTGAATAGACATACAAAACAAATAGGATACAAAATGTAATATTGCTTTGTATTGAATTATGTACAAACATCACACTCTTCTACTTTAGAAATAGATAAACTGTAGTCGGTAGTGAAGTTTGTTTAAGCCCAGCTTCATAATCTAAAGCTCAGTTCAATCCCAACCACAGTCATGACGAATTTTGAAAGAGATCAGCTGATAATCACCGGATTTTCATGTCTCATTGTGCTATTATTAATTGACGGCGTTTTTTTAAGGAATAGTTGCCTTACTTTGTAGCAATTGCTACATTCACTTATCTACACATATGGTTAGGTGTAAGAGTGGACTTTATAGTCCTAACCTACAATTTGTATAAGAAGAAAATACAATAAAGACATCATTCATTTCATTTTCAATACTTAAAAAAAACACTCTTACGAAATCCATATCACCCACATAATGATACCACATCTTTAACAATAAATAAACATTATTTTCCTGTAATTTCAAATAGCTACCATTTCTTCACAGAATTTTATAAACTGACCTACCCACATACTTTTGATAAAAAAGAAGCCTGTGTTGGACTCTCCATGAACAATTTACTCAACAACGGAATGGAAATGTTGACTACCATAGTTTATCAATGGCTTGAAATGTGAAAAAAACGTTATATAATACTCTAACAATAAACTAATTTTAAATGGCATCAGATTTTATATTATAAAATGATAGGTTGGTTTATGAATGAATAACACAAAATAGGAAATATACTGTCCGTTTAATTTACATTTTTGATATTTAAGAAATAAAATTATACTTTAATTATAAAGTAAGAAACTTCATTTTACATTTAAAAAAACTGCAATTAAAAACAACTCTACAATATACAAAAATGAAAATATTTGTAATGTCATTGACACTTGAACTGATTAACTTGTTAATTTGTTTTATTACTTGAAATATGTTCATATTTACTTTTCGTAATCGCATAAGGAGTAAGCACGTATTTAAAATACTATTTGGTTTTCAAATTTACTTTTACTGCCAAAATTTATTCTGAAAGAAATCAGTATTCACTCTTTAAAAAAGCGTCAGTTTCTTGTTTGAGAATGTGTGTGTTATTTTAAATAAAAAGTAAAAGCTTGATATACAGTACTTTCATAGATTCAAGGGATGTATGAATCCTAAAAAGATACTTGAATATTTAGAATTTTAAATTGTATAAGGAATATATGAATTAAAATTTTGTTTGCTAAAAGAAATGTGAATCTTTTATTCGTGATGTTTTATTATTAGACAGAATATGATGATGGAAGGAGATATAAAAGGGAATCATGAGTATTTATCATCTTTAGTGTCTTAGCTTGAGTGTCTTAACCTTCCATTGAAGTATTCGTAGAAATAAGGTAATTAAAACAAGTTACTTAGTAAATCATGACTCCTAAAAGGTCTTTTAAGGTTAGTTTATGTTTTATAATTTTAGTAAACTTGCATTAGTTTATAAGAATCTATTGAAGGAAAATATTAAATTTTATGTAGTAATATATCCTTAAGATGACGATGAGTATTTATGTGGGTGAATAACTGATTAACCCACCCCATTACCACTTTTTATGTATGAGTGGGTTAGCGGGTCTTTACCACTGTATGTGTATGGGTGAGTGAGTGGGGGGTAAGGACTTTTTTCTTGTAATGGTAAAAGTCTTAAATTTATGAAACTTTTAGAAAATATTCCTGTCTACTACGTATTGAAATATAAATGCAATATATTAACGAATTTTTAAGTAATAAAGGTGCAAATTTGATGCACAGTGTAAAATTACCCACACATACAGTGGTAAAGACCCGCTAACCCACTCATACACAAAAAGTGGTTTAACAAAATGAATGGTTGTGAGGAGTGTCTATTAGCTAGATATCTCATTACTTTATCATTTAGTTCCACGCAAATACGTTCTAACCAAAGCAATAAACGCATTCACTAATAATTAACAATTCTTAATTAGGTCAATTTGAATTAATTGGAATTCATGAATAATTATGATGAACAGTAGTGAAATTCTCATGTATAATTATACTAATAAATGGTTTTGGTAACGTCTTTTGCTAAGTTTTGTAGTTGACAAATGTAACATTATAAATTTAATCTGTTGCTCTGAGTGAATAGGCTGACATAAAGACATAATTTAAGAGCACTTCGATAGAAAATTTATTCTAATAAATTGGGTACAAAGTAAAGTTTATTCATATTTATGAAGTGTTCAATTCAAACAGCTTTTGTGAGTTTTTCTTGATAATTGTACAAATGAATTTTGTTTAAATTGACATATTATTTTCATTATAATTGTAGTTTGTATTTTTTTAAAGAGTCTTCAGTATTAATTTTTACTTTACAAAAAAATTTATTTCATGGATATACTTTTAGAAGGCCCGTTCGTAAGCATTAATTTTAATAAAGATTAAAATTGCACACTGATAACTAGGTATTACATATGTATAATACCTTTAGGTCGTAACTTTTCAAACCTTCACAATTATTTGCTATATTAAAAGATATTTAAAAACAACCAAACTAATGCTGTCCTAGTATATTATTAATGTTTAAAAATTTGAACAAATATTTAAAAAATATTTCATAATTCAAACATTCAAAAGTTGTAATTCATAATAGTTGTATCATGTTGACAACTATTTAGTTATGATGGTGGGACTCATTAAATACATTTTCTTGCGTTCTAAAGATGACGACACATTGTTGAAGGCACCTCAACACTCGCTCTGACTTTTGAGGCCTACATTTTTTTGAAAGATTTATTTTTTTCATTAGGCACCTAGTAAATAGTAATCTTTGTACATATTGTATTTGTGGTGCTGATCCCAGTTAACTAGTATAAATATGTTTCATTTTAAAATATTATATTAAAACATAATAATATATCTGTTCACTGTATGTAACTTATATATATATATATATATATATATATATATATATATATATATATATATATATATATATATATATATATTTTATTCTATTATAAATAATCTAAATTTAAGTATTGCAATTATATTATAATATGATCCCCTCCCATCAAGGTAATACTCACTCTTGCTTCGGTATTGTATTATTAAAGACTGAGAGGTTTTAACGAGGTAAAATAAATAATACTATTCACTTTTGGTCACAAACAGGGTAAACAATATTTTGATGAATTGGCATTTCTTTGTGCCTGATTCTCGGTCTTTTGGAATGAGGTCACAGGTTACAATTCAAAACCGGTTCTTTCAGTTAATTTTTCAATCACCCCAAATAAGGTGTAACAGGAACATATTTTGTCTTGTACATAAACAAAATTTTGAATCAGATTGTCTAAGTGTGTATGAAACTGGCCCTGCATTGTTTTTGTTAGATTCCTTCTGGCCTAAATATTTATCAGTTTTCCTAAGTATTTAAATTAAATTGTTTATTCCTAAGATATATTAAATGTGTAGTACAAATTATGTGTAGTACAAATTATGTGTAGTACAAATTATGTGTAGTACAAATTATGTGCACGCAAATTGTTTGCTTCTTTTTATTAAAGTAATCTTAATAATCACACGTCTTTCTTCTTTTCCAAGCTTAATAATGTAATCCATATACTAGACTTTTAAGAATAAACCAGATCAACCTTATTTAGTTAAACTAAATCAGAAATATTTAGTAAATAATAACACATTTAAAATAACATACATCAATATAGACGAAGTATTATTTAAAATAACATACATGAATATTGACTAAGTATGATTTCAAACAACATACATGAATATTGACGAAGTATGATTTAAAATAACATATATCAATATTGACGAAGTATGATTTAAAATAACATACATCAATATTGATGAAGTATGATTTAAAATAACATACATCAATATTGACGAAATATGATTTAAAAGTACCTACTTGTAAATTAATTCTACTAGCTTGTACAATAGTGAATATTGTGTGTTTAGGCGATCCGTATCACAGTGAGATCAACATTCAAACAATGGTTGCCATATTGTATGGATTATCTAATCTCGTGTATAATGGAGATGTATGAGTACTATCAGTTGTTATAGTAGAGCTGTCAGTATGTGATATGTACGTCACGTTACAGACAAGGTACAACTCACACAAAGACAGAACGAACATCCTCTTAACTTTTGTTATAGAAGCCATTTCAAATCTCTTTATATTTAATACAGATTACTCAGGCCTGGAGAAGAGCATAAAAAAAATACGTACGTTTAACGTTCAGGCCAAACCATGTGTTTGAACCATGCAGCTTCATAACAAAAGTCCTATAATAATGCATTATACTTATGACATTTATTGCAAATTAATTCTCTGTTACTTATGATTTGCTCAAATTTTTGCTATACTTGAAACGAGTGTTTTTCGTAGAAACTCATTATAAGTAAAGTAAATCAACTTACTATAGAAAACCATATTGAACACTTTACGTTTATGATAACTATTAAAATAATATTTATCATTATTTTAATTACTTTTACTTTTGTATAAAACAGAAGTTCAAGCAAGTATTAAATGGAAAATATGATAATATAAACATTAAAATAGAAATGTTTACTGTCCCCAACAGCTAAAGTAGCAGATCGCAAAACCTGGTTTATTTAACTTCAGATTAATATCTTTAGTTAATATACTTATTTATCAGTATAAAACGCTGTTTATACAAAAATATGAATAGTAAATAAAATGTTATTTTCAAACAGTCAATTCCTAAATTCGTTCAACTAAATAATCACTAAACTAATTTTAAAAAACGGTTTACATAATGGATATGCGAATATATTATGTAACAATAGTAAAACCTATGAATTCTTCCACTTATTCTAGAATTTAATATATTCCCTTCTTGTTACGGCGTCATTAAATATAGGAACGAAAATAGATATGAATAAGTGAGTGACCAGTTCTTATCAGCTTGCTTTGACATATTGACATACATGGTAAATAAATTATTTATCTAAATATGTTCCCAAAAATTAATTAAGTTGAGCAATTCAAAAGTGTTTTCTCTGACAATTCCACTCAGCTGCAATAATAATGATGAACTCATCTTAGATTTATTTATTGAATACAACCTTAGATTTATTTATTGTCTTGATATGAAATTATATGTTGTTTTGTAAAATCAAAAATTGGTAAATCTTACAGTGAAGATAACAACTTGCCGATACAGTGCGTTTCATTCTTGTATGATACAATTAAATTATTTAATTTAAAGAGCATTTTACAATGTCAATTTAAGATATATTCTCTTAACATACTTGATAGTTATATTTCATTTACATCACTTAAAAAGCATACAATTTTCAGTGTTCTTTTGTAGAATTTTTATTATGTAAAATAATTTAAAACTAATATAGGAATATTTAAAAGTATTGTTTTATAAAATACCAATGTTTGCCTTTATAGTTCTTAGTATGATAATTTTTTGTAAAATTTCAGCATAAAATATTCAGATAAAACATATAAAGTACCTGTATTCAAGATATTATGATGTAAACATATAAATGTGTTAAGTGGATTAGTTACTTCCAACAATACTGTGAAATATCAGAAATTTATTTTGTAAAATAAATCTAATGAATTTACTTTATTTTGAATTTCTTTAAACCAAGTAAAGTAAATGATAAATAATATGATAAAACATATAAGTCAACTATGATTTATTTTTAATGTCTAGGGTCTGTTATGTTTGTACAATAACATTCTATAGATAACATTATTTTTTACTTTGCTATGGCTATATTACATATATGAGAAATATTTATAAGATAAAGATTCATAAAACAGATTTGAATGTTTACATCTCAACACGCATACTAGACGAGGATTTAATTTTACCAGAGAGTCTGAGTTTGATCACATGTATTTTTAACAATAAATTATCAAGAAGATTAACATCGTTACTTGTAAGGAACATAATGTAATAATATCCCACAGTTCACTAAGGACATATTCCTGGTCTCTTAAAATTACAAAGATGTGTGTAAAAGAATTTACTACAATCTCTGAAGATAACTTTTAAATCATTTTCAAAAAAGTAAATAAATTATCAATTGTCTCTATTGAATACAAAATAAAATATTGAATTCTGTGCATATTTAACTAAACAAATCGTGTTTTATGTTTAACATTTAACTAATACCAAAATACATAGTTTACGATCTTTATCATACATTATAGTTTGATCTTGGCAATATTAAAAGCAACAACAACTACAGAGAATTAATTCAGAAATTTTAACAGCACGGAATATTGTAACTAAATAGTGTTAGATTAAATTGAGTAATCAAATGAAGAGAAAGGGTGAAGTAAACGTTTTCATTAGTTTCTACTGAGTAAGGTATAAACCTGATTACACTATGTTACCAGTTGATGTAGAACTTCATTGCAAATACGAATTGGATTTAGAGGGGGAAACAAATTAAGTAGAAATCGAATATAATTCATTCTTCAACAATAAAAATAAAACATTTGTACATAATATATAATAATTAAAAACACTAATATAATTTAGCTCTACTATATTTGTTTTATATTTAACATAATAATAATCTTTATTTTCTCAAAACATCTTACATATATGGTACATATTTACAAAACAGGTTTGAAAATGCCAGTTCTGTCTTTACAAAAATTATAAACATAACAAAAATATAATAACATTAACAATCATTCCTGCTACACAAGAAATTACACAGTAAATTACACAATTATGAGTTACGTTTGAGAAAACAAAAGGAAAAACCTCCAAGGCATAAGCCTGATAGGAGGTCTAGGTGAGATACAAATTCAAAAAGTGGCTAAAAATAAAAATACCAACATAGAAAAAAGAGCTTCCAAAAGCGTACTGTACTATCCAATAAAATAAATTGTAAGTAAAAATAATGTGACTCAGAGCCTATATAAAATAATAAAATAAATACAAAGAAAAATTTAAAGACATTATTGAACATTTAAAATGTCTTCAACCGTGTTTTTTGTAAGCAACCAACTTCTCAATAATTTAACGATTGAGCAGCAACATTCAACTATTTTATCTGCATTATATTTTTTATCATCTACTATATTGAGTGTGATTAGTTTAAAATAAACCCGTGTGAAAAAATGTGAAATTATATAATAATGATATTTGTAATGTTCTAATAATATAATAATTCACTATTTCATATAGGTATGATAAGTGACAGTTTTTCAATTATTTGACATATGGAGGACAAAGGCGAGTGATATTCAAGTCTATTACTTTTTATAGGTTATCACGATAATTCCAAAATGGTATGATTGATTTAATTGTGATCAAATAGAGATAATTCAGATACTGTATCAAAATTTTTTTAAAAATCATTTGATTTCCGAAGAATAATTAATACTGGCAAGATTTTAACAATAAATGAAAACAATTATTTATAAGAAAACAATCACTGTATCACTGTACGTGTATGGGAGGGCCAGTACCACTGTACGTGTATGGGAGGGCGGGTGGGCCAGTATCACTGTACGTGTATGGATGGACGGGTGGGTCAATATCACTGTACGTGAATGGGAGGGCGGGTGGGCCAGTAACACTGTACGTGTCTGGGAGGGCGGTTGTGCCAGTAGCACTGTACGTATCTGGGAGAGCGGGTTGGCCAGTAGCATTGTACGTGTCTTGGAGGGTGAGTTGGCCAGTAACACTGTACGTGTCTGGGAGGGCGGTTGTGCCAGTAGCACTGTACGTATCTGGGAGAGCGGGTTGGCCAGTATCACTGTACGTGTTTGGGATGGCGGGTAGGCCAGTACCACTGTACGTGTATGGGAGGGCGGGTGGGCCAGAATCACTGTACGTGTATGGGAGGGCGGGTGGGCCAGTATCACTGTACGTGTATGGGAGGGCGGGTGGGCCAGTATCACTGTACGTGTATGGGAGGGCGGGTGGGCCAGTATCACTGTACGTGTATGGGAGGGCGGTTGGGTCAGTATCACTGTACGTGTATGGGAGGGTGGGTAGGCCAGTATCACTGTACGTGTATAAATGGACGGGTGGGTCAGTATCACTGTACGTGTATGGGAGGGTGGGTGGGCCAGTACCACTGTACTTGTATGGGAGGGCGGGTGGGCCAGTATCACTGTACGTGTATGGATGGACGGGTGGGTCAGTATCACTGTACGTGAATGGGAGGGTGGGAGGGCCAGTACAACCGTACGTGTATGGATGGACGGGTGGGTCAGTATCACTGTACGTGAATGGGAGGGCGGGTGGGCCAGTACCACTGTACGTGTATGGGAGGGCGGGTGGGCCAGTACCGTCGTATGTGTATGGGAGGGCGGGTGGGCCAGTACCACTGTACGTGTATGGGAGGGCGGGTGGGCCAGTACCACTGTACGTGTATGGGAGGGCGGGTGGGCCAGTATCAACTAGACCATAGATGCAACTGGTTCTGAAATATAGTTTATGAATTGGGGTTTGTTATACATTGTGTCCGGTAAAGCTACAGTGGTAAAATATTTGTTAAATTCTTTTGCTACAGTTAATTTATCTTGAACTATTTCTTCACCAATTTTTATTTCAATCGGTTTTGATTTATTGAATAATTTTTACTGTTGTGCTGACTTGTTGATAATTTTCCAAGTGGTTTTTGAGAATTTTTCAAAAACCGCTTGGAAAATTATCAACAAGTCAGCACAACAGTCAAAATTATTCAATAAATCAAAACCGATTGAAATAAAAATTGGTGAGGAAATAGTTCAAGATAAATTAACTGTAGCAAAAGAATTTAACAAATATTTTACCATTGTAGCTTTACCGGACACAATGTATAACAAACCCCAATTCATAAACTATATTTCAGAACCAGTTGCATCTATGGCCTTGACCCCGGTATGTGAGAAGGAGGTGGCTAGTGCCATTCAGAGACTACGCCCAAAAAAAACCTGCGATGCCAATGGGTTGTCTGTATGGCTTTTAAAACAGTGCTGTCAGCACTTGCTGAAGCCACTCACAAAATTGATAAATTTTTCATTTGAATCAGGACGTTTTCCGTCACTTTTGAAGACAGCAAAAGTTATTCCAATTTACAAAAAAGACGACCCTTTACTCAAGAGCAATTATCGTCCAATTTCAATTCTTCCTGTCTTTAGTAAGATTTACGAAAGGATCTTCTATGATAGACTTTCAAGCTTCATTAAGAGTCACAATTTATTGAATCCAGAGCAATTTGGATTTAGAAAGGAAATGTCCACAATTGATGAAATCAATAAACTTTTAGACACTGTTGTCGATGGCTTGGAGGGTAAAGAACAAGTGCTTAGTATTTTTCTTGACCTCTCCAAAACATTTGATTGTGTGCATCATGAGACACTGTTGCACCTTTTAGAAAAATCTGGATTTAGAGGTTTACCACACAGCTGGCTAACTTCGTATCTTAAAGATCGGAACCAGTGTGTACAGATTTCAAATGTAACTTCAAATAAAAATAGAATGCTTCATGGAGTCCCCCAGGGTTCGGTCCTAGGGCCACTTCTTTTTTTAATCTATGTCTGCAGATTAAATGTGAATGGGAGGGCGGGTGGGCCAGTACCACTGTACGTGTATGGGAGGGCGGGTGGGCCAGTATCACTGTACGTGTATGGGAGGGCGGGTGGGCCAGTATCATTGTACGTGTATGGATGGACGGGTGGGTCAGTATCACTGTACGTGAATGGGAGGGAGGGTGGGCCAGTACCACTGTACTTGTATGGGAGGGCGGGTGGGCCAGTATCACTGTACGTGTATGGATGGACGGGTGGGCCAGTATCACTGTACGTGTATGGATGGACGGGTGGGCCAGAATCACTGTACGTGTATGGGAGGGCGGGTGGGCCAGTATCACTGTACGTGTATGGGAGGGCGGGTGGGCCAGTATCACTGTACGTGTATGGGAGGGCGGGTGGACCAGTATCACTGTACGTGTATGGGAGGGCGGGTGGGCCAGTATCATTGTACGTGTATGGATGGACGGGTGGGTCAGTATCACTGTACGTGAATGGGAGGGAGGGTGGGCCAGTACCACTGTACTTGTATGGGAGGGCGGGTGGGCCAGTATCACTGTACGTGTATGGATGGACGGGTGGGCCAGTATCACTGTACGTGTATGGATGGACGGGTGGGTCAGTACCACTGTACGTGTATGGGAGGGCGGGTGGGCCAGTATCACTGTACGTGTATGGGAGGGCGGGTGGGCCAGTATCACTGTACATGTATGGGAAGGCGGTTGGGTCAGTACCACTCTACGTGTATGGGAGGGTGGCTGGGCCAGTATCACGTCTAATGTAAGTATCAATCAATCCAAGTATGAGATATTTTACTTATAATAGAGTGTCAGGATCAGTACTTGTACGAGCTAAGGAAATCATGGCTCACAAATAAAAGTAGAAGGCCGATGTATTACGAGCGATCGAATCATGGGGCACGGACAGCGAGTAGATTGAGTACAGCTGCGTACGAATCATGGGGCACGGACAGCGAGTAGATTGAGTACAGCTGCGTACGAATCATGGGGCACGGACAGCGAATAGAATGAGTACAGCTGCGTATGAATCATGTGACACGGACAGCGAGTAGATTGAGTAAAGCTGCGTACGAATCGATTCATTTTAACTTAAAATAGTCTGTAAAATTCATCTAACAAATATTCTTTATTTTATTTTTGTAAACAAAATACAGTATAGAAGTGGTAAATAAAAGCAAAGTGTGATATGAAACTCGTATGTATGTAGAAATGTTGTTTTTAAAGTAAGTAAGTTGTTTTTTATTTAAAATAGTTGTTGTGCAAAACAGGAGAGTTTAGGACCCATTCCGGTAAAGGTCGGAGTGTGTAAAAGCCGGTTTATGTTAATGGCCATCCTTAAAGAAGGCTTTGCAGGGCTTTATAGCTCGTGTATACCTCCGCAATGCATACTTTTATATAAAACTTATAAGCTTTTGGACAACAAATTTTAAATGTGTTGAAAACAATTTTAGAGTGTTTTTAATTTGCAAAATCGATGAAAATAAAGCTACTTTATTAAGTATGTATATTTAAAATAATAAAATTTGACATATATTCGGTAACTTTGCACATTCGTTTTTTATGTTAAAAGTTAAATCCATTTTGCCACAATTCCGTGATTAATAAAATAATTTTACAAACACAAACATATAAAACTATGACAATCTAATTCGTTATAATTACGTTGCACATTCGTTGTAATTAAGTACAGATAAATTACGAGATGAGTTCTATAATTAAACCTATACTGAAATACTATAACTTAAAACCATCCATTTAGTGTCATCTCGATCCAAGACTGGACAACTTGTGAGGACCTTTAGGGTTCAGAAATATCTTTCTGCAGTATCTTATAATCTCAATTATTTATTTAAAGTACTTGAAGATATTTTATACTCATTTTACTACTAACAAAAACATTCCAATAATCCTGCCAATTATAACTATTACTTAATAATACGTTTGGTAAAAATTCAATTCAATTTTAAATGTTTTAATGTTTAGTGTAATGTAAATAGTGACGTTTATGGAAAGCCTGATGATGAAGCTCTATGCTTCGAAATGTACATAGCAGATTATGTCTGAAGAACTGTTGACAGGAAAAAAAGGTAATTTAACCAGTATTATTTCTATTTCAATTCTCCTTAACTTTTATAAAAGATTGTAGTCATTGATAAGAATTGTTCTAAATGTTATATCAGGTTTAATTTTAAATATAATAATTATATACTACCAAAAAATTCAAGAACTATTAAATAATATTTTGTTTGTTTTCTTGAAAACAAAATTTAACTAATAGATATTAGAAATATAATCATTATTATTGGACATTTGTATTCTTTTCTCCAAGTAAAAAATATGGTTAATGAAAGTGTAATTTAAAAATAATATCTTTTTTATTTTATTTTTTATATTATTATTACATAATAATAAAGATTTTGCATTCGATTAAATAGAATAAATTATTGACATTAGATTTTTTACTATTATATTTAAAATTGTTGTACTAGTATATAATACCCAGTACTTTTAATTAGTACTGGAATTTAAAAAAATTTTAATATCATTGCAATTAATAGTTAAATAGTTGTAATAATGTTTATCCGCTAATAATTACAAGGAGTAAATATTTGTCCGGAAGGAAACTGATCCATTAGCATGCAGCTTCAGCGTTCATGTTATGAGATTTAGAATTCTGCGGATGGGTAAGCTCTGATTAAAATGTAAATCAAGTTGCTGAAGCGTGAAAAATATAATCCTCTTGTCCAAACAGTTTCAACATAAGAGATCAATGAAATTAATATTGTCTAGTTTTATACAGAAAATAACAATATATTAATAATAATTTTACTAAAATAATTATTAAAATGTTATATTTCATATAGGTATGATAAGTGACAGTTGTATATTTGTCATATGGTCGACAAAGACGAGTGACATTCACGTCTGTTACGTGACATTTCCAAAATGATAATTTATTATTGATTGATTTATATGTTATCAATTGGAGGTAATGCAGATGTTGTATCAACAATTTTTTTTTAACATTTTATTTCCTAAGAGTAACGTTTTAAAAATTATTATATATGTATAAATGTGTAATTCAATTCGTTATGATACAAAATTAGTTGTATTTAAAAACAAAATTTATTTGGCCAACAAATACATGTAAAAATATTTTTAAACGTATTTTTATTTGGATGTGTCTAATGAACGTAACACAATGTATGTTCATTATATTTAATGGAAGATACAATTGAACATTAAATATGGACGCTTCAATCCTGCACAATTACGGCCGACTGAGACTAATGTTTTATTACTTTTGTTGAAATGTAAATCAGCATTACTCACTGGCTCGAATGGTTTCATAGTTCTGTTGTATTCACTGGTACCACATGACTACGAATGTGGTTTAATGCAACTTTGAAACACAAATCCATTTTGTGTTATCAGCGTAAAATCTTTTCTATTTGTTTCGTTTGATGTTATATATCCCTACTATTGAATAAACAAATATTTTATTTAATAACACATTTCACGTTTCCAGCTATTAAATTATCAACGTGAGCCATTTCAATTGTAAACGATTAAAATATAGGTGTCTTATTAAAACGTAAAATTTAAAACTCTTTGGTAAAAAAAAGTAGATATTTTTTAAGCAGACTTATATTAAACTATGAAAATATCATACAAATATCAAAATACACGTGTGCGAATTCTAATAAATAAACACTAAATAATGTTACGTAAGACATAAAAAAGTTGTTATGACAATAAATTTCAATCATAAAATAGCATACATTGGAGAAACAGTAATGACAGTAATTTTAGATGAAATTAAGACGAGTGGAATAGTTGTTAAGATGAAAATATAAAAATGCACACAACACTGCTGGTTTACAGTCTGTGTCGTGACGCAGATACTCTCCCACGCAGTCAACTGATGACGTTATGATCGACTCCACCCACCCTTTCTCACCATTTACTAACTAGGATGTTGACATACCACCACCAGCCATGGCGTGTACTTAATTTATTCCATTTCTTAAATATCATATATTAACGTTGTATATTTAACGAGATTTTTAATGAACTATATTATTCAAAAAGACTTCGTAATATTTTGAAAACAACCAATTCATTCGTCATACGTGGCAATAAAACCGTATCTACATGTGACTTAAAAATATATTTCGAATGTTTAGCCAATCTTTACTAGCACTTTTAAAATAAAACTCATATAACAGGAATTAGACAAAAAAATTATGGTACAATACTATAATATTACTATAGTTTAAGGTTTTAATCCCCGACTGAGCTAACATTGTCCGTGATTCACTCGTTAAAAAGGTCTACGCACAGATATTTGGCACATATGAACTAACGAGTGAATTTTGAAAATTAAAATGATAAAGAGAAAATATTTAATGGTTTGGGTGACCCTCCTTACAGATTACAGAATAAATAAAGCACCTCATTTCCAACTAAAACTTCACACGAACAATGAATACAAATCTATATAAGTACAGAAAAAAATTGGCAAAAACTCAGCAAGTTTTCTTTAGATTTGATAAAGTGTCTAGGATAGCCCTCTGCTTCAAGTAAACAGAGAGAGATATATAGTCAATATACGCGTGAAGAGGCATTTATAGTCGATGCGCTCTCTTTATTAAGAATTATGGACCCACTGACTTGAAAGAAAAGACGGTCCACGCCATCTCCCGGCCACTGATCGTAATAGTGTTTTTAGGCTCTGAGGCAGGCTGACTTTTTAACTTGGAGCCCATAATTCTTTAAGAGATTTATAATAATTGCTATGGAATGAATATATTCATATTGGATAGAGAGGACTTGGGCATGATATCTGCATACAAATTTTATTTTCCTGGACTAACCTGTCAGTGTGTTCAAAGTTTGGTATACTGAATTATTAAAACTATTATTTCGTCTACTTTATGACTTCTTTACAAAACATTTTAGAATATACAGTCCAGAACAAAAGTACCGATGAATAGGCTAAATACTTCTAATATTAGCTTTCTATTTATAATTCACTGATATTCAAACACTTCTAAGCAATCTCAGTTAGATAAAGTTAGCATTATGTTGAATTTATCCCCTTATTCCAAGGATTTTTTAACTTAAAAGTGATAGATCTCTAACTTTTGTTTTGCATCCATGTGCAAAAGTTTAGTCATTCAGAGCCTACGTCCGTGTTCAGGTTGATCAGAGTAATTCAATTTGTCCGCATAGCCTAAACTTGAGTTAAATCCATGTAAAGAGTGCATTATAGCCATGACTTGAGTTTAAAATTCAGAAAGGGTCTCAAGAATAGGGGTATTATTGCAGCAGTAGTGTTATTATAGATTCTGCAATTATTTTTTAAGTTTACTATACAAAGAGAGGTTAGGTCAGTGCTGGTCTCTGGTTAGAAGTGTATATGACGACCATTTTCAAGAAGGTGGAAAATTATTGTTGGGAAGAGTTTGAAACGTAATATTTTTAAGTTTACTACTCATTTTGCTCCAGTTGAGCAGCAGAAGGCCTCTCAGAGGACAAATGTTCACTAGAAGGACTCTAGTAGTGAAATTAGGGATTTTCAAATACACATCAACTTTAATGTAGAGGAATTATAGAAGGGTTTCTTATCTAATGAAGAGAGTGTTTTGAGGTCTCCAGGAGACGTAAACATAAGTCATTAAAGTGGGGAGACCACTTTTCTCTGGTTTTTATTTCTCTTGAAGTACCTTACGGCAATGGTTCAATGGTTATTTAAAATCAGTTAAGTTAAAATCAATTATGAGTGCTGCATCGAGTGTTAGATATTAATATACACGTTTTCAATGTTTACAAGTACAGTATACTTGTATACTCCCTTTGCGGGATCCCATTTTGTGCTAATGAATCATAACATCAGACCACGTCGTGCTGAAAAATTATAAAGCTACGTTACAGAGGAGGGTATCAACGGTCTAGAGTCATTAACAAGAAATCCAGATCTGAATACAATAAAATATTCATGAGTCATCAATCTAACACCACTAAATATTACTAAGCTGAAGTTTCTTTTTTTAAGAATAGGATAAGACTGCCTATTGAAGCTATCCAGTATCTTATTAAGAATATGCCAAGAGGCCCACAAGAAATGAGAATGAATACAGAAATGAGGGAGAAAACGCACACTTGTACGTTAAGTGGTGACTTCTGGGGGTTTAATTTTTTCCCAGGAGTAGGAACATTTCGTTATATGAAGGATGAATGCACAGATTATTGTTACTTTACTGCTTAAAAACCCAAAGATGAATATTTAAGCAGTAAAGTATGCGCAACACATCAAAACAAATAAAGTTTTGTGCTATGTTTGTTTTTTGCTGTATTAACGATAATGTTATAACATGTTACAATATACAGAAAATTGCATATTGAATTTGCACAAAAAAAATGAATATACAGTTTTGCTCGATATATAGGTTTCATTTTTTTCTCAGACAACACTTGCCATTCTGGACAAGTTGGACATTGACTCCGAGAAGCCCAACGAGGAGGAGATCGCTCGGCTGTTTGGTTATGAGGACGACTACCTGGCAGGGCGGCTGAGTCGATGGCAGCGACTCAAGCCTCGTGTCTGGTCGCTGTTTGACGAACCATACTCCTCTCTGGGTGCTAAGGTATGACAGTCATGTTATATTTCAAGAAATGTTGTATTCCACCAATAAACTCACCAGTATTATTGTCAATCTGCATATTAATTTTACAAGAAATTCTTTACGTCCTTTCGTAATGTTTGTCTTTTTTGTGTTGCAGTGTTTTCGAGAAAATTGTTATATAAGCAGTTTGTATAATTCTATATTCTATAAACTCTTTACACGTTTGAGTGCTGTATAATATATATTAAAACATCCATACTATTTTAGGTAATTATGATACAGTATAGCTGCAACATGTTAACTTATAGTACTAATAAAATCATCCATATTAGATTGGATACATATAGTTTTTTTTAGTACTTTAGTAAGTTTATCATATTCCAGTAAAGTACTATTGCACCCTTAAATTGATTATACATTTAATGATGAAAAATATATACGTGTTTTTTTTAATATTAAAACTTTTACCTAACTACTAACTTTTTCTAAAGGTTTAGAAATTTAATTTTAAGAACTGTTCGTGAGTATATTATATACATTAAACAATTTAATTTTTAATTTAAATAATTAGTTTTCGACTACTGGTAAACTTTTTTCTTTGCCGTTGGCGGTAAACAATAAAAACATATTGCAATATTTGGAATATTGAAATCACCTCGTGATCTCGGTGATCATTCGTCTCACTGCCCTGTTTCACACTCAGATTTAATGTATCTATAACAGACTTATGTGCCAAATAAAGCGGTTTTACAATGTATTAGTACAAGAATCAAATTGTAAATGTTTAACAACCTGTGAGTGTTTATCGTATTCAGAGGGTATTTTTTACGTATTTTGATAAAAGTAGGAAAACGTTCTTACACGAATTATGACAGATTTAATATCGATACGTGAGAAAATAAATGAAAAAAGTAAAAACGAAATAAAATAATAAAGAAACGACTTCGTAACTTTGGATTAATGATAAAAGAAATATGTATACGGAGATGGAATCTTTTAATAACTACGTATTAAATTTCTTTCTTCAGGGAATTGAATAATAATTATTTATCTTGTTTAAAACAAGATTATTTCTATATTGCCTAAAAATATTGTTGTTACACCAATCTATAACAACGGATAAAAATGTACTATTGCCAATAATTATATTCTACTTCATAAAGAATGCACGCAGTTCTCGATATATATGGTACTATTTTGTTATACATGGTGAGAAAAAATATGGAAACGCTTTCACAACTGTTGAATGATTTCACTTGTAAAAATGTGAAATCATTTTTTTTTACGCTATTAGCGCATTTCATCTTTTTCGTAGAACGGTCCACGAGGAATTGATCGAAAATCTTCAACGTAAGCCTACATGACATTTGGTATGAAATGAAAGGTATATTCAAGAAAAATTAATTGCCACAAACTGGACTTCGAAAGGTTTATTCCTTCCAGAGTAGCGGTATTTTGGATTTCAAAGTAACTAATTTTAACAATATTATTTAACGGTTTTAAATAAATTATTCTGATAACAAATTATACTTTATGGAACACAATTATTTGTGAATAATTGAACTATCAAATTATCCATGGAAACAAATAACGATTTTGTGAAATAGTTTCCATATATATGAATAATTAAATTTTAAATAATATTACTTAAGTTATTACGTTTATTCTTAATAGTTTTGAATTACATATAATTTATGGAGTAAAACAATATACAACGTTCTAAATGTCCTATAAATAAGCAAAAAGGCTGAATGAAGGCCTTGAGGTAAGAAATAACTTAAGGCAACAATTAATAAACTGTGATCTTTTGTTATTGATTTATCAAGGCTTTTATCACTATAACTAGCGCATAAGAAGTATTGGGGAAATTCTCTATAGACGGGATATACTTGGAATAGGCCAAGATCTTTAAATATCAGACCGTATTGGTAAAGTTATAAACTAACGCAATGAATGAACTGTATGTCCAAAAGTTTATTTTTGGACCATCTTTTCAAAGAACTGCAATGTAAAAGATAAGATAAAATTGACGCCCTAATCTTCTGACCAGGCTAAAAGTCTAGCTGATAGATTATGTATACAACTTTAACCCTACTTTAAGAAACATACCACACGTACAGTGGTATTGACCCACCAGCCTACCTATACACACGTACAGTGCTATTGCCCAATACCACTGTACGTGTGTGGGTGGGTGGGTGAGGGTGAGTCATTACCACTGTACGTGTATGGGTGGGCGGGTGGGTCAATTCCACTGTACGTGTATGGGTGGACGGGTGGGTCAATGCCACTGTACTTGTATGGGTGGGCGGGTGGGTCAATGCCACTGTACTTGTATGGGTGGGCGGGTGGGTACTAGTGCCAGATATTTTGAATGACATTCACATATTATCAATATTGACATGTCGGTGAGACGTAGGACGAATTTTTCTAAATTTTAATACCTTTGGTTGAGTGGTTTCAAATTACAATCTCTACATAAAATATTTCTAAATGTTCCTGTAAAATGACAATGATCTCTTACTGGTCTATCAATCATACTGAACTCTAAATTACACAATTCACGATTAGCGGCCGTATCTACCCTGTTTTGTTCTTCTACAGCTGTACGTGTATGGGTGGGTGGGTGGGTCAACACCACTGTATGTTTGACAGTGACACTGTATATTAAACAGTTCAACTTACACCCTATGCTTACCTATATCTACTAAAATATATAAGTCTCGGGATTTTAATGACAATATCACTGTACATGTATGGGTGGGCGGGTGGGTCAATACCACTGTACTGTACATGTACGGGTGGGTCAATATCACTGTACATGTATGGGTGGGCGGGTGGGTCAATACCACTGTACTGTACATGTACGGGTGGGTCAATATCACTGTACGTGTATGGGTGGGCGGGTGGGTCAATACAACTGTACGTGTATGGGTGGGTGGGTGGGTCAGTGCTAATAAACAGGTTTGTGTATGTTTCTTTACAAATACTTCATTCTTCCCGAGCATTCTTAAAACCTGGCCTTATTTTAATCAAACTTAAATCATATCTTAAGTTATAGAGTCAATTAAATACTCATTTTAACAACTGATAAAATTGTTATCATGATCCGTTTTTTATTTGGAAAAAAAATAATTATAAAAGAATATAAACGTAAAATTAGCTTAACTATAGCTTTTTAGCTTTAAAAACTGATAGACGTGCTATTTTAGACTAGAGCATATTTTAACTATTTGTTAATACTGAACAATTAATGATTTTAGTATGAAATATGACGTTAGTGGAAAAGAACCTTTAAAAACATCACTGTTTTTAAACCTTCCTACATAAACTAAACATTTGATTATTACGGACTTTAAAATAATAATTTTTATGATTTTCGTTTCAATCATTATAAGGTATGGTTCATCCACAGCCCTGCTGATTACCCTTTCAACAGGATATCTTGGATACGTACGGTAAGCCTGGACTTGGTGATTGATAGACAGGCTATAGAGTGTCAACACCCTGTTACCAAGGAGATCTATTCATTTTAATATACTAATCAATATTTTCCACCATTAATTTATCATTTTTGAACAATTCTTTTGAGAATATTAATATTACGTTCAAAACAATAAGAAAAACAAGTATTTCCGTGAAAACGATGAAAATTCAAGTTAATGAAGGAAATTTAATCAAAACCTTTTAATGTATCTTCTTTCTTAGTGAACAAAACCTTATGAAAAACATTATAATACCATATGATCTAAACAACAAAATTTCAATAAATTGAAAAGATACAAATAGATAGTACATAAACCATAAATTACACAATTTTAATATTATATGACACATTTAGTGTTACTCGGCAGAATATGAATTAGTCATAATTACTTCAATGCTTGTATTCATTGTTAAATTTTTAGAGTATATTATTCATTGTTACTTTTTAAAACTATTTAGATATTGATATAAAACCACCCTACATTTAGTTGAGCCGGTATAGTATTAATATTCCATTATGTTTGATTTTACGTTCATATTATGGGTTAATTAAAATATTGTTTCAGTAATTAGGAAAAGCAAAAACGTAATAAATTTTATTCGTCACCATTTGTTTTTATTGTGAATATGTAACTCGATTGCCGTAGTGGCATGTAGAAACTCTCAAAGCTAACAAATTGTTGACCAATTAAGGCAGTAAAGGCAAGACCATAAAGTTGCATAATGGTCTAGAAAAATCAGTTAATCTTCTTTAAGAGGGCACAAAGCAGGAAAACTGTGTCTGAATTAGTTCAATACCAGGTTTTTTTTTGCCATGTTTAGCATTGCCTTGTAAGCAGGCAATGACTATATTAAAATGTATTCCGGATAATTTTGCTATCCGTAAGTTTTAAAATCTAGGAAACTCTGTAAGTCTATACAAAGTGTGGTAATTGTTCCTGAATTAGTGGTTTCAGGTCGTGTTTAGACAGACGTTCCTTAAAATGGAAGATTACTTTAACTCTAAAGACATATTTTTGCCTACAAAATCATTTTTTGTTTATAAGATATGAGATTTTTTTTTATAAAAGCATATAGGTTTGTTTCAGAATACGTAAAATAGCCGTCTTGAGCCCCACGTACAAATTTGAAAAACTAGCCCTGCCCAGGGGTGAAGAAGATGAGATAGAGCAAAATGTCAAGGGAACAAAGTTTTGTAGATCGTTGATAAAAACAAACAAATTTGTTTGCTAAAAAATTTTGTTAATGATTAATAGGACAAGTCGTGTAGTAGCTACAGGCTACAAAGAAAAAGACTGTTTTTGACATTTTATAATTTCTGCACTAAAACGGCCGAAGACACTTTAGAACAACGAAGAATTTGTCGAAATATTTCTTAGTTAGCGTCTAGGAAAAATGAAAAAATTTTGCTAAAATCCACATAACTAATTTTTGGGATTTTTGAGAAATCGTGATTAGTCAGTATGGTATTTGGCTTTTATGCATATATATAGACTAGCTTAGCTCCTTGAGGGCTACGCCTCCAAACCCCCTTTAATTTTAAAATTAATGAGAACAATATTGAATAACGTGAAAATACCCAAGTTGACACAAAGGCTAACCAAGTTACGTGTGTTAATATTTACGTCGATTAAGTATGCTTACAAAAATTTGTCTCAGGGCTATCCAGACCTCACTATTTACTGATTATACTACATAACTTTAAAACTATTTTCGCTAGAATCTCAGGATCTCAGGAGACGTAAGCAGGATGTTCTTGAAAGCGTTGCATAAGTATAAATTTTTAATCTGATATAAAATGGAATTATGTAATATAGTTTCTGTCAATAGTGCCAGGTTTAACTTTGCCTAAAATAAAAAATAAAATATTTAAATTTTTATTATTACCTTCGTCAACCAGCTCACAAATAATGACGAAGGTAATAATAAAAAAAATTTAAATATTTTATTTTTTATTTTAATCTTATAAGCAGCTCAGGGGCTAAAAAATATGAGTTTTAACTTTGCCATTTTTCACTTTCAGAGACAGTAACCGTAAGTCATTTAAACAATTTAGAAATATTGTTTAGAATACACGCGTACAGCAATATGGACTGATTTATAATAATAAAAATCGATAATTACATACAATTTCATTATCTTCACAGTGTAGAGTTTGAAATATCAACACCGCTAAGACTCTTCAACAGGAAAGCAATATCTTAAGAGAAGAGTCCCACCTGGGACTCGCTGTAGCCGATCGCCATAAATTGTGATTCACATCCACTTAAGACTGTTCCAACATTCTTTCAACGGATTTACTTCGCAAGTTCTTGAGGGTCTTCTGCTCATCTACTTTATATCTACTGTTGTATACTTTGATATAAGTTTAACGAAAATAAAGCTTTAACATCACAACTATTTATAAATATTAACTGTATATATTTTTGAGCTGGGAAGTTTAAAAATTAAAATTGATTTAATTTGTACTCATCAAATTTATTTCGAATCAAGGTTTAATGCCCTTTGATTTATTGGTGAATAAATGAATATTATTAATTATTTCTTTAACAAATACAACGGGGAAAAATATGAGGATGGTTTATTAATTACCACAAACTGTTCTGCTTTGTGTTTGTTTGCCATTATATGTATATTTATAAACACATTTTGCCGTTTGTTTAGTTTACAATACGACACAAACAAACAAAAATACAACAAGATGTGGTCCAGTGACAATAATCCCTTGATAGTGTCAATCTATACAGAGCCATATCCTTACTTGTGTTCAATGTTCATATTATACGTTCATGCTATTGTAAGGATACAATTGTTATCGATATTATCCAAGTTGATTGAATTTAGTTTATTCACATGTTTATTGCAAAATCGTTGCTTACTAAATTTTAGTGTATATTTCCTTAAAGAACGAACATATTTATACCAATAATAAATAATAGCATATAATGTATTTTTAGTAGTTTGAATTTATTTAATGTAGAAGTAGATTTATACACCAGCATGTATATTTTCTTGAAGAGGTGACATGAACTTTTCAGCTATAGAGCCTTGTGGAGCTCTTTTATAGTATATAATGACAACTCTCCTTACAACCTTAATTATTTTGAAATATAATTTAGGGCTTTACAATTTATTCCTAACTGAGCCAAGACGATAATTATTACGATCTGTTCATTGTTCTCAAAAGTAACCGACGGATATTTCCGTTCATGACTTATGAATTTAACCCATCGATGTAGACATTGATCTAATTAGTAAGTACACTAAACAGCACAACTCATGGATTACTTTTCCTCTTATTCGATTGTAGCATTTGACTATAATTAATGTCAGTAATGATGTATATTGAGCATTACTTTACAGTTTATGTCAGTGTAGATTTGCTTAGATGAATTGAAAAAAATCTCAATAAATGAAAAACAGTGATACCGGTAATATGATTGTTACCAGGGAAAAAAAAGATATAAGTGGGCGCAAACATTCTAGGCATGTCATTAGGAGTATCATGATAACCAAAAGGAAAGAGAAATCGTTTATTTTTTATATTTATGGTAGTGGTACTATGATAAATGGATACAATTATGGGTGTAATGACTCCTATCACATTTATATAAATGGGAGGTCAGTGAGTAGCTAGAGCATTTTTTTAGGTATATTAGATAAGAAATGTAGAATTTGCGGAACTTACAGGCTCCCTAAACCTTTATAAAATCTTATTATTTATAGCACTTAGTAGGTACAATTAGTAAACTATGTTTGAGAGTTTATTTATTTATTTTTTTTTTTTTATTCAAAAACTCGTTTTCTACTAAATATAATTGGAAGCCTTACTATTTTGCAGGACTTGCTCTTGATTATATCTCCAAATTCAGCGTTATTTATATATTGTTTATTGACTTTGACGAGTTTACTTTGCCGATCAAAATTTTGAAAACAATGAAATCTATTTCTCAACATCCATGTGAAAAATACTTTCGCGATGATTCGTGTATAACAGCCACGTGTCGATAATAATATGGAGGCAATGACTAAACAGGATATGTGAATTTGCATATATTTTTACCGGAAGGACGCCGGGTGCCATCCGGGATGCCAGACCATTGTTTGACCCAAAATACGAATTTCAGTTAGTAGCATATCGGATTAGAATAAGTTAGATGAGTTAATTTGATCATAATTTCATGGGATGGTTGTATAATCCATTATTTGTCAGTGTAATGATTACGAAGTATTTTCTGTACATCCCTAAATTCTTATAAAAATATAATATTAATCTTTGTATTAGCTGTACTCTCGATTTGACATTATTTAAACTAAAAATGACACAGTATGTACTAATCATTTTTTACAAATAGTATTATATTGTAAAAACTGATACATTAATTTTATCATTGAAATCGATGGTGTTACGAGCAAAAAAAAGCATTCCAAAAAAAATCGATTCCCATAAAAAAGCATTCTCTGTTACTGGTTGTCTGGGAAAATAATAGCATCAAGTTATTTAAGTACAACTTTATAGCCGAATATGTTTATAAAGAAAGAAGAATGTTGAATATGTTGTGAGGATAAAAAAAATATTGTTTCGACTACCACATATTTCTTGTAATGTTCGATGACGTTTCGTAACCAATTGTAAAAGATTTACTTATCACACTGCATTCATGTGTTGAATAATCCACCAAACAAGAACATTGTTACTTTTTAATGTATAACATTTCCAAATATTAGGGGGGCTTTTTTAACCCATACAGGTCATCCTTAAATACTCTATAATTCCTCTGCAGCAAATACGTTTTTAGAGAACGATTTTACAGATATAGGTCTTATAAGCCTCATTACAGTATATACAGTGATTTTGTCATTTTCTGGGCCATTTCCTTTACGTATTACCTATATTAACTGGACCAATATAATCTAGATAAGTTGTATATATAGCAAACGTACTATTCACCTACCGTCAATGATTAAACTCAGTTGATTGCTTTGATGTCATGTTCCTTAAAAACACTGTTTTGTAAAACTAATTGATAACATAAAATAGTTTATTTTCTATTTAAAAACTTATTCATACAATATTGATAAAACCCTCATTCTCATAGATAAACCACCGTGCTGGTTAAACAATGCTAAATCCATGTTTGTTGAACAGAGCTATGGATGAAACATGACTCAATTCTAACGATCAAAGACGATAGTGGAAACCACTTCACTTTAATCAATTGATTAGTCAATAGTTAGATTGACCCACAGGAGTGTACCTAGACCCTGTTGATTGACTAACATGCTTATTGGATTAGTAATAAAGTTTAGTTCCACCAATAGTATTGATAGTATTTAGACTGATATACTACTGAAATTCTATACCATAATTTATATATTCTTTATACTGACAGTATCTCAAATATAAAGTCATGTATTTTTAGCATCATAAAAAGCCACACATTTAGATTAGTCAGTTGTACAATTAATTACAATATAATCTACTCTTCACAAACTTTATGTACAGTATAAAATCACATACCACTATCCTCTAATATGGGGGCTATTTTAATTTTTATATTAATCAAATATTTTAAACACTTAACTAAGTCTGCTGACGTAATGGGCGGGGCTTGATACCGTGCTGCTAGTAATCGACTTATGGTCTACCAAGGTTTTAAGGCAATTTTTAAATACAATAACTCAGTGGGGGAAGAGTGGTTAGTTGTCACTTTTCCACCACTCAGTGCATCTATCTCGCAACGGTTATGTAGGTCGCAATCTAATCGGCGTACCTGTATTATCTGTGCTAGTAGTATGCCAATTAGTATTAGCACTAGTAATTGGAACCAATCACTGTTAGATAGGAGCACAAGGTCACAGCTACAACAAATACATTGCTTAGGGCAGTCTGTTTGTTTCTATGGTCAATGAAGGTCTGTAGAATATAACAAATGAAGGAATAATTCATATTGATTATGAATATATATCATATTGATATACAGTATAGTTGAGTGTATAGATAAAGAAATCATTATGCCAGAGTTGACCATTTTTCGTTACCGTGATACAGGTGTGTCAATGAACCACTTCCTATAATCCCCCTTCTTTTTGACCGCTACATAGGAGAATCCTTTTTTGGAAGTCCAAACGCAAGAGGTTAAATTAAAGAAAATTGATTACTGTATGTGTCCGTTTAACCTTACACACATTAAATAGAGAAAATTATATATATGAATAAATATTCAAAAAATATACTAAATGACATAATCTATGCAATGATTATTGTATGCGGAATACATGCAACACCAACATTAGACTAGGTAAGGATAGTCAAAATTAATTATCAGAGCTGGTATTCTGCGCACCTCAGGCCAAATTACTCTTCATGCTTGCCTGCACTATTGATGTAGTCGTTCCCTGGTTCCTATTATACACGGTACCTGGAATCAGAAAAACCAATTAATTTAGGATCATTTCCCTCGTATGAATAATTTTACGTTCAGTCTAAAAGTGTTTCAAACATAAAAATATGTTGTTATAATGTGTCCCTTTCCCAAACTTTATTTCAGAAAAAGTGTTGAAAAAAAGTATCCCGACCTGTATTTATCAGGCCTATCCACTTCTACCTAGGGTTATCCATAACTTATAATGTATGGTTGTTCCAATTTAAAATAATAATTTATGTTCATCGTCAGATATAGTCTTCTTCAACTGTTTTATTTTTCTATACCAACCCATCTTTGAAAACAGTTTCTGAGAAGAGTCTTTTATATTAACCACTTAAAATGAAGGTACAAAAATTAAAGCACCCGTTCCACTTTTCTACTAAATATGCCTACCAAGCCTCATTAGGTAAAATATCCTAACAATTGGTTTATGAATTGGGCTTTAATGGTTTGACACAACCATTTAATAGGTAAATACACCAATTAAATACTGCACTCACGTTTAAACTGAGTTCTTGTGTACCAGTATTTTTACATAGTTTAATATCGGTCCAAATAATGTTGTTTTTGAAAGTTTTGTTAAATTAAAGTATCATGTTGAATTTTGTCTATAGTGAATATGTTTTAGATTAATTCTAAGTCAGCTCCAAACTAAAAATAACATATTAATTATCCTACTAAATGAAGTGAATCTTTTCCAAATAATTGTAATGTGTCTCATATCATCATAATCGATAGTTCAAACCTTCCATAAAATGTATTCTGTGGAAGAGCATCTATAAAATATCTTTGTTCTAAGAAGGATCTATTTAATTTAAATTATATGTTCCCATCGTAATAAACCATGCATTGAGAGCCATGTGGCTTTCTAGTCCCTGTTCTTTTTACTTTTATAGAAATGTTAAGTACGTTTTATATAAATCGTAAATATATTTTATTTAATATTTTCTTCATCCAATCGTATAAAATATGGTTTCCTATTCTTGAAAATTACCATATTGTTTGTAAAGTTTTCCAAATATTTCAGACAATTAGGATGGTTTAAAAGTTAAGAAGTCGTACAAAATTTGAGGAAGAAAATAAAAGTTTTTGCAAGTTAAATAAGGAGTTATTTTTGTCAGAGTTATAATGTTACGTAAGGAGCAGTAATTTTCCAAAAAAACATTATTTTACTATTAACTTAGAGAAATATGATGAACATCCGTGTTCCCCAATAAATATCTTGAGTAACTAAAATTAAATTTTTTTTTAGTTTTGATTTTAAAACTATTACACCTCAAATAGTGCATAATGTTCGTTTCGGTTTTGTTCAGTTTAGGAAATAGTATTGGTAAAAAAATATACTACTCATTTATAAAAATGATAAGTACATTATATATATATATATATATATATATATATATATATAAATACTGATATTATTACGCTTTTTGTAACCACTTTGTTACAAATAGTTTAAAACGGTGTACGATGTGTTGAGTGAATGAAATATGACGAAAAACCATCATAAAGTATGATTTTTCCAAACAGTGTCGGAGCGTGAAACCTCGCCTAGCCGTCACAAACTTTCTATAAACAATGTTATATAGCAACTTCTACCAACCCAGAGTTATATTCACGCTCGATTGATGTAATTAAATACTGTGTCTGGAAACTTTTAGAATGAAGTCGATTCTAACCAATGAGCAAACATAACATACTTTTTAGTTAAAATGTTGATAATATCGCAGTAAATATACCATATTTATGGTGTTTTAATTTTGTAGATTACACTCAAAACATGTCAGATGTAAAACTGACATAGTTACAATAAAATCTGTGGTCAAAAGTAAATATAAATATATTGCAAAATACATTTATTAATAGTGTTTAGATACGATTAATATCCCTAATATATCGTATTTTAACGCTAATTATTATTTCTGTATATTTAGAGAGATGCAGGTAGGTTTGTTTGTATTTATATATTTTTTTAATCGACTTAATATTTGACTGTAAAGTTTCATGTGGAACACGTTTCTATTATTGCAGAATTTTAGGCTATAGAGACAAATATACGACCGAGGCCCTTGGATTTTTTTCGATTTTATCATTCCCAACTTAACCTCTCTTTAACCAATTTCACAATCTCGGTGATAATCTCCCGACTTATTTGTATATTAATTTTCAAAACAATTTAAAGATGTTCAAAATTTGAAGGTTGTATTTTTTTATTTTTTTCTAACATGAAGTTTTTAAGATTTTATTATCTTTAATGGTTTTTATTAGTTTATTGTGCAGGTCGTTTCAAGAATGTAGGAGCACCCTAATTTCTTTTCAATGGGTACAGATAAAATATTGAGATTTAAAATTAGGCTGTTTACTGTTTCCCTCTGTTCTTTAATGTAGAATGTAGTTTTTCAACCTGGAGGAGAGGGCCCATTTAGGATGTCGTAACAAGTTCTAATCAAAGGCTATATTGAATGGCTCGTCACGTAAAAGCCTATGTAATACTGATAGTTTAGTTCTAATCATATGCAAAATACAATTATAAAATAACATATGTTATCAAAGAATTGGAAAATTATCTCAAAACATATTATTGATACAAATGTACGAATTAGCAAACTATATTTAAAATAAAAATAAACTTATATATTACTAAGGGTGTTCGTCCGGGCGCCCAGTTTAGTGCAATAAGGAATTTAGTTCTAGATTTTATCGCAACTGCCGTTAAGAATAGTAAAGATCCTGACTCACTAACGAACGAGCAATGTATTCCCCTCCCCTCTCGCCCCATCATATCTCCGCCTGCCCCACTCCGAAAATTCGACAGATGGACATAACTTCCTCGATTTTAGTAAACTCTAGCAATGCATTTTATATACATTAATAATCTACTGTTTTATCCTAACAGTACAGTTGTACAAATTTGAACTCAAAATTTGAACAAATATTACTTATAGAAAAATAATTGGTAACAGTTAAAAATATATATTTATTTTTTAGACTTACTATATTCTAGGTTGTTAGTACTTTTTGTCCACTATATTCACAAAATGTTAATAAATTATATCACACGGTTTGTTCATGAGTTGTGATCCATAAAGATATTTTTTTTAGAATTTTTTCCCATTGCACATTTATTACTAACATGAATACTAACAATTTTAATCAGAAAATTTAAAAAATAATTTTCGATCAAACACCCTTAAAGGCCTGGTGAATTAAACCTCTTAATTTAATAAGAGGTACCAATAAAATTTCAAAATGTACTCCATGTACGGTCCAACAGTGTGTGATTTCTTTTATAATTCGTCATTTTTTTTCGTTGTCTTAGACTACTTAAATCGCCAGGTTTTGTAAAAATGATTTCTTAATTTGTCTCCAAAATAAAAAGTCAAATGGTGACACATCGGATGATTTAGGGCGCCTATAGAATCCCTTTTGTCAAAGCTATTTTAATGGAAATATTTCGTTTACGTACTGTCGTAAAGTGTGCCATAGTGAGGAGGGGCACCGGGTCAGGCAAAACCCGATTATAGGAAAATATTGGCCAGATACATGTTTAATAAGGGTTATTTAATTTTGGAGCACATGAAGATACATTCCAGATTTCAAACATCCATCAAAAAAGAATATCTCTATTACAAATGAATCTATCTTAAAATACAATCCCAAGCGTTATTTTTTCTGAATGTTGAGTGTGAGATTCAATCATCCATTGAGAATGTCCACTACCTGAAGCTGTGTATTTTTACATGTCCATTTAAAGTAAAACAGGCCCCGTCAGAAAAATCTACTCAGCTTTAAGTGGGATCTTCATCACACTTACTCATCATAAGCTTGCAAAGCTGAATCCTTCCATCATTATCATCTTCTTTTAGTCGTTTTAACAATTGTATTTTGAAGGCTTGGGATATTATGCTTCAAATCATTACGTGCCGAACTCATGGCGTTCAATGTTATGTACTTGACTCATCTACAGTACATCGTGCTCTTGAATTACCTTTTACCTTAAGAAAGCATATCAATTTTTGAGGCACAATCGAAAAAGAATGTTCCTCAAAAGTCACAATTTTCAGACTTCCTGATTTTAAATTGTTACTTGCACTGGCGTTAAGTTTGAAAGGTTGAATAGTTTATATGAGTTTCCATTGAATATCTTTATCTGGAAATATGTCATTAAACAAGTCCCACTCTCCATTATATCTCCTAAAACGATCGCCATAGCCACGAATAATTACGAGTGTCACTCATTTACGCCCAGTCGATGACATTAAAACAAGAAACTATACACTAGAAGTAAAAAATAACAACATTGTGTGTACAGTTCGAAGTCTTAGTATCCAATTAACCACCTGTTACTTATAAACAGTTCTGTAGACTAGTATAGTAGAAGTAATAGAGCACGTTTGGGCATGTTTAATTGTTATCAACAACAAATCTGGAAAACGCAACTGTTTTAAGAGAAAGAAAATACTAGTGAAAAAGTCATTGGAAATTCCACCAATCAATAAAGTTAATCAATCAAAGTTAACTTGTCAAAATAGATTATTTGACTTTATAACTTTATTGTTCAGGAGGTCTTTTGGCTTGAAGATTGTGGTTTCTTAGTCATATATAAATATAATTTAAAAGTATGGACCTTAAAACACCCTTCAATCAGAACGTTCTATGCTATCAAACTAATTTAATATTGAAATCAAACCTTACAATCACATAACGTCATTTTAAGTTAGTGATTTTGATAAAGTAACAAAATTTTGTGAATTATTTTCATTATCTATTGAAATTACTTCAATAACTTACTATGCCCTACGTAATAAAAGCGTTTTTAAATTAATTTTAAATACAGAATTACTTTTTGATTGTGTGCACAGTATAGGGAAGGTATTCCAGCCAACTACAAATGCAGATAATCTGCTAATAAATAAACTACAGGTTTGAAAAATAAAATATTGCAATATTATCAAAAAGTGTGTGTGATAATATTAGCGGAAAAATTCACTTCTTCCATAACTAAAAAGTTAAATTTACTTTAGAAACATAAACTTGCATTTACTTGGCTGTAAAAGTACGGAAGTCCTTCAGTGTAACTTGCCTTTACTTGGCTGTAAAAGTACGGAGGTCCTTCAGTGTAACTTACCTTTATTTGGCTGTAAACGTACGGAGGTCCTTCAGTGTAACTTACCTTTATTTGGCTGTAAAAGTACGGAAGTCCTTCAGTGTAACTTTCCTTTACTTGGCTGTAAAAGTACGGAAGTCCTTCAGTGTAACTTTCCTTTACTTGGCTGTAAAAGTACGGAGTTCCTTAAGTGTAACTTACCTTTACTTGGCTGTAAAAGTACGGAGTTCCTTAAGTGAAACTTACCTTTACTTGGCTGTAAAAGTACGGAGGTCCTTCAGTATAACTTGCCTTTACTTGGCTGTAAAAGTACGGAAGTCCTTCAGTGTAACTTTCCTTTACTTGTCTGTAAAAGTACGGAGTTCCTTAAGTGTAACTTACCTTTACTTGGCTGTAAAAGTACGGAGTTCCTTAAGTATAACTTTCCTTTACTTGGCTGTAAAAGTACGGAAGTCCTTCAGTGTAACTTACTTTAATTGGCTGTAAAAGTAATGAAATGAAATGAAATGAAAAACGTTTTATTTTCTGAGGCAAAGTTAGGACCATTAGGTCCTCTCTTACACTTAACCTCATAACGTACAGTGGTATTTACCCACCCACCCACCCATACACGTACAGTGGTATTTACCCACCAACCCACCCATACACGTACTGTGGTATTTACTTAAAAACATGACAGACATGACAGACGTCAATGACACGTACAAGTGGCATTAACTCACCCGCCCACCCATAGACGTACAGTGGCATTAACCCACCCACGCACCCATACACGTACAGTGGCATTAACCCACCCACCCACCCATACACGTACACTGGCATTAACCCACCCGCTCACCCATACACGTACAGTGGCATTAACCCATCCGCCCACCCATACACGTACAGTGGCATTAACCCACCCGCCCACCCATACACGTACAGTGGTATTAACCCACCCGCCCACCCATACACGTACAGTGGCATTAACCCTCCCGCCCACCCATACACGTACAGTAGCATTAACCCACCCGCCCACCCATACACGTACAGTGGCATTAACCCACCCGCCCACCCATACACGTACACTGGCATTAACCCACCCGCTCACCCATACACGTACACTGGCATTAACCCACCCACTCACCCATACACGTACTCTGGCATTAACCCACCCGCCCACCCATACACGTACAGTGGCATTAATGCCATTAATCTTTTAGATACAAAGATGCTTTTATATCTGTGTATCTAAAAGCAAAGAGATAATTGTATAAAAAGTACAAAGGGCATAAGGATTTTTTTAGTAACATGTAAAATTGTCTTATAGTTGAAGGGTGCATTCGAAACATGTCCTTTTTACTCTCCCGACTCTGCTAACGTAACCAAGTTTTGTGTATATAATACGTCAAAAATGAATTAATAGTAATCAACGTTGTATATTTAACCATTATATCAATTAATTAGGCGAATAAATTAAACAAATTACCACAATGTTGGTGATATACAATCTTCTACGTAAAAGTACGGAGGTCCTTAAGTGTAACTTGCCTTTACTTGGCTGTAAAAGTACGGAAGTCCTTCAGTGTAACTTACCTTTACTTAGCTGTAAAAGTACGGAGGTCCTTCAGTGTAACTTACCTTTACTTAGCTGTAAAAGTACGGAGGTCCTTCAGTGTAACTTACCTTTACTTGGCTGTAAAAGTACGGAGGTCCTTAAGTGTAACTTACCTTTACTTAGCTGTAAAAGTACGGAGGTCCTTAAGTGTAACTTACCTTTACTTGGCTGTAAGAGTACGGAGGTCCTTCAGTGTAACTTACCTTTACTTGGCTGTAAAAGTACGGAGGTCCTTCAGTGTAACTTCTCTTTACTTAGCTGTAAAAGTACGGAGGTCCTTCAGTGTAACTTCTCTTTACTTAGCTGTAACAGGAGGCTCTTAAGTATAACTTGCATTTATTTGGCTGTAAAAGTTCGGAGGTCCTTAAATGTAACTTGGTTCTACGGCTAGAATAGTGATTTAACTTGAAACTCTGTAGAGGACTTTAACTGCTTGCATAAAGTTCTATTTACACTTTAATTGAAAAATGTATCTAAAAGCAAAGAGATAATTGTATAAAAAGTACAAAGGGCATTCGGATTTTTTAGTAACATGTAAAATTGTCTAATAGTTGAAGGGTGCATTCGAAACATGTCCTTTTTACTCTCCCGACTCTGCTAACGTAACCAAGTTTTGTGTATATAATACGTCAAAAATGAATTAATAGTAATCAACGTTGTATATTTAACCATTATATCAATTAATTAGGCGAATAAATTAAACAAATTACCACAATGTTGGTGATATACATACTATTAAACATGAATATATAGTTTCTAAATAGCATCATTCTCAACAAAACACCTCTCAACAATGTGAATTAGTCACATTCCTACATTATTAACAGTTACAGAAGTCAATTGTTTATTCACCATCCCACATTCATTGCAAGAATTATTGATTCTCAATACTTAATGCTGTAAAACTATTAATTATTGGAACAGGAACACGAAATATTATTTATTTACACCAATAACGTTCGGTGATCCACCTCAGATATTCTATATTTGACAGTTCATGTATGGCCCACAAATTCTTAGCTTCTTATTTAAGAAATATTTCAATAAAACCAAACAACCTCTCCAAAATTAATTCAATCTTAAAGTTCACAAATATGTCATGCAGTAGTCGTATTCAATAATTAAAGAGAAGTCATGACATCCCGCCTTTAGATTCAACTATTTTACATAAATGATTATTTGTACTTAATATTATTTGGTTCTAGTGGGTTTTTATAAACTTGTTGTATGCCAAATCAGTTTTAAATTAGATATTTGCCATTTTTACCTATTGTACTATGAAGCGCCCGCTGTTATTCAACTTCAACATAATTTATGATTTTGATTACTCTTATCTAATTATTTACTATATAGTAAAACTTTAGTAGTTTTATTTTTTATCGTAACGGTAAGTCAAATTACAAAAAGTTTTTTTCGTATTATTCAAAATAATATTTCGAAAGAGATCTAATTAATGAGAGCGAAACACGTTTCAACCCCCTTTGACTGAGTCATGTAAAGTTGGGCAATCCAGCCAATGAAATAACTATGTTAAATAGTTATATAGTTGCTTAGTTACAATGTTAAATTGGCTAAAATTTAAAATATGCGAAAATCACACTGCAAAAATTTAGTAAAATATAAGTAGGCCCTAGGAAAAGAGAGTGTTCGTAATTGATATCCGCAGTATTTAATTTATTGACACGTTTTTTATTTTATTGTGATACATTTTTATGAGACTTTCATCATTTCGGATTACATGGAAAATGTTCCATTACACATAAATTTTCAAAAGTGAAAAATACTTATTAAATTTGTTGTAATACTAGTTATATTTAAATGTGCAAATACCAAAATTGTATATAGTAATATTACAATAATTTACTTTGAATAAGTATGTAATGTAATAAAGTTAAATTTTGTAGTTTCATTTTCTATAGTAATGGTAAGCCAAATTATAATAATATATTTTTCGTAATGTTCAAAATAATATTTCAAACAGCATCTAACTAATGAGACAGAAACACGTTTCAACCCTGTTGACTGAGTCATGTAAAGTCCTGTAGGCCAATCCAGCCAATGAATTAATCAACACAGGTAAAGTAGTTGGGAACACCCTCCTTGTTGCCGGGAGTGTCAATATTGGATCTGTTACGTCACTCTACAAACGGATGTTACTGATTCCAATGGAGACGTTAATAACGTGTTATCCAATATTACCACCTGATGTTTCCGTATTTCTAATTATAATTGTTAGTGTTTTAATGTTATAATTACATCATTCATTAAAAAATTTTTATAAATAGTAAGAATATTCCCTATCTAAATGAAAACAATTAAAATCTCAACAAAATCTATTATGAAAAGAATAATAGACATTTAATTACTTTGGAGCTTGGATGTAATAGAATTGCACCTTTTCATTGAATATGAGAAAGTTATTGTTTATATTTTAATAAATTTGTGTAGTGTAAGGAACTCTTGTCCAATAAAACTAAAATTCTATCTGATAATCTATCTAACCATTAACTAGCAATATTTTAACTAAAACAAGCACCATTTCACCTATATTACTTAAATTTATGATCCAAAATATCATCTTCGGTTTATGATGTTATAAACGTTACGAACAAAGATCTTTAACACATGATGACCTAACAAATACTAGGCCACACTAACTTTAATTATATTTTTATTGTGGATTAAACAATACTGAATGTTATAAAGTCTCAATAACTCAAAAGATTTTGGATAAAAGTAACAATACTTGTAATTTATTTCAATAACAAAAGAACAATAAATTCAAATTGATTTTCTTTATCGTACAAGTTATCATTTTTTTCGAAGAAATACTGCAGAAGCTTATAGGTATTTTATAGTATTTAATTTGTATTAATGCTTGAATACATATTCTAAGAAATCAATCATGAGATTAGAGTACACTATTGTTATCAGATTCAGTTGTCAAAGCATTCGATTCATGTTCCAGTAGATGGGATCGCTGTAGGAATGTTCTGGACCATTAATAATGATATCTGTATATGAGACTCAATACCCTATAGATCAGATTGTCTGTCTGTATTGACTATCTCTAACTACTGTACCACATTGACAATACCCTTACTGGATATACCCATAATTGACTATGTATAATGGAGTTATGAATAGATATGTACATCAGTATTTATAAAGACATATAAAATATGTTTGTACATATTTTGAGTTAGAGGAAGGACGTTATCAGTCAATCGTCTGTTCCCACATTTTTGTGTGTAGTTTTTGTTTATACTATACCAATAAAAATTTTAAGGAACTTTTTTGATACTTTATATCTCTGAAAAGTTACTTCAGGTAACTGCTGGTTGCTTCACCGATCGGAAAGCCCTAAGATAGCTCAAGAGTTTTGAAGTATTACGTCTTTGTGGATCTAAAAGTTTCTAGGAGATCCACAGTGGAACAAAATTATTTATTTAAGTCTTCTCTAGTGAATAATTTTGTCGTAATCCACCCTACGACCCGTCTACCTGGTGTTGATTTTTGAACCACTTGAAACTATGTCAACTATCAGAAGACCAAATGTCGTTTTTCTATACATCCACACATAACATCAGTTGTTGACGCTCGTGTTTTGCACTTTAAAATGTTGCACGCTTATATTTTTTAACATATTTATTTAGAATGTTCACATAATTTGTGGATAAGTGATATTAGTACCCCCTTGATGTTACATTTTCTAACTATTTTTGGTTTAATTAAAAAATATTGGAACGAAACAATAAGATATTCGTATTTTAAAAATGTATCTGGTGAATAAATTAAATTCTTATCTCAGAGGCACAAGCCAATTTGTGTTTGTTCTCTTCAAAAAAAATAAAATGTTACGTCATAAATAAAGCTTTAATATGTTTTTTTTAAATTCACATTTGCCTAATGAAGAGTAAAATATAACATGGTGGCAGGTCTACCAGGGTTCCTGACTACGATTTCTTGAAGAGCCTAATTACTTTTCTCAAAATAATCCAACAGTCGCAAGTACATATACATACATTTTGTTCGTATGTTTTATATTTTGCAATGCTTCTATCTTTCTGCAATTAATTTAGTATTTAGTGCATTATAAAAAAAAACTATTCATTCTGAGCATTTTTTGTTGGCTTATAAAAATACCAAAGTGGTTGTCACTATAATAAATCATTGCAGTTCTAACAAATGTTAAGGACCGCGTAGTGAGTAGGCATATACCCTTATAGATCACATCTATTAAAACTTCTGGATTGCAGTAGCACCTCATAAAAGTACCTGTCAGACCACAGTGGGTGTTTACTTGTGACAGGAAATGGATAACGGTTTAACATTAGCAGTCCACAAAGAGTGATGACTATGGAACGAAAATTACTGGTAACCATTCGGTGTTCCAGACTCTAAAGGACCACAAGAAATCTACACAAATTATACAAAACAAAGGCAATAATATTGATTTAACAGAGAACTATTTATAGCTAGTTTTATACTCTATGTTTTAATCTTAACATATCAGTAAACGTCCAATAACACATCAAATTACCTCATAGTTGTTATTGATTATTATGTTCATACTTGAGTAGTCGATAAATTGACAGTACTTGACATGCAGTTTCCAGACTCATCTACTCAACACATCATATTGCAACAGTAATTATTTAACGCCCTCAGCAAGCAATATTGTCACGACGCAGGTTACTTGCGAGGAATATCTGCTTGGCTAGCTTTATTAATACAAATATGATACTTCGTATTTGAAATACCATAACGATATATCAAAAGATCGTTCCTCCATACTATACAATTAAAATATCATACATGTTATTATGCTTAAGATATGTTCATTAAAGAGAATTGACTGTAATGGTTCAATGTGTATATTATATGGAATAACATTTATGTAACAAATGGTCTTGTAGTAAAACAAATTTAATTTGGGTTTTTAATTTGGGTTTGTATATTATGAATTCTTAACTTCTTATAACTTTAATGTCAAATTTGTATATTACCAGATATCACCATTTTTAACAATTAACTTTTCAAATGATCGATGATGTATATATGCCCATAACTTTCAATTCCTGATTCTATAATGTAAATAATAAAATAATAACAAAGCATTTATTATGTAGAAATTCGAATATTACAATAAATACATAATAGTCAATATCTAATCATAGCAGCCCAGTAAGTTTATACAAAAATAAAAGAATTTACTTCAACTGCCAATTAAATCAGGGCTTGTGCCATTCACAATGAATCATCGGTTCAAAAATATAAACTTGGTACATTTGCAAGTAACTCAAATAAATTGAATTGTTATTGAACTATTCGATTAAATTGTAATATTGAAATATGTAAATACCTTGTAGGTTAATACTAGAGTATTACTTTAAATTCTTAAATGTTAGTGACATGCTGTTTTAAATTACAATTTTACATGAAGGTTGCGGAATATCTTGTAAAAATATTTCAATTGTACAGACACTGGCGTAATTTATACCTGAGCAGGTATTCACTCTGACATTCTGCTGATAGTTCTCTAAATCCAAATGAAATACAAAATATTATTTTCTGTTCTGTAATTTTTAGCTCTTTAAACATTGTTGTGCTCCTGAAGTATATAATTCCTCCTTATTTTCTTACATCCATCTACCAGTTTACATGGCTCAAACACAAATATGAACTTTGCTAAACGAATTATGGAAGTTGTAGATATCAATCTCACGAATGATAATTTTCAATTCCCAATTTACATTTACAGTTGTTTGATCTTCAGATACCCATGCGAAAAAGACTGGACAAGGTTCATTCCTTAAAAGGAGTTTTCATTCTATCAACCTCAGTCATAGTTTCTGATAACAGACATTCCAATATATGTCTGTCATCAGAAGAATTTCCGACTATCAAACATTGTGTATTCCAAAATGGGTTTTTGCAATTTTTTTGAAATTACCTGAGGAGCTAGTCAAAGAGGTGGTTTACTAGATTTAAGCCATCCAGCAAGTTGTGGGATATTTTACCAATTCCACAAATCCGGACTTGATTAGATGTTTTAAAAATTCGTTAAATAAATTTTAAAAACACTTACTCTACGATCTATTTGTGGTTTGTCCACAGAGAAAAATGAAACAGAGGTCGCTTCCCTATGACCGTAGTGAACACCTCAGTGGCAGTTATAAATATATTATAACAACTACTGTACAGTTTTATACATTTTTAGTAATATTTACTAAGTTTATTCTAGAAGATTTTGAAGTAACAAGGGAAGAACTGACAATGTGCTGACTCATCCGCATGCCAAATTGGAGACATAACTACTCAACACACTGACTCGACATATACTTAGTGCACTACTGGATGCGATCTCTGTTTATTCCTTTTATGCGGTGTACCTATCTAGCACATCAATGGATGTCATGGTAGAGAGGTTGCAATTGTAACCTCGCCTTATTTATTTTGACATTGACTTAAGTGTATAGTGATACGAATACTGAACTTCAATGAGGATTATAGAGTAAAATGTTATAACACAGTATTTCAAAAATGAATCTAACTATTGTCTACAAATGTACTTTACACATAAAAGGGAATAGTAGTATTATTTATAGGATTTTTTTAAATTTGAACATTGATTTATTAAAATAATTAATGTCAATTTAACTAATAATCAGTGTACTGAGAAAATTAATTATTCAACGTCAAACAGCTACTACTCATAGACGTATATTTCATTATTGATTGAATTATTTCCATGTGTAAACAATTCTGTAACCTGTGCAGTTGTGTAATCTAGAAATAAATTATATGCTTTTCACAAGGACGTAAAAGGAAAAAGTTTATTGGAGGCAATATTTCTGTATTTCATTTTATTTGAAAACGTTTTACTGACTGAATGAAGCATACAACCAAGTACTGTTTAGGTTTTGAAATAACAGACAGAATCCAATATAAGAAGATACATTTATGACTTTAGAAAACATCGTGTTATCGGTTCATGTAGTTATTTATACTACAATTGCTTCTGTTATACGATTCACCTTATTTTCATTGTCAGACATTCGTTTTTACTGTACGTTGTTATTGTAAATGTTATTGTTGTCTACCGTTTCTTACCTTTATGACGACTATTCTCTTTTATTACTTAGCAATACTACGTCGAGATTTACAAACAATTTTCATTCTCCGATTTTATTTTGTATTGTAAACAATACACGGTCATAGCTATGAAGTGCAATTGTTAACTATATTCTAAATTTATTCTAATTACATATCACTACTAGTCCAATGAAATAAATATTATAATTAACAAAAATATATGTAACAAACTTTCATCGAAAATAAAATTGCAAATGGAACGAAATTGTGCTACGCTTGTTATTTGTTCGAAGGTTAGTTTGGTAATGGATTTGTCCCGAATTTTATGGCTTCTTTTAGTAGATCGCTCATAAAATCTTCTAATCTCCTAATCGTTATCTTACGTGTACGGTGGAGGGTCAATACCACTATAAAATGATTGTTAGCTCTAACAATTAAATAAACCTGTTCAAATAAAACCTCATTTTACTTTTATCCAAACCGTTTACTATTAATCCGTTGAAAGTAGATACATTAAGTACTGATTTATATGCAAACTGAAAAAAGTTTAATTTAACTAATAAGTTCCTGGGTCGTTATCTTACAGTTTTTGGTTTCTAATCGAAATTTCATGAAGTTGAGATAACACTTACAAGGTACCGTAACTATTTAGGTATTACCTGAGGTAGGTTTAGGTATTTATGCATTACCAGTACAGAACAAAACTATTTAAAAAATCATCAGTGTATAGATATAACTTTCTTTTAGTAAATAAATTTAAAGTAAACTGTACACAATAATATTTTTAATCTAAAGCACTAAAGAGCTTTTAAGATAGTAAATACTCTAAAGTGAAAATTGCTTTAACTAATAAATTTATTTAAATTTCACTAGTGAACATTAACAGATAACTAATTCATACTCTTTTGATGTTATTGCTAAAGTAGTAGGGATAACCGAATTCCTCTCGTGTTGGAAAGTTTCAACATACTGTAAAGTTATGACTATCACATCGCCCTAATGTGTTATTTACTACTTGTACTAGAACTTATATTTAAATGAAAATTTACACTAAAATATGTCAAATCTTACTAGTAGGCTTATAAATAATTGTAATATCTGATACTTACATAAGGTAAACAACAAATTTTTTTTAAATTTCACTCGCTACTTCACATGAGCCTACAGGCCTGTGCGTCAAATTTATTCCACGATTGACGTACCTTCCGATATCTCAGTTCAGGATTTCAATCCTGGACCTTGCTCTCCGCAGTCCAAAGCCTTAGCCACTGATTATGCAATACTACAAACTAATTATGCAAAACAAAATACATTTAGATAACATTACATCAAAAATTATTCAAGCAAACTTAAAAAAAATTCATTTTAATCTTTTATTGCCATGGCTGATCGAGAGTTTGTAAATTAAGCTCAGGTAAACACGATTCATTTGAATTTCTGGCAGATTATTTATAAGTTTCCCCACCCCTTTTTCTTGAGAAAAATGTATGTTCTTGGACTATCTCCTGACCTCATACGTGTTGAAAATATGTGCACGGTTAACTTTGATGGAGAGCTTTCCGTTAGCTTAGTGTTAACCTCTTTTTTTCTCAAGAATAAGCTCATGTCATTTAATTCTTTCAATATTTACTAATGAAATTCCTCCTGCCATGAACTGCAGTGTTCAGCTGTTTGCTGACGATGTGAATAGTATATTTCATAACAAGAGTGGAAAGTGGGGTTTTGCATGTTCGAGACCATATGTTTGAAGTGCGAGACTTGTCGAGCACTTCGAATGGTCGAGAACATACAAAACACTTTCATTCGAGTTTTGAACGATACTTTTCACTACACTACGGAATAAAAACTAATATTTGGAATGTTAACTGTTTATTAAATTAGAAACATGTTTTAAAAACAGGTGTTGTTGACTGTGGAAAATTTTCGGTTGTAAACAATGTTACTTTCGGTAGTAAACAATAGACAGCTGTAGAAAATATGATGTTTCGCAGGCTGTAAACACATAACGAAAACAGCTGAACTCATAGTAGTGTTGTGAAAAATATTATGCCTCATTGTATAATAAAAGAAAGTTTAACTTTGCAAACAGCTGCCGTTCCGTGGGCTGCAAATAATAATATGCCCCTGAATCTAGGAAAGACAGTGGTTGCCTCATTTACGAGGTAGGTGATTTCATGTTAATTGTTCCAGTGATATTAATGGGCAAGTCAAGATGATCATCTAAAAGTGACAAGTTAGAATCTCTGATCATCCTTACCTGTATTAAATTTGTAATTTAAAGTCAATAACTTCAGGAGGTAGCAGTATAAGGCTGTCTTGCCATAACTGGTTCCTTGATTTCACAATGGCTGGTGCCTCGATCTGGCTCGTGGATGGATTGGCATTGTAGTACGTGAGAGCCTAAATCTTAAATTTACAGTTTGTAAAACATATAACCCCCCAAAACATTGACAACCAGAAACCATTGTCCAGTACACTTATTGGTCGCCACAGTTTGAAAACAATTCCGTTCCTAAAGAGAAAGTCTGTAATAGATAATACTTTAGAATTGATGAGTCCTTCATTTTTTACTATTATATCTTCATATATTAACTTCACCTGAACTATCTATTCTAAAGATCTTCAAAGATGTTGTTTACTTACAAGATTGGGTGGACCTATAATGATTTATACCGTCCAATACAATTTGAATGAGGATAGGATCTTACGAGGGATGTCAGTAGCCTGTTAAAAACTCTTGCAGTTTTAACTTTGATACTGAATAGAATCAATAAGTTTTGAATACATGAAGAATAAAATGTGTCTGAATATGAAGACGAGGTAACTTCAAATGCATAAATGTTAAACAACCGTTCTGTCCATCACTGATACTCAGTGTCAATATTTGTTTGCAATTCGCCGTTTCCCCTTCCATAAGGAAATTCCTCTTAAAGAATAGTTTGACTGATAAAACATGTTATAAGTACTTTATGCTTTACTGTATGGACAAATAATGATGCACGTACTCAAACTCAGATCAATAAGCAATTAATTATGTTTCATTGTCTGCATAGAAATTATATTCTATTACACTTTCCTTTCTGCAATAGTAATAGTTCAAAATATAGGAGACTAGTACTATTATAATTTTCATGTTAGTTGTTCCAGTGATCTTAATAGGCAATGCAAGATGGCCTTTAAAACTAACAAGTTAGAATCTCTAAACATTTGTACCTGTATTAATCGATCCCAAGTCGATTGAATAGAAATATAAATATTTTTGCAAAAGTTGTTCTCTCTAACATTTTCATTCGGTTTTAGGGTACATTTATTCTTTTCTTCTTCCCTAAACTAACTTTAAATAACACAAATGTCTGCTGCAGACATTAAAATGTTCACATGCCTAATAATATAATTCTCAATTAGGTATGTAATAATAATATAAATGGATTCTTTGATTTGCTTCTATTAACTTGTTGATATAACAGTTTCCCATTTATTTAGGTTCTCTACATCTTTAAGTCATATAATCAAGCGCGTATTACTAAAATACAGGAAGGTTTACACAATACCGCCGTACGTGTGTGGGTGATTGGGTGGGTCATTGCTACTCTACGTGCAGCATTCGTCTTATGAAATTAAAATTTGTTGAACATAATGAGATTATATTCATATTAAATTACACTATACAATGAAAGAAGATATATAGTAGTTTGAATTTATCACTGGAAAGGCTCCTTTTTTTCATAAAAGTTACATTAATTGTCAATTAGGCTGTTATAATACAGTATCTTGATTACTATCTAAGAATAAAGAACTATTTATTATTACTAAAAAAATAATAAAATAATCAAAAAATGTATAGTAAGTATTAGTTAAAAATATCAAATTGTCTTATTTATATTAATATAGTAAGAAAATTATAACTATAAGTAATGAAATTTTAGTAATTTTTAGATTACCTAAAATTTACATTTAATTTACAACTACACTATTAAAAATCATGTACATGTTGACAGCTGAATTTATTTTGACTTTATTGATTTACTTATAATGTAATAACTTGTGACGGTAGCAATAATATTTCTTTCAAACACTTGCAAACAGTGGAAATTGTTTTCATATTAGGGAAATTAGGTGGAACTGGGTAGTGGGTGAATTATATTTGTAAAATTTATCAGAAAATAAATAACTTTGTAGTCTGAATACCGTCGAAACTGAATACACTCAACATTCATTCTCTCCTTCCGACCAATAAATCTCATTTTCGGTTAAGATATTGTGAACACCTCAGTTTTTATTTTCAGATATAGACTTTTGTAGGATACATTTTATGGTTTATTTATGCGCATTGATGGTAATTACTCATTCAGAATATAATACCTTTTAATGATAATTCAATTCACAGAACTATTTTCAAGTTGAAAGTTTATTAATAATAATTTATTTACGATAGTATTTGAAAATTAAGTAAAACTATATCTGCTATTTTAAAGGCTTTTTAATTTTAATCGTTAATGTAAACCATAAATAACAAAAAAACTAATAAAATCTGAGAAAGATACACAAGTTAATAATAGTTACGATTGTTGCCAAAGATATTTCGTGCAATTTTATGACTGTATGCTTTATTTGAGTTAAATATATCTACGTTAAAAACCTAAATAATACAAAATAGATATTTTCGTAAAACCATGTTATTGTCTCACTATTATTATGTAAATTACGTTGTTGCTTAATCAAATAAGTCCTGGAAATATTTACAAGTTCCTCCCGATTCTAAATTAAGTATATCTTTTACAGTACTACGTGTTATCAACTCTATCAAAATGCAGTGTAATCAAGGTGCAAACTTACCTACTGACAGTCTTGGAGGCGAACGGTAATATGATTAATCAACTTTGGCAAAGTGGCTGGGGCACTCAGCCCTGAGGTTACAGTTATGTCGTCACTATAAATACGCCTTAGCATACAACAATGTACCAGTAGGAGTTGGACAGGGCGATATTTTCGGAGTTTATATAACGAAACAAGATTATTCACCGTGCCTGTGGCTTATTAATTTAATAAGTACGAGTAAGTTTAAAACGTTTATATATACGAGAGGATAAGAGTTACACTTTTATTTAGTATCTGTAACAATAATTCTTCAAAGGTGGTTATTTATTATTAAAGACGATATTTACACGTTGGAGCATAAATTTGTATGAGTTATATAATATTTGTAATGAATTATGAACTAGGGTTTTATAAGAGAATAAGGGAATAAAATATACCATACACGTTTGTGAAATTATTATCAATCCAGTTGTGTACTAAAATCTTATATCTACAGCTTCAAGGAACAAATCTAAATTTCGTTTATGTTCTTGGATTTCTCACGTAATTATTTTTATCAAAACAGCATATAAGGAAAGAAATTTTAATAAGCTAAATTTATGTTTTTAAAAATCAATCATATTTTCTTATTTTAAATACAGTTTATTTGTTTTGAATATAATGTGTTGATAAAATAATATTTAGATAAAATATAAAATAGATTTAATGACAAGGATGGTAAACGAATTAACAACAATTTAATAATTAATGTGATACATTTAAGGCCATCCAGTCAACATTCTGAGTGATTCATGTAGAACTCTGCTAAAGGATCCATCAATCTTTTTAATTATTAAGATGTGATAAATTATTTTAGCTTCAAAAAGAGTATTAATGATACTGCTGGAAAATTCCATATTACTTTCTCCCATATGCGTTAGCTTAGAGAAAGTATTGTGATCGTCCAAAAATTATGGCTTATAGAAGTTGGTCTAAAAATTAATTTTAGGTTCCTCTAAACCCAAAAAGTGTGCTTATTTTAATGTTTTGATGTCTGTCCGTATGTGCGTCTGTCTGTGTGTATGTGCACTTCACTGGAGACTAAATGGATGGGTACATTTTTGTGATATTCGGTATGCAGGTGTATTTAGCCAATGTCTCTAGATTGTTGTTTCACTCATTTGATTTTTTTATTGACAAAAAATATTTAAAAAAAGTATTTTGTCAAAAACATCTCTAACGATTTTGATTAAATGTTCACGAAATATGTGAATTATAATTCAAAATATTTTAGTAAAAACCGTAAGTCTCTAACTTGTATATTTTTTTAGATATGGCAAAAACATATTTAAGAATCAAACTGGTAATTTTCAAAGCTTTGATTTTTTAGTGGCCAATACTTTTTGTAACCAATATAATGACAGTTAGGTCATTATATTTAATACACTTAACGTTACCAATAGATTTTTAAACATTTAATAATGAATAGTTAGACACTAATTCTTTGTAATATTTGTTATCCTTTCTATTGAATAAAAATACAAAAATAAATTATGTTTACGTAATTAATATGTCGCATTACTTATGAATAGTTTTTCTGATTTGTCATTGGTTTGAATGTCCTCTCGTTAGTAAGGCATTCAATTATTTTTTTTTTTTTTTTTTTTTTTTTTTTTACTATTTTACATATACGGCTTTTTATAAAACACATTAAAGGCTATCAAACTATTATAAAATGTTTCTTAAGTTTGTTCACATTTATTTTAGTTACCAAACTATTAACATACCAGCCCAAATTACAATTACCCTTGATATATGAGATATATATTAGACACATCTATGTCAATGTTTAAACCTATTTTTCCAAATTAAATATATTTTCTTTAATATCTCATTCTAATAAGGCATTAGGTATATTTACGTCAAATTCATGCTTAAACTTACAACCTAAAAGAATTTATTGAACTTTAAGATCTTGGGCTGGAAAACTGTTTCGAAGCTTGATTTGAAGGGAAATTTATTAGTGACAAGTTCATGTCACTAATAAACTTCCCTTTAATAAAACTACTATTGTAATGTAACTCAAAACAGGCCATAATGTTTGCGTAGAATCTACATTTTAATACACCTTTAGGTGCAAACCTCTTTTATGTAAGAAAATGTTTTCAAAAATAATATCTCATAATATAAAACTGATCTGTAATTTGTTGTATAACTATAATGAGTATACATTATATAATTGACCTTTACTGTAATAATTTTAAGTAATATTCCTGTGGGAGTGACAATTGAGCATTTAAAACTGTACAAAAATGTAAATTATGTGGATAATTTACGATTTAACTTATTCATAGGTGAAGAAGTAAGCTCTTATAGGTTTTATTAAGGGGGTTTTTGCTTGTTCCTTTCCAAAACTTGCCTACTGCAAGTAGGCTGTGGGTAATGATGTAGATATTTCCTAAAAAGACATTGAAACATTTTAAAATGTTCCTATTTAAAACACTATTATTACAATATAAATACTTCTATTTTAAATAAAATGGCACTTTTATTTATTTATTTAAATAATAATTAAATAAATTATTTGTTTTATTTAAATTAAATAAAACAACCCTAAGATTACACAAAGACAAATGATGAATCAACTTTTACGAGTATAGTTGATCTTGAATACTTTGAATAGAATTGGTCTGAGATGAATGTAGAAATTTTAATTTATCCAAAATAAATTTTAGGATTAAGTTTAAATAGTTTATTAGCGTTTTTGTCACAAGATGGGTTTAAGTTAATTAAATATTTAGTGGGGTTGATATTTTGTAATTATTAACACTTGGACAGTAATAGTTATTTTTTATTTATAATATATTATTTACTTAAACTGTACATCAATAACTTTATATCCTTGACTTATAATGCTAAACAATATAATGTTAAAATATAATATTCTTCCTTACAACAACAACAAATTATTCATGTATTCCTGAAAAAAATGAGCATCATTTTTTTAAATCATTGTAGGGTTGATTTTCATAATTTAGTGGTTAAACTGTTTTCAAAAGTAAAGACCAAATTACTACACATTTCTATTAGCTGTTTGATGATGATCGTGGTTCCAAAAACCATTTGCTCAATGGACAAGAAGAGCCAACAATATACTCAAGTGAAGTATAAACACACACTGAAGGTAGATATTTGTTGTCATGTTTGAAGAGCGGAGCATCTCTATTGTATCTCACCTTTTATTTTAGATTAAACTACTTTAAAACTTTCGATTCCCAATTTAATTAGGCTTTACCTTAACTCGTAATGGTACGTACATCCAGTGATTTTTTTTGCACGAAGCGTTGAAAAATGGCCAATGATTAAATTTGCAAAAAATGTTACTAATAATGAATATTTTACTCAAGTTAGAAAGTTACGTTTAGATTTATAAATATATTCTTACAACTTTAAATATTATAATACGACAAAATTATAAAACATATAATGCATAAAAGGGAAACAGTTATTAGTACATTTGTAGCGAACTAATGTTCAGCACATATTATAAGATGTAACGGAACCTACAGGCCATAAATTATCTACACGTAAACAACTGTCTCACCCCCACCCCCCACCTATCCCAGATAAATAACCCTCACGTGACCACAACTGGAACAATCTGTCATCGACTTATCTACGTAATTGAAGTTAGTCTCTTATTTAAAATTTAGACTTGCAGAAATAATATTGTAATGTATTTGTTGGCAAGAAGATACTAAAGAGATCTCACTAATTAGTTTATAAAAAATCCTTCGTGTAGCATTAAAATGTCCATACAGTTTACAGGCGAAGTTAACTGTATAGTAATTAAGTGACTATTTTCTATGGTAATTGTTTTGGGTTTACTAATCCTGCCAAAAGACATCGTTAACATAATCTATCGTTCAATTACTTGCATTATTTGAATCACTAAATTAATTGCATCCATATATTCTTGTTATAGTAATTACATGAGTTGTTCTTATATAGTTTATAAATAATTAAGTTGTAATTTGAATAATATCAACTTATATTTAATTATTTAAATAATAATTAAATTAGTATGATTAAAAATTAAATTCATAAGTTCCATTAGAATCATTAGGTATACTCGTGCTTCTATTTTTATGGAAAATATCGTATGTTGTACAAACTGTGATTTCATTTTCATAAATGTAATTTGATTTACTTTGAAACTACCAAAATAAAATTACCTTTTTAAGTCATATTAATTAATAAATAAACATTAAAAACTGATCCGCTCAATACAATGATGAGGCTATATAATTCCTTGATTGATCATGACGTAGATATATTTTTCAATTCACAAACTGAATTTTGTAATATATCTCAAAATAGAACAGTTATTGACTTTTAATAATAATTTTGAATATTTTATTATCTTTGTCATTATCTGTTGCTTTGTTATGTTTTTATAGTGATTGTCTTGGAGATATTAATTGAACCAGATTAAGTTAATTTTGCATGGTTTATCCTTTGGTATTATTTACTGTTACCTTGTTAATTACTTACTGTACTTTGTTATATGGTTGTTATTTACTGTGTTTAGTTATTTCAGTTACTGTTATTACTGTTTTACATTTAGTACAAGTAGTTTTTTATGTTGTTTTGGACGATTGTTAGTTTCGGGTTGTCTCCATGGTTATTAGTGCTGCATTTAATTTTGTAGTTCAATTTACTAATGCACATTGTAATTTGGTATGTTAACCTATTATGTTGCATTATTATTATTATTGAAATAAATAAAATAAGTAAATATTATCGTTTGATCTGCTTAAGAAAGTAAAAAATCTTTCATTTTCCCTCATAGTGATATTGTGGCTTAATCTTCCGGATCCTATAAGAATACGGCTATTACAAAGCTAAATAGTCAAATCTTAATAACAGTTGCTTACCAATAGATAGAATTATCAAGAACGGATTGAATAAAATCCACAATATGGAAGACATCAACTTACATTGTGTCAACAACTCCTCATCCATACATTGTTGCAAAAGAAGCATGCATTTCTAGTCAACGCAGTCTAATATGTACTTGAGAATTGATATTGGACTATGGAACTTTTTAACTTGAAGAGGTAAGGACAGTTTTAAAACTTAATAGGGGTGAAGGGTCTAGTAATTTAATGTTTGTCAAAAAGAAGTCGGATGTTAAGAACTTTAACGAGGAGTTAACTGTAAATTGTTGAAAATACATGTTAGTAGAGAAGGTAGTTCAGTGGTATATTGTTTGTTCATTACTTTTCAATTTAATTCAGTTTAACATATCATTTGAAATTTGTTTACTGTAGAATTCCATGGCTAAAAATAAATATTGTCTTTATGTAGGCCTAGTTCAAATTTACGGAAGGCTTCTACTTAAGAATATATCAATTCAAGCGTTATTATCACTTATGTTGATTTTTGATCCCCAGAAAGACAAATATTTAAAAGTCTATGATATTATATGAACTTTCTTCAAACAGCTTTTATTAATAAACGGTTTGTAGCTCAAATAACCGATTGCCTAAAACGAGTTATCAATCACAGGTGGGCTGTATTGACAATACTCAACTATCCAAATATAAATATTGTACTTTAAACTTTAAAAATGTTGATTAATAGTTCTGCATTATTTACATAAACTGGAACTGATTCGTGGAAAAATGGAACTGGAAATTATGGAACTGTAAAATAGAAAAATAGTTATAACCTACACAAAGAGATAACCTAAAAGCTCGTCAACCAGCAACATAGATGGGCCCTTTAATATAACATAACTGTCCTATATTATTTCAACCGACAAAGAATCGTATATTTATATTTACACATATTATCGTAGGTAGATCGATATATTTCTTAATTGATATAATGATTAGACTTAGACCTCCTAAGGAACAGAGAAACCTGTAATGTCAATCCATATATGGAATTCTTGAAAAAATAAGAAAAAACGTAAATTGAAAAATCTAAGATACTATTTTTTCCGACGGGGTTGAGGGAGGTTCACCTAAGGGATGAATATATTTGGATAAAATATTATTTTAATAATAAAACTATCAATTTATTCAGCTTTAATACTTTTTTAGATTATTTTTAGTTATATTAAATAGTCATGAGACACTTTAAAGTTAGTAATGAGTAAAGATAATTTAATTTTAAATGCGAGCTAATGCATAAAACATTTGAATTTACTACGTAAATTGTGTTGTTGTTATTCAACGAATATGGCCTTATATTTGTAGATTATGAGGTAGGATTATTTGTTTACATGTAGTTAGTACACACAGCGCTTTAATTAGGCCCTGGAATCACTAACAGGGCCTAATTACATGTTCCTGATTATCTACTTTTGAAATAATTAAAAGCTGTCATTCTTTTTAATTATTTACTTCGTTGTGTACTGAAATAATATTACAATAGTTTTTTTAATATTTAACCCATCCCATCGAAAAAAGCATAACTAAGTTCAAGTCACTTACTTCATTTTAATTTTACGATACGATTCATTTGCTTCTATGGTATAAACAGTCAAAAAAGTATTTAACTAAGCAGTTACATTGTATCATATTATATCCATATCAAATATCTTTATTTATTTATTCATATCTTTGCATTTACAATACCTTTTTTTGATACAGTTCTGTTATTTATCCCTTTAGCTTAAAACTAATTGACATATATACTAATTATATTTGCTGCATTTCTAGGAATAATAATATATTAAAAAAATAAAAGGTTAACAGCCAACAATTAAATATTGTATTTTTACAAATACGAATAAAAATTATACATCTTTTAAGTTTTAATTTTTTATAATGTTTATTTTACCAGAAATTGTCTTGCTATTAGTATTTTTTTTAATATTACAATCATATTCTTATATATGTGTTTTTTATGGGAGATATAAATAACTGAGAAAAAACAGACATTTCAAAATATCAATTTGTAAAATATGATGTGTATCAGATATAAATTATGATCTACCTATATAATAACGAAGAAAAAGAATATGTATAAATGTTGTGTGTGTTATAATATAGGTAGTTTTGTGTACAGTTATTTTTGTACATTTAGGCCTACTGAATAGAATATACATAATAAATAGACAAATAAATAGGTAGGAAATATAAATAATTTATTCAATTATTTATATTTTCCGCTATTTTTTATTTACTATGTTTCTATTCTTTTTAGTACATATTTTATCACAACACTATGTTTAGTGTGAATGATATCTTTGTCTTAGTCCTGTTCTGAACTTAGTTAGTTAAAAAACTTTTTTTGACACATTCAGAAGTATTGCGATCCTCTATTTATCAGCAAAAAATGTATTTATATTTATTTATCTGTCATTCATACCTTAGCATTTGATATAAAAGAAAATGTGTACCTTCAAATGGTAAATGGTACTGTAACATTATTTCTCACTACTGTTACCAATACACTGCCAATATTGGCCTATAAGTCTTCGTTGTAATAGATGAGTAAATTGTATTTCAGGAGATCGTTCAATGTTATGACAAATATTAGAGGTGATTAATCTTAAGTGTATATCACGAAATTTTGTTCAAAAAAAGGATACATATGTATACATAGATACACATTATTTTAGAACGTATTTTTATGTATGAAAAATATTTTATATTGACTCTTTAAATCTAATTCAATAATGAATATGCTTAAAAATGTATGAAATACCACATTGATATCAGCAGGTCAATATTGGGTGTATCATTTTTTAGCCTACAAAATGAATGGTAAACAGATCTGTACGGATATAGCCCAATATATGAATATTCTACGGCTACTAAACTTATGTGTGTGAAGAGAAATTAATACTTTAACATCAAGAAACAAGGACATTGTTCTGCACATAATAAAGCTAAGTTGTGTAGTTTAGTGGCTACATAAGTGGGGATTACGTTTGTCATGGCTTCCTTCTTGTCACAATAGTATGGTGAAGTTGAATAATACCAAACTCGTGTCAATTTGGTGGTCTAACAGTGATATATTTAGTCATTCGTGGCTAAAACGTGGGCTAAAAGACTGGGCTTTTAATAACGTAGGTAAATGACAAACCAATTTTTTCAAATGCTGAAAACTAAATTACATCTAAACAAACATGTTATAAAACTACGTTCTTCAACTAATAAACTTATCTACATTAATAACTATCCACATTTTAACCTAGATCCCAGAATGGTATACAACAAAATGAACTACAAAAAATTAAAAATTTTAACTGGATGAAATTAATATACCAATTAGGCACTCCCAAGATCACGATATCAATGGCAATTTTTAAAACACAATTATGTTTTTTTTTCACGTAATGATGGCAAATGTCCAACAACCATTGTCTTCCTCATCTGATACTCCATTATTAACAAATTTAAAAAACAAGACAAACCAACGACCTGATGATGTCGAATAATATCTAAACACTATTAATGTTTATTTTATTGGTGAAACCATATTATAAAAATACATCAACGGAGTTTATTTATTTATGGATGAATAAATAAACTACGGAGTGATATTTTCTGCTTGAAACGCTCATGGATTAATCCTTATACTTGCTTCGTGGCTACATCGGTTACAAAAACCTTACAAAGGCAATCCTAATTTAACCACTAATTCTAACCTCTACAGGCCTGGATGAGAGCCTGCCAAACCAAAATCGAGGTACTTTATACTGAAATGTTTAAAACTGTGTTTTTCGCTTAATTTACCTTGTTTTTCAGACAACCTTTTTATAATGTCTCTTATACTGTATACTGGACAATTACGAGTAAAATTGTTCAGTTTGTTTTATGAAAAAAGTGTATATTGTGAACATTAACTATATACAACGGTATGTTAATGTTAATTTACCGTTATTTCGTTGAACAAATTATTCAGTATGTTTGATTACATGATTTTTTACCACTATAATACTTTAAAATAATTTGTTTTAAGACTCAGCAAAAAGAAAAGAAAAATTCAAAATTTAGTGGTAATACAATACAAATGTTTTAATATTTTAAGAATATTTTAATATACATTTATATATAGTTGTTAAATATAAAATTGGTTTTCTCAAAATTACTAGAAATAATACTGGTTTAGATTACCTTTTTCTGTTGTAAAGGTTCTTCAATTACATTACTGCTATATAAATTTCAAAGCATATAAAGCTTCATCATCAGGCTTCCAAAAACGTCACTGTTTAAAACATTAAACACTAAAATTATAAAACATTTAAACACGAGTTTGGTAAACATAATAATGCTATTTTGAGTAGTTATTTTGATTTTTTGTTTTTGTTTTATTATTATTCAGAACTGTTATATTATAGAAATAGTACTGGTTTAGATTACCTTTTTCTGTCATAACAGTTATTCTATTACATTACTGGCCACATTTTCTGGCCGGCGATAGACACCAGAAGATAGACACCAACTCTTTTGGCGTCTATCGTTGGTGTCTATCGTCAGCCGGCAAATGTGTTGTAGTCTTGTTTTAATATGTTTAAATGATTTATAATTTTAGTGTTTAGTGTTTTAAATAGTGAAGTTTTTGGAAGCATCATGATGAAGCTTTATATGCTTTGAAATGTACATAACAGTAATGTAATAGAAAAACTGTTACGACAGAAAAAGGTAATCTAAACCAGTACTATTTCTATAATATAACAGTTCTTAATACTAATAAAAAAAATCAAAATAACTACTCAAAATTGCATTATTATGTTTACCAAACTCGTATAAAGAAAGTTACATTTCAACATTAAGTACATTTAGATATTATTGAAAAACTAACAAAAACATATTATCAATAACCCTCCTACTGTTGTAGTACAATTAATCTGTTACAACAGACTATTGTAGCATAGGCAACGTACTCACTGTCTGCTCTTTCCGGTCACTTTTACTAATAATGAAAATATTACTTACCGTAACGCCCTCAAACAATGTTAAATATCCTGAAAAATATTCTAAATTTACGTACTAGGATTTTTAATTAATCATTCATTCACTTCCTTACGCTCATTTCGATAGTAAACTCTGTAGTACCTGGATTTTACAGTGGGAAATTTAATATAATTTCAAATTGATTTCATCAACGATACAGTGACTCTGGTACCATCCACCTTAAAGCATTTTGTATTCAAACATAACATAATATATATTACTGAGAAGCCAGATGTTGTCGAGCCAGTCTCCTGTCTTGTATTGATGGATGTCTCTGTCTTCAGAACACATTGTTTACTTAAACGGGGCTGCCTCAAGGACGTGGGCGCCAGACAGTGTCAACAATATCACCTAACTTACTGCTGGAATACGTAAAATTTTTCCTCCCCCATAGCTGCTACCTTGATAAACCTGGCAGTAAAGTTAGGACAGGATTAAATATACATTTATACGGAACAATAAGCGTAGAACATTTGAGAAAAGTTACAACATTGTGTGTTAGAAGTCTTTTCGAAATCATATAAATAGAGAGGTCAAGTACTGTAAGCTGTACAAAATTTATCACTGGCTCATGTGTCTTTTATTTTGGTCAAGTGGGATAGCCCTATTGAGAATGTCTGCTTCAGTTCTTGATTGTGTCATAATGTAACTATTTGTATCTAAAACGCCCACGTATCTACTTAAGTACAGGTGTCAAATTGATCTTTACGATAATGAGTAATTTAAAAAAATGTATTTTATTATTTTGCAAGTTGTCATGCCATATTACGGCACTTATAATTAAAAGTATAATTTTTTTAAGTAAATCATTGAATTTAATATATTTCATATTAGCTAAAAATAAATAAAAGCTCAATAACTAATGACAAATTAACTCCAAGGTGACTCAAGCAAGTGGGCTACCAGTTGATTATGGTTTTATAGAAAATGTAGAATTTAATTTTAAATTAGCTATGTCAGGAACATAACTTTAACATTTAATAAATACAACTTTGACTGTTTAAACCATCATATGCTATAAGACTGAGAAGTCTACTTACTGGTAGGCATCAATGGATATTGTGATTTACCCAACGATTACCTAAGAATTATCTAAAAAGCCATCCCTCTAAGTTTGTCTAAATTTCCCTACCTTATATTACGTGTAAAATAGTATTCTACTCATGTTACGCGCATATGACGTGGATAGAGAGGATTTCTGTTACGGTTGCGGTTTTTGGAGACAACTGATTTCACAAGATATTAGTATCCTACTGACACACATGTGGTCTCTTTAGAAAATGAAATAGTAATACCCTAAAATGGTAATATAAATTTTCGCAATGCCGAGCAATTTAGAAGAGGATTGGAATATTTTAATTTTATATCTATATGTGTTTCTTTTTATGGTTTTATAATTTATTATTATTCAACATTAGCATAAACAGAAAAGGGGTAGACTACTGCACTACAGGTGACATTTATGAGTTATAAAATATTCATTTTATGCCTGATTAGGGCAATAAACTATACTAATGAATGCTTGAAGTCAATATTTAAGTGTCAGCACTTTGGGAATTTTAGCATATTTTTTTATTTTACATTATTTGTATTTTTATTTTACATTATTTTACATTACTAAAGTTATTTTTTAATATACAGAAAAGTGCTTATTACCACAACAAACAATAAAAACATAATTTTGTTGAAGGAAAGATTTATGATTTATAAATGTCGAGACTATAAGCACAAGAATAAATCGTGCATAGAAAATAACTTACGATTTTTATAGCCAAATATGTACTGTGGTTTTACTTGTACAGTAATGAAATGCCTGGTTTAATAGGTTAGAAAAGTAAGTTGGTCGTAAATTAATACTACTCTTCAACAAATCAAGTCTTTCAATTACTTTACAAATGGTCGTTTTCTTGTCGTTAATAGAATATTGTAGTATAGTTTTATTCACTCATATTTTTCCTCTATACATAATAAGAATTCTTTATAATTATGCTATTTAAGACTATGTGTTTTTTAACAGCATCACTTTTTAGTAGCCTCATTAGTTTTAATTTGATGCGTATTGTAATTTGATGCGTATTGTAATTTGATGCGTATTGTAATTTGATGCGTATTGTAATTTGATGCGTATTGTAATTTGATGCGTATTGTAATTTGATGCGTATTGTAATTTGATGCGTATTGTAATTTGATGTGTATTGTAATTTGATGCGTATTGTAATTTGATGCGTATTGTAATTTCGTTTTACTTATTACATTGACGTTATGGAATTATTAATTTCCATTGTTTGTTTGTGGACAATGGAAATTGTCCACAAACAATGACAAATTTATTTATGAATAAATATAAATACGTAATATTTATCAATTGCAGTTTAATTCATTATTTTAGTAATGTAATGTAATCTATAGAGACCAACTTCCGTTATATCAGAAGTTGTAGTAAAGGGGTAAAGCTTTAAAGCTGATTAAGGATTCTGCAGATTAATGGATTATCTTTATGTATTAGCTTATGGGTTGTGTAAACATTGAAACACCCTCTACTCAAACAATACTTGTGTCCTGATTCAATTGTGTTTAATTATAAATCGGCCACTTTTACACCTTTGTAATTTTAATATTCTTGAAACTGTAGTGTATACAGTGACATAGTTTTATTTCATCGTGCTGCTACCACTGCTATCGTATTACTACGATAGGTGTAGGCTAAGTTAGATACTGACGAAATTGTACTTTAAAGTCGTACTAAAATAAACGTACGTGTATGAGTGGGTGTGGGTGGGTCACGTAGGTCCACAGTGGTATTGACTCACCCACCCATACACGAACGATGGTATTGACCTATCCACCCATCTATACACGTACAATGGTATTAGCCCGTCCACCCGACTTAAGTGCTCGTGTTCAAATAAACATACCAAAATTATTCAAATAGAGCTATGTGTTAACTGTACATGTGTGGGTGGGTGGGTGGGTCAACAACACTGTACGTATGTGGGTGGGTCAACACCATTGTATGTGTGTGGGTGGACGGATGGGTCAATAACACTGTAAGTGAGTGGGTTCAAAGGTACACACACATTGAACTGAACCACCAGATAAACATATCGGCTGGATAAACACATAGCCTTGCATAGTCAGTTTGTTTCTATAGCCCATACTATAATACAGTCCAGTTCAAGCCTAAAGATTGTGTGTGTGTGTGGGGTCACAGGAGCCCTCTGTTCTACACCCGCCGTTGGCGTAAGACAAGACCGGTTGGGAGCTGCTCATAGCTCGAATTGAACTGGACTGTCTGCTGTGGAACCAACCATATTCAATATTAAAGAACGCCATCAAACATGGATGGATTCAAATATGAAGCTTGCATTAATCAAACACAATTTTGGAAACACAATTTTATACAATGCATAGCAACTTATGGAATAACTAGTTAGGGTGGACCGTTAAGAAGAGCAATCAATACAGCTTTACTTTTTTTAAGTAACTAAATCAATAAATGTTTTTTATTTAAAGTTTTTTTACGTTGGTTACCTATTGAGAATTTTGCCAAACTACCTAGTAGAAGCGCTAATACACAATTTGAAACACATTAATATATATGTTCAAAGTGAACTGGACAAAGAGAACTTTGTTGAAAAAGATATCATATTACTATTAATGATCGGAGAATTTATGATATAATCGTTCTTGTGAATACATCGAAAGTTACACAATAATAAATATATTAATTAATTTTTTTTTGACGTAAATAAATAACGAAGTTAGCTAGATAAATTCAATTTCATAGTAATATTTCACATGAAATTCGTATACTTTATCAAATTAATCGTGCGTTGCCACGTCCCTACTACCTCTATATATACGTGAAAGATATTCATGTCAGTCGCTAAGTTATGTTTTCAATATAAACTGTGCTATTTTCATATTGTTTTCTTTGTAATTAGTCTGCATATTAAATTATTTATGGTATCATTGGTGAACCCCGTTTTATATATTGAAAAAAAACTTGTCATTTCCTTCATGTTTAGGAAATAGCTTCTATTTAATTGTGCATTTTGTTTGGAATAAAACTTGATCTTGATATTTAGCAACATATTGTTCTTCGAAATCTTCTTCTGTAAATTGAAAATTTATCTGATCAATTCTCTCAGTATGTCACCAGTAGTGGAGTGAAGTAAATGAGCCCAAGAGATGCTATAGCATTTAGATATAGCAACGATACGGTACGGTACTGAGTCAAACAATTTAAAGTCAAAGATAGAGTTGACGATTTTTAATATCTTCTCTTTTCCCAGATGCTCGCACAGCTGCAACGTGACTTTCCTGCTTTCCCAGAAATGCTTAAATCATTGATACATTATATAATATAATAATAATTTTTTTTAATAATAATTTTTATTTTCCAAAAACAATATATTACAATAAATTCTGTAGCATAATATCTAGAAATTACATGTGATATAAAAATTAAATATAACATGTCTAAAAATACATATGTAACTTAAAAAGTATCATGCTCAGGCTGACCAGTCTTATGATATATTACTAAAGATTGGATAATTAATAATAAAAGATAAATACAAGTAAAGTGCTTTTTGCTATTACTTTAAATAAAACTTAATACATAAAAGTTAGGTTTTTGGAAAATGAAACCTCCAAGGCAAAGCCTGATTGGAGGAAAAATCAATAGATTAACCAAATAAATACAATCAAGATAATACAGGGCTGCAAATATAATAGTCATTTTAATAACTCCCAATAGACATATAACTAAAAATAAAATTTTAATTTCTAAATAAGGCATTTATTAGAAAGAACAAAAAACAGTTTTTTTTCAGGCCTAATTGAACAATTGTAAATTACAGTCTATATACAATATGAATAGTATCAGTGTTAGTCCCATAAAACTGTTGTGAAAAATACATACACACAAAACATTCAGACAAAAACACAATTTCAGAATTACTCGTATATGTACACATTTCATAATAAAATAAACTAGTTATTTACACATGCATTCATACCTACAAACATTACATATACACATACATATATATATATATATATATATATATATATATATATATATATATATATATATATATATATATTATAGATCAGTCCCATTAATAAGTACTTCTTAACATTTATTTTTGTTTTAAATACGTATTAACCTTGAATTTAAAATAACAAACAATTTACATTTTGTACTGTAATTAACCAGTCTCTGAGTTTTCTAACAAAAGTTTGTGAAATATCTGCATTTTTTATATCACTCGGTAATCTATTGAATATCATAGGGGCCAAGAAGCTATGCGTTTTAGTGAAATAGGTTTTTGTTTGTCCAGGTACTGCTACATTATCGGGATTTCGTAGTTTTATTTTATAAACATTAAGTGTACAACTACTTCTTGCTCCTGTTAAAAAATACTTTCATAACTTTATATACATACATATTTCTTATTGGCAATATTTTTAAAGATTTAAATATTGGCCATGATGAGTCCTATTTTTTACCTTTATATACTAATCTTACAAAATGTTTCTGTATTGTTATAAGTGATTTTAAATTACTTATATAAGTTCCACCCCATCACTCTATTCCGTAATTTATTCTACTGTGAACTAAGGAAAAATAAAGTTTTCCAGGATCAAAAGCATGCGCTTCTCTGCTTGTTGAAAACCAGTACTTTATGCTTTTCTTTATTTATTCTCAACTCATTTAAGACATAATTACATGTTTCCATTTGTTCATAGTGTGGGGTGAGAAATGTGGCAACAGTATTGGTACACGTATAAAAGAAATTGAGAATCGTTGTCATGTTGCGTATGTTGGAAGCGGCTTCAAGAGTAATGGAGTGAGGAGTCTTATTTCTGTAAGCTATGTGATACTCCAGCTAGTGTATACATCTGAAGAGTATCTCCCTAGCATATAGCATCTGTTATAATCAGTCGTATGTTTGTCCTTGTTTTACATGTTTTATTGAGTTAATTTTAGAATCATCCGTAGTTCCACATGAACCGTTTGAAGTTTTTGCACTACTGTCTTGGTTATTATTTTTTATTCTTTTCCTGGAATCCAGAGCTGATTATTTTGTCGGAAGCAGTACAAGATCTTTGCTTGTTCCATTATTTGTAACGAATGTAGTTTTCCCACATCCTAGGACTCCTTGTGCTAGCTGAAAATTTATTTTACAGATTCCCTTTATATAAGTGTTTTTCACACTGTTATAAGTCATTAATTGATTCATTACCTCGGTTTGTTCCGAGACAAGGATGATTTAGTTAATAGGTTTGGAGTTAGTTTAAACTGTATATTTTGGCTTGTTGTATGTGAGTGCCACAAAGTGAATGCCATCGAATCCATAATTGTACTGTTTATTTAGGCTAGTATTAAATAATGGCATGCCATTCTTAAGATCTATTATTTCGTGGTTTGACTTCGCGTTTTAAAATATATCTTTACAATCTTTGATTATTATTTCCTTTTTCTTTGGATAGTTGCGCTTTTGAAAGTCAACAAATTCTTCTAGAATGTACTCCTCTGCTCTTCTCCACGGTTATTTTTTCTGCTATAAGAGCGTTCCCTGCCTCAGCAGCTAGTGTGAAAGAAGTATCCAGTTTATCTACTTCGTGCATTAGTTTTATATTGTGTCTTATATATTCTAAGTTTCTTTTTGTGTTTTTATAAACTGTATCTTTTCCATTTAGAAGTTGTATCTTTTACACTAGGCCTACACATTGAACTTGCAGCAGTAACGCACTCCTTCTAAAACGTTTAGAAAGACCTACCATGGAATTTATAAAATACATTTAAAATCCTAATCAAATATCGCAGAATCATTTGTAGGAATGTTATCTGAGTAAACCTGCTATAGTACAAACAAAGGACACCGTCAATATTGGCCCAAGGCCCACACAATGGAGACACTAAACCTGGCTTTGCCTGGAGCTCATATCCCCTTCCCGTCTCTGACAATCACGTCCGATTTGTTTGTACAGCCTGGAACTGACAAACCTTATCAATAGAAGGATTTTCCTCCTTTGTAGCTTTTAATAAATTTAGAGAGGTTTATTAAGCTTTTATTCCGTATAAATGTCTTATTTCATTACTCGTGCTTTTCTTTCTGCAACAACAATAATTAAATGTGTAAAAGTGTTGTTAAAAACCGTATTTATTCATTTAATTGTAAAATAAATATTGTATATATTAACATGTATGTATTTACTTTTATTACATTTTAGTAAAGTGTAGTACACCTTTACATTTTTAATTTGTTAATGAATTATAATTTTTACACTTTTAAAAATAGTATACTAGATATATTATATACTAATAAATTTTTTAAATATTCTCACACATCTCAAATGTTATAAGTGACCACTATTTATTGGTTATTTTTCAAAGTATACTTTAAAATATATATATATATATATATATATATATATATATATATATATATATATATATATATATAACAAAACGTGAGTTGTAAAAATAATATTAAAGATTTATACTTCAACATATCCACGTAATGTGTGCTTAAAATAATTAAATAACATGGAATGTGTCTATTAGGTCAGTACCAACTCGGCGATGACTTGGGATATGTTTGACAATTTAAACAAACTGTCATTGGTTTTACGTAAGGAAATGACTAGGTTGAGTCGTTTTCGTACGAGTGTGGGAAGATGCAACTACTGATAATACAGTATAAGTGGGGAATGGGAAATGGCAAGTCTTTGACAACATATAGTATTTAATTAGTGCCCGTTGCGTTCTTTGCGAGGGGCATTATATGTCGTCATTCAATCAGAGAAGCTTGTGTTAAATGGTAACGAAACCTGGATTTGGCTGAAGATCGATAATAATTTAAACACGATTGGTTTATATTTTTTATTTTATTATTATTATTATTTTTTAGGCACTGTTTATTTGCATGTTTTAATTGTTTCATTAGTTTGGTAGCTGGCTTTGAAAGTTATACGATATATACTTAACCTTTTAGTTTTTATCATATTATTTCCCTTTATAAAACGTATGAACTACCTCCTTCATGGACCGTGTATAGGTGAAGAGAGAGGGTGAACACGTGTATAGGTGAAGAGAGTGGGTGAACACGTGTATAGGTGTGAAGAAAGAGGGTGAACAGTGTATAATGTGTACAGTGGAATCGTGTTGTCTTCTGCCACACGTCAATCGCCGAGTGCTGTTAGTGTGACTTCTTTGATCTTCTCAAAGATTTATATTACATGTTGTATTTTGGATATTTTAGGTATGAATCTATTTCGGAAATGAATATGAGGTTAAAAAGGAGTTTCTCACTTCCTATCCACTCCAAATACTTAATATCAATTTTTTTCCAATTCACTACTTTCCATTGAGTAACGAAATCCCTTTTTAAATAAAAGTACGGTTCAAAGTAAATGTCAAGTGTTTTGAAACAGAGTATGCTGTATTTTTTAAACATTATCAATGTTAAAGCCACTTATTTATTGATCAAGTAGTCATTAATACATTATTTTTCCGTATAAATGTCTTATTTCATTACTCATGCTTTTCTTTCTGCAACAACAGTAATTAAATATGTAAAAGTGTTGTTAAAAACCATATTTATTCTTTTTATTGTAAAATAAATATTGTATATATTAACATGTATGTAATTTTATATACATCCGAATGTCATTAAAGTTTCCGCCAAACTATTTGCAACATAAATAATATTTACTCGAAAGAGATGATGATCATAACCTATCAGTGTTTGATCCTTAAAAATAAAACTTGGCTCCGTCACCAGGTATCGTCAAATAAACATATGATATACAATGATAAATAAATAGTTATGAAACCCGGATAAGCCAATAATTTTGAAGTTCACACTGAACTTCTTTATTATAGTGAAATATTCGTTACGTTATTTTCCAATACAGTCGCATTCAATCAGTTTAACTTGCCTGACACAATTTTAAAAAATTTGTAAAGATAAATTACTCTTAAAACTAATAATACATAAATGATCTATAAAGAACTATATATTTTTATAATATGAATTTAAATTATTTAGCCTTCAGTTACGGAGTTATTATTACTTATACATTCTATACGTATTGATAGTGTAAGATGAGGTTTGCAAACGAAGTGTAGATACATTATTAACAATAAAATTACGTAGGTCATGTAATAAGTCGTTGCGTAAATATGTTTATAAGTCTAATTTTTGGCTGGAAACTATTGAAATTTTTGGTGAAGATAATTGACTTGATTCTCAGGTATATTCTATTTATGAACATTGACAGACAAATAAGTAAAATATTTTCGTCCAACACCATCCCCTCGAGATTCACTCTTTTCAATCACAGCCTAACAAATTTTACATTATGTTTGGACATATAAATATGTTTTTTATTTTTAACAACGAATGATTAAAAAAAAACACGTTATAGTTAATGAATAACCATCTTTGTAATAATTAATTAACTATACATTTTATTTTGTCTTATTTTCACATCCCAAAATCCATTTTAAGTTTCGACTTTATACCTAGTAAAAAATTGAATGAATCTAACAAAAGGTAAGACAAATGTATGTATTTCTGTACATGAAATACAAAATATGATGGCCTTGAGGAAGCGAGTAAAATTGTTAATAGTTATTCTAAAAGCAAGTAATTTTCTTCATGTTCATTTTATTATAAAAAAAATTAAATAGAATTCAATCGTTAATACAATCAATAATTAAAAAGAGAGTAATAATCACGTTATTTTATTTAGGTACTTGTCTTCACGAGAAAGAATTTCTAGTAAAAATACATTGCCATACTATCGTATTTTATCACATTCATATTTTAAATTATTTTGTTGCTTGTTAATAAATGGAGTGTGCCTTTCACAGTACTAAATGCTATCAACTCTATCAAAAGGCAGTTCAATCAAGGTGCAAACTTATCTACTGACAGTCTCGGAGGCGAACGGTGATGTGATTAATCAACTTTGACAAAGTGGCTGGGGCACTCAGTCCTGAGGTCACAGTTATGTCGTCACTATAAATACGTCGTGAAATTGTTACAAAATTGAATCTTGAGACTGTTAGGTATTCGTATATTTAAATTGATTTGTTAATATGTTCTTATTCAGTTTATTATTTATTTATGGAAAGGCTTGTATAATTTTTCTATGTGCTGCCCTTTTCCCATAGAGTATAGATTTTTTCGCGTAACGGACTTTATAAGAAAAGAAAAAATCCCCACTCTTATGTACGTTGTGATTTTGTTACTATTTTTCAAATTGAAAATTGTATTTTTCTTTGAATTTACTTCATGATATTAACTACTGCTACTGAAGAATTAAAGTGAAATATACTGTGTTGAATGAAGTGAGATTACATACCAGGGTCAGGATATGCTATTATTTATTGACTTTCCAGGGTATTTCCAATACTTCAAACGAGTTAAATTTGATATGACAAAGGGAAATTTCATTCATAAACCTGATTCAAACATAATTTTGTTGGAATCCCTAGTTGATTATGGCTTGTGATTCAGCTTCTAATAGTTGGTATTCAAACATAACGTGTAATGCTGACAAGCCAGATGTTGTCAAACCAGACTCCTTGTATTGATGGAAGTCTTTGTCTTCAGTAAGAACACATTGTTTACTTAAACGGGGCTGCCTCAAGGACGTGGGCGCCAGACAGTGTCAAGTAACTAACATCAAAGCTACTGCTGAACAATATTCTATAAATCAGTTTCTTAATACTTTGTCATAATAAATATAAGAATAAATAAGAATTAAATAGGCATTTGAATGGAATGATGTGCATAGCATTTTAAGAATAGTTATATGCGATGTGTGTGTTGGAGGTTCCTTATGTATAAAATAAAGAGCAAATATGGGACCTTACAGAGTGTACTGACTTCTAAGTAAGTAATTTAAATAGGCTAAGGGCTGCCCTTATAAATTATATCTGACTCATTCTCCAATAAAAATTACGACAAATGTGTGAAACTGAAACGTCTTCCCACCTGTGATATCTGCTAAAATAAATGGCTCTTTTGTTTACAGAACTTGTGTAACAATGGTGTAATATGGTGGGTTTTACGGTTGTTTAAAAAAATAGCAATAAAATCGTAAATTATTGGGTGTTCAGGGTAATTTAGAATCTACGATGAAGCCGACCTGTTCATATATTGTATATGTTAGTTACGACGAACTGTTAAATGTATTCATCGTGAATTTTGAAAAAAAAATTTATAAACCACAAGAAATCCAAGAAACTATAAATAAACAATTAGCAATAAATAGGTTAATCCAACTATTTTAAATAATCAATTATAAATTAAAATTGCATGAGTAAATTGTTTATTAAATATAAAAATGTATATAATAACTGCAGCCGATTAATATTTAAAATAGTAATAAATCAATCACCTATAACGTAGTATATTTATGTATAATTTGAATCAAGTTCTTACATATTGTTAAGTCAATGTTTCAAGGTATTTTAACTCCAACCGTGTGCTCATACTTTGGTGTAAAATAAGGTTTAAATCAACGTTGAAGTATTTGAATCAGTTACAATTCATTAGGCATTATAATCATTCATTTTAATACAATATAACTTGCACTATCATAATTCAAATCGTTCTACAAAAATAAATCATATACTTAAAAACATAGTGCTGACAAAAAGTAAATAATAATCTTTTTTTATTTGATAAAAATTTCGTGTTAACTAAGCATTTTATTTTGTATGCAGCCCAACTGATTGTGATAAATGATTTAATAACTGAACATAACGTTTTTAAAACAGTAAGTTAGTTAACATGTAAAGTTAAGGATCTATTATTGCTGAAATCAAAATAAAATTATGTACTCTTCTTCAATAGGTTCTACTTAAAATCAGTTTTCTTATATTACGAACTCTCTTTCGGTAACACCCCATTCAAATGAGACTGATGAACTTTATTAAATTTTAAAGCATACTTTAGCTACTTAAAATGCATAATAGTACATTAATAAATATGTGATCATGTTGATAACAAATTTATTTAAGAATCTACAGAGTACATTTTTTAAATCAGAATGTTTAGCTATTTATACATTTGACAATGCCATTACTTAAGTGTAATAAATCGTAGCATTAGGAAAGTTAATTCAAACAACTTGTTGTAGGAATCTATTGACATTGTGTTAATTGAATTGATTCCCTTGTAAATCAATTCAATTCATAATAATTCACTTTATTACTTTATTTAGTTGACAGACAACTAAAACCTGGAAGTCATAATCCCGTCTACATTGCATCTCCTCGCGATTCGTTCTTTCCGACAATAGCCAATTTTACATGATGTTTAGACTAATGAAACGTATTTTTCATTTTTAACAACAGAGTAGTGTAAACATAAAAACATGTTATACATGTATCTGTTATACATGTTATACATATGTATGTATCTAATGGATGTACATATTATTGCAGATTTATGACTTTTAAAGTATTATTTCATCACTATTCCATAAAACAAAATAACTTCAAAATCAGAACTGATTGATGGTAAAAAACGAATGCATGATAACTGAAAAAAATATCAGATAATTTATTCTGTTTTAGAGGCTGTATATTTTTATGTGTATGAAATAAATAATGAACGAGACCGAACGAGAACGAAAACAATTGTCTTTGAACTCAATAACCAACAAGTTCATGGTTATTTGCCGTCATTACAAAAATTGCTTTTATGATTAACGTTTTTGTTAATGAATAAAACGGTGCGTAGTCTAAATCTTGAGACATAATGTTTTGATAAAGTCACTACACTAAGTAATATTTTAAACAGGCAGAAGGAGTACATTTATTAATAGTTACAATAAAGTAGTTTTGTCTATCTATATACTCAGTAGAAGATACAAAGGGAGAAAATCCTTCTATTGATAAGATTTGACAGTTCAAGGCTGTGCAAACGAATTGGACGTGATTACCAGAGACGGAAAGGGGGTGTGGGCTCCAGGCAGAGCCAGTATGAAATAAATAATGAACGAGAGAATTATGATAAATAGTTATTCAAAATGGAAGTTCTATTCTTCATGTTAATTTTTCGTGTAAAACTAAAAAATCAAAAAGAAAGTTTTCTTCATGTTCTTTTCTTTAGATTTTCGTCTTTGTGAGAAACAAAATCATTAAATTAACTATTTTTAGAACATAGTATGAACTTAAATTCATGTTATACATTATTTTGTTGCATGAACAAACTCAATTTACTCATGAACAAATTTATCGATGGTAAAAGTAAATATATCTTTCACAACACTAAATGCTATCAACTCTATCAAAATGTAGTGTAATCAAGGTGGAACTGAACCACTGACACTCTCGGAGGCTAACGGTAATATGATTAATCAACTTTGACAAAGTGGCTGGGGCACTGAGTCCTGAGGTCACAGTTATGTCGTCACTATAAATACGTCATGGCTTTGTTACAACATTTTATATTGAGAATATTACGTATTATTTCATCTCAATTGATATTATTTATATATAATTCTTAGATTAAATTTATTTATTAATAATATATAAAAAACAAGGTTAGTTAAACATAGATTTCTAATTCCTTATAGATTTTAGAATTGTTTTGGGAACTTATTAAAACAGGGTATGGTAGTGAAGCAGTAATGTATAAAATGGGTATTACCAATAAAGATTTCCACTCCAGATAAGGAGTCTAAACTATGGTTCTGTCTTGAGGCCTTGAACCGCTCAGTCACTTGATCCTGAAACATTTATAAAACTAAAAATAAGATACATTGTTTTTATACTGATATCTACTGTGTTTTAAAATTAGGAACACGTTCTGGATAACGTGCAAAAAGCTTCACAAGTCCAAAGGCATACAACAACAGTTCCATATTCTTTTTTTAAATATTTTGTTTAGTGATAGACGTTCTAAAAACCTGGTTTTATGCTAAAGAAAATATGCAAGTAATATTTAAAGTTTATTAAACACTAACTGTTTTACGGTGCTATCTTGTATATATTTATAAAAAAGAGTATAATACAAATAATATTAGTTCTTAAAACCTGATTTATTTGTTCCACTGAATGAAGGATAATTTTCCGTAAATAGTGAAATATACATTCAATAATAGTACAAAGAGTAAAACTCTAAATAAATGTAAAAAAATATACTACAATCAAAATATTTTTGTTAAAAAGAAATCTAAAATGCAAACTTGTCTTTGAACTCAATAACCAACAAGTTCATGGTTATTTGCCGTCATTACAAAAATTGCTTTTATGATTAACGTTTTTGTTAATGAATAAAACGGTGCGTAGTCTAAATCTTGAGACATAATGTTTTGATAAAGTCACTACACTAAGTAATATTTTAAACAGACAGAAGAGAGTACATTTATTAAGCAATAAAGTAGTTTTGTCTATCTATATACTCAGTAGAAGATACAAAGTGAGAAAATCCTTCTATTGATAATATTTGACAGTTCAAGGCTGTGCAAACGAATCGGACGTGTTTGCCAGAGACGGGAAGGGGATATGGGCTCCAGGCAGAGCCAGTTTTAGTGCCTCCATTGTGTGGGCCTAGGGCAATATTGACGGTGTCCTTTGTTTCTACTATAGCATATCTACTCAGATAACATTCCTACATTTTAAACTGTTTTTTGTAATTTATTTTTAAAAACAAGCAATTGTAGTCCTATGAAGAGATTTTGAAACGAGTCAAAGTGTAATGCTACATGTTGATTGGGTAAGCCTTGTAAAAGAATGTATTTTTCCACTTTTTGAGCACATCATAGCAACTTAAGAACCAGTTTGTGGCTCACTGAAAAAACATGATAGTTTCCAGTAATAAAGCATAAGACATTAGTTAATTTGAAGGATATTAAACAAATATACTGTCAAAATTAAGAACTCTGTCTGATTCTGCCCTATCTAAATATATTTGAAAGAAAATTCTCAGTCCATTTGAAGTAGTCAATGTCATACAAAAATAAATTTGACGGTAAATTACAGAAGTTGTGTTTGCACAAGGCGTGCGTTCTTTTATAAAGGGGAGGATTCGTTTTGGCATCCATTTTTAGAAAATAATAATGTGATAAAATAATATTACATCTCGCTAACTTATTATGTTTCCTTTATGTTAAGGTATTCCTAGCATTTTATATAGGAAAACTATAGGCCTAACCATTTTCTATTATTTTGTTTTTGACGCATGTATATTATTTTGTTACACTGTTTCTACTAGTGCTAGCTACGACCTCTGCAATATTTCCATTTGCTTATACATGAACTTTTTTTAATAATTAGGACATTGTTCGCCGTTCTATATGTACTATCATACATACATCTTATTTTTTTAAACACGTTTTTAGCTCTGTCAACTCATCTATACGGGGGTAGTAGTAGTCCCCCACATTTCATAAAATAAGTGAGCTAATAAACCGGTGTTTAATCGCATGAAATACCCACTTTCGTACCAGCAGGTCTGAATTGTATCTTTAATTTTTCAGTCTACAAAATGACTGTTACAAATATATATTTTGATTTAGTCTAATATATGAGTTTATATAAACGTATATATTCTAGCGTCCAAAACCAAACTAACTTACTTATAAAGTTGAAAACTGTGTGATACTTTGGGGATTGGAGTAACAATAATGTGTTTAGTCAGCTTGACAAAGAGGGTGGGAAACTCATCCACTTGGGGTCACATTTATGCCATAGCTCCCTTCATGTCACAGTAAAACCAACTTACTCATAAAGTTGACAAAATGTGTAACACTTCGGGAGGGGTAGTAGTAATGTTAGCTAGCCTACACAAAGTGGGTGGGAAACTCACCTCTCTGGGGTCACATTTACGTCTTCGCTGCTCTTATGGTCTTGTGGAAGAGAGGGCTTTATAGTCCTAACTTTACCTCCAATGGAGACAATTTTCATTTTTTTTCATTTCTCTATTTTATGTCAACACCAAACCATTTTATTGATGAAGTTAAAAGGCTGTTTCACCCTTTGGGGTGTGGGTTTACAGTGATATGTTTAGTCATCTTGTCTAAGTGTTTGGGACGTTTACCCTCTTGGGGTACACATATGTCATGGCTAACCAAAGCAACTTACTGATGAAGTTAAAAAACTGTTTGACCCTTTGGGATGTGGGGTAACAGTGATGTGTTTAGTCAGCTTGTCTAAGTGTTTGGGACGTTTACCCTCTTGGGGTTACAAATGTGTCGTGGCTAACCAAAGCAACTTACTGATGAAGTTAAACAACTGTTTGACCCTTTGGGGTGTGGGGTAACAGTAATGTGTTTAGTCAGTTTGTCTAAGTGTTTGGGACGTTTACCCTCTTGGGGTTACACATGTGTCATGGCTAACCAAAGCAACTTACTGATGAAGTTAAAAAACTGTTTGACCCTTTGGGATGTGGGGTAACAGTGATGTGTTTAGTCAGCTTGTCTAAGTGTTTGGGACGTTTACCCTCTTGGGGTTACAAATATGTCGTGGCTAACCAAAGCAACTTACTGATGAAGTTAAACAACAGTTTGACCCTTTGGGATGTGGGGTAACAGTGATGTGTTTAGTCAGCTTGTCTAAGTGTTTGGGACGTTTACCCTCTTGGGGTTACACATGTGTCATGGCTAACCAAAGCAACTTACTGATGAAGTTAAAAAACTGTTTGACCCTTTGGGATGTGGGGTAACAGTGATGTGTTTAGTCAGCTTGTCTAAGTGTTTGGGACGTTTACCCTCTTGCGGTTACAAATGTGTCGTGGCTAACCAAAGCAACTTACTGATGAAGTTAAACAACTGTTTGACCCTTTGGGTCAAGTAATGTGTTTAGTCAGTGTCTAAGTGTTTGGGACGTTTACTTTCTTGGGGTTTCGCTTGTGTCATGGCTGCCGTCAAAACCAAAGCAACATAGTGATGAAGTAGATCTATACAAAAAAATTATTGATATGTATTTTGTTGGGAGATACAGTATGTTTCTACGTGAAAAATAATTTAATCTGTGCAGCATTTACTTGCTTTTCCAGTACTCACAGATCGATTCTGGCAAGTACTACGCTAAGTGCAAACAATCTGTTATAAAGGTAAACCCAATTTGACGAATAAGTCAACCACTTTGAAACGATGAACTGAGGTGGATTTTTACTTGAATAAATAAACGCGTTACGTGCTGTACTTAACTGACACCTCAGGCATTATACAAGCTATTAGCATCAGACAAGGTGATGTGTAGTTTATGACTAACTGTAGAAGCATATAAAATACTGTTTTTATAAGTATCCAAACAACAGTATGGATACTGAAAGGCAAATGAATTTGTAAATCCCCCCATACGACAATTTTAGTATATATATTAATTTAAGAAAAATTAATTATAAGTTAACTATAATATTGATTAACAAACTTAGATTTTAAAATTTCTAGAAATAATTTCCTATGTATTTTGCTTTCACGTAAATTCAGAATTGGTGTTTTTCCTACCTTTACTAAATACAGTATAAGGTACTTTGACACGAAGAACTATAATTAACAGTTATCATAAACCCAAATTCTTATTCTTATTCTTACATATAAGACGCCGACACAACGTTGTTGGTATTTTAAGGCGAATATGAGTGTAGGATGAGTGTGGATGAGTGTAGTCTGGTTACTATCTGAGTTCAACTGTTCCTCAGAAAGGACAATTTATTAATAGTCCAACAGTCAGGGCAACTAAGGGACCTACAGCTTTACGTAGAATCCGAACCACGTAGTGCTGGTCTGATTTTCAGAAAATTTGTACCTATGGCATTAATAAACCACTCACATCATTCGCAATATTTAAAACATAATATTTTAAGATATATTTTTATAATGGAATACATAAAGCGGGCTGTATAGGAAGAGTAGACTATCTAAAGTTCATACTCTTATCTACATAGTATGTTTTTTTCCTATGAGTTTCACTAAATTAAATATATAAAGTTAAAAATGCGAATTTATTTTGTTTATTGAATTATAAATCTAACTAAATATTATTTCTGTAATATAGAAATATTTTGCCAAACATGATATTAGATTATATACTAGCTCATCATATTCAATAATTCATTGACTTGTCTGGGTTTCTTTCAATACTTGATCAACTATGTAAACTGGATATTATTTATATACATTTACTGATAAATCTGATCCATTATTTTAACGATATTTTTAATTGTTCTAATAACATTGACTTCAGCTTCTAACAGTTGGTATTCAAACATAACATGTAATTCTGACAACCCAAATGTGGTTGAGACAATCTCCTGTCTTGTAGTGATGGATGTCTCTGCCTTAAGTAAGAACACATTGATTACTGAAATGGGGCTGTCTCTAGAACGTGGGCGCCAGACAGTGTCAACTAAATAACATCTAAGCTACTGCTGAAATATATTCTATAAATAAGCTTCCCTATAACATACTATCTTAATAAAATTAAGAATAAATTAGGATTAAAATTGGTATTCAAAAGGAAAGATGTGCATGCAGTTGGTGGCAGGAGTAATATATTTTGTTATCGGAGATTCTTTAGGACTGATCTACTCACAAATAGCGTATAGTTGACTTTAGAGAGTTTAGTCACTTCCCAGTCAGTATTTTACGTAGTTCGAGGGCTGCTTATATTTATCACATCTGACTCAGTCGCCAGTGTAAAATTACATCTTATATTTAATGTAATCAGGACTTTTCAAATCAACAGTTTAGATATCTACAAATGAATAAATTGTATATTAAGTATAGAAATAATCATACAATTATTATTGCTTCTTTGGCCTAGTGATAATAGTTGATACCTTTATAGATTGTGAAATATCTTACTCAGTATTTAAGAAAACGTGTTACTTGTCTGCTACTGTGACTAGACCTGTCCCAACACACCTGTCCAACTAGTGTACTAATTGAATGTTCTGCTTTACAGACAATAAAATTCAACGTTTTAAGTTCTTGTTTTAATTTAAAATGTAGATCTAAACACTGAAGTAAAATTCACGAAAGTGAGGTGGAAAAGTGACCAACAGCTCTGAAACTAAAGTTGCAAATTAGCTACATAATAATCGTTTTATGCTTTAAGCTGGAAACGATCGTGGTACTTCATTCAGCCACGAAATGGTTACTTAAGTTGCTGGATGTGCTCAAATAGTGGAAAAATTCATTCTTCTACGAGGCTTACCCAATCAACAAACTTTGACTCGTTTCAAAATACTTTCATATGACTACAATTGCTTGGTTCGAAAAATAAGTTACAAAAACAGTTTAAAATTTTGACTTAACACATCACATTTATTTGTAGAAATGTTATCTGAGCAGACCTGCTATATTAGAAACAAAGGGCACCGTCAATATTGCCCTAGGTCCACACAATGGACACACTAAACCTGGCTTTGCCTGGAGCTCATATCCCCTTTCCGTCTCTGACAATCACGTCCGATTTGTTTGTACAGCCTGGAACTGTCAAACCTTATCAATAGAAGGATTTTCTCCCTTTGTAGCTTCTACTGTGTATATTGATAGACAAAACTACTTTATTTAATAATAAATGTACTTGTTAATTGTTATATTTTCAGTATTATCGGATTTTTAACTGCCACTCTGGTATATAATATAGAACGATGCACTATAATTATTACTAACAAAGTTAGTTTTTGAAATAGCATATTTTATATAAATTCTTACATTCTTAAATATGAGACACCGACATAACGTTGTGGGTATTTTAAGGCAAATATGAATGATTATATGAGTGTAGGATGAGTGTGGATGAGTGTAGTCTGGTTACTAACTGAGTTCAACTGTTCCTCAGAAAGGGCAATTTATTAATAGACCAACAGCCAGGGCAACTAAGGGACCTACAGCTTTACATGGAATCCGAAACACGTAGTGCTGGTCTGATTTTCAGCTAATTGACAAGCCTGATACTCAGTTATCTCCCCCACTCAACATCCGTACAATGATTACCACCCAATATGGACACCCCAGAGTTCTCTAGTAGTGTCCACGCCGATAGCAACCATTGAGCGGACGCCATGTCGGTATTAAGAGGACCGAGCATCCAACCTATCGCCTACAATCTCCCAAACATTTTGTCCCTAAGTAGCTGGGTTACAGCACTGCTCCACGAGTGCCGACACATCAGGGTCTGTTATACAGATTCTTGAAAGTTATCGTAACGTTTGAATGTGAAGTAAATATCAAGATTTTTACCATTCAGATAAACATGACAGTACCAAAACTTCATATAAAATACAATTACGGACGATATATGTTTTCAGAATGTACTTAAAACCAATAATTATGCAGCATTTAGTAACTAAGTGGCTTAATTGCATTCCTAAATTATAACATTTCTAGAGAATGAATACCATGACTACTGAAATACACTAATAAAAACGATTACTGTTAATATTCTTTAAACAATTAAGACATTATTGGTCAGTTTTAGTAGTGACTTATATTGTAGTTTTAGAAGTAACTTGGCTGGTATATAGATTTTGTTTGGCAAATGACTCTCTCTTCCAAATACTTCATTAAGCCTTGTCAATAAAACCCTAGCACCATGTTGTATAATATAATATTTTGGGTATAGCAGTCCAATGAAAGAATATCAAAATCAGTTGTATCCTCTTAATTGTTGTATTCCATGAATAAACTAGTTTACAATAGTCGTAAATTGGAAAAACAATAGTTGTAGAGGCAAAAAGACAATGATAGACTTATTCTTGGTAAAAACACATATAAGAATTAGAAATAGATTTTGTGTAACGTTGTTAGAGATAAGACTAAGTACACCAGAAGGTACTCCGACTAAGTAATTGTTTGAGAGAAGGGCTTGTCCCATCACTCATATCTAAAGTGAGTTGTTACTATGATGGATTATTGAGGTTTTATAGATACTCCAATATACTCGTAGCTGACATAAATGTTCTTCATCAGTTTTATAGATACTCCAATATACTCGTAGCTGACATAAATGTACTTCATCAGTTTTATAGATACTCCAATATACTCGTAGCTGACATAAATGTACTTCATCAGTTTTATAGATACTCCAATATTCTCGTAGCTGACATAAATGTACTTCATCAGTTTTATAACCACTATGTAAGCCACTCCCCAACTTTGTATCTCAAATTTTACTTTTAAGGAATATGAGAACTGAGAGTAGTTGTAAATGTAAAAATGATATATTACATGAGAGACCCAAAGTTACGATACTATATTGGAGATCCTATTTGTAGGTCTTTGTTTGTGAATGTTAGAGGTGGCTGCTAATTCCATGACGTAAGTGAATTACGGGAGAAGACTACTGAATGTTGATGGGAATAATTAGGTAACGATTAAAAGGAACATGTTATCATTTTAAATTTTATTCGTCATTTCCAAAACAAGTTTTCTATAGATAACTTAATAATAATAATAAATAATAAATTCTTTATTTTTCTCTCAATTAGAGGAATTATTGTTACATTCAAATAACATTTAACTGATGTATTAAACTTATAACAAAATAGTATGTATAGTAATAAATAAATAACAAAATAGTATGTATAGTAATAAATAAATAACAAAATAGTATGTATAGTAATAAATAAATAACAAGATAGTATGTATAGTAATAAATAAATAACAAGATAGTATGTATAGTAATAAATAAACAACAAAATAGTATGTATAGTAATAAATAAATAACAAAATAGTATGTATAGTAATAAATAAATAACAAGATAGTATGTATAGTAATAAATAAACAACAAAAATAGTATGTATAGTAATAAATAAATAACAAAATAGTATGTATAGTAATAAATAAACAAACGGTAAGTAATAAATAAACACAGTTGTACATTTTTTTATTTTTTTATTTATTTATTTTTTTTTTTATATACCTATCCAACAATAGTATGTATAGTAAAAAACCAAACAAATAAATACACAGGTATACTTTTTTTTTTATTCCTATCCAGGCTGACCAAAATAACTAAACTTTTACTGTTTATAATTTACATAAGAGAGAAAAATAATAGGGCCCCTAAGATTGATAAAGTCTGTTCAGGGGGTCCTTCATTCAAAAATAAAAATATATTTGGTATATAGAGCTCAAAAGCAGAATAGTTTACTTTGTGTACACTGAATTGGACTACTTAGACATTATCTTTAAAAGTGTGCTTTTACCCATGTTTAAAACTAAATAGATTTTTATTAAACGTTTCTGTAAATTAAACTATTTTTAACATAGATATATACAATACTATCAAAAACAAAACGAAACAAAAAAATTTACATGAGAAGAAACAAACAATACAATAGATTTGCAACATTTCCCCGATATTTTGTTGCGACAATAGCCATTCACGTAAGTATTTTAAAAACCTATGAACATTGATTTCAATTTTGATACTATATGGTAATTTATTATATATACGTGGTGCTATAAAATTAAATGTTCGTGTATAGAACGTTAAATTTGGTTTAGGTACAGAACTCAAATTAGCATTTCTTAATCTAATCCTACAAGGGTTATCATTATTCAAGAGCCTACCATTATTGTAATATACTTTTAGGACCTTATATATAAAACGAGTCCTTATGGGTAAAATCTTTAAAAGCACAAAACATGGGGAGGACGGTTCAAATTTGTTCTTCTTCATAATTACTCTAACAAACATTTTCTGTAAGGTAACAAGCGGTTTTAAGTTTGTATTGTAAGTTCCTCCCCAGCATATTATCCCATATTCTAGCGTACTATTAATCAGCGCAAAATAAAGAGATCTTAGCACTACCAAGGGACAAACATCCTTCAAAAAATAAAACAAACGGATACTAGTAATAATCTTACTTTTCAATCTTATGATTTGCGCTTTCCAGTTTAATTCACTATCTAAAATTATCCCCAAGTATTTTGTATTTGAAGTCTGCCGAATCTTGGAACATTGATTGCAAAAGGCTATTGAGTTAACTAAACACCCCATGCATTTGTAGTAGATATCCCCTTCGAATTGAATGCTCTTCCTTAGTGAAAAATTTATGTACATTGTCTTTTCTATACTCAATACCAATTTATTATTTAAAAACCACCAATTGAGTAAATTTGAATCCTCATTCATATTGGAACAAACTGTTTCCCAATCAGGCTCAATATAACTTAGGGCGGTGTCATCAGCAAAATCTGTAACGTTCCCCCTGAATTTACCATTTATAAAAATTAGAAAAAGAATTGCCCCCAACACTGATCCCTGTGGGACTCCACAGGATATTTCACCCATTTGACTAAGTTTACCATTTATATTTACACATTGCTGTCTCTTATTAAAATAACTTCTAAACCAATTTTGGGTTACACCTCTAAAACCACAATTATATAGCTTTTTCAGTAATATATCATGATTTACCGTATCAAAGGCTTTTTTATATCAATAAATAATCCACTTACACAACTACCATTATTCATTCCTGCATTAATCTTATCCATAAATGTATACAATGCTCCGTATCCAAACCCAAACTTCATTGAATACTGATTCATTAGCCCTTGTTATACATTTATTCAACAATACATAAATACTATGCTAAACTATAAAGATTTTGATCGAAATGTCTTATTTAAGCCACACATAAAGATTCTGTTAAGTTCTTGACAAATCCTGCAGATTTTAAATGACATAAATCATCACAAATTATTCAATTAAATCAGTTGGTTAATGTGTATATAAGGTAATTAAATAATGTTTAAATAATATTTACGTCATAGAGTTGGAGATTTAATTATTAGAATGATACTTTTAATAGGTAAATATATAATTTTTAGAATCGTTTAAGTCAAACATTTACTGTGAACAAGTGGATAAGGTTCTCGCAATTCCTACTTTGGAATCGGTAAAATTGGTATTTTTATCATAAGTGTCAGAATATATCCCGTCACATATATCATTAGCCGTAATCTTAGTATAAAAAGCATAAAAGCTTAAAATATTATTTCATGAACCTTTAAAATATTATTTGAAAGAGTTAACTTTATCTGCAGGTTTTTAACTGAATTTATTATACATTTACACTACTTCAATTTTCAAATATGTAATTCATGTAAATTAACTGACACCAAAGACTATAACAAAAGCAGCTTAAACATTTCATGTTACTTACAATATAAAGCGTTTATTATGCCTAATAGTATAAGAAGAATGTCTGGTTTCGTTTTATTTTTTAATATACTCATCATTTAAATAAAAACAAATTATTAGACGCAGCATTTTATAAATGATAAAAAGAATACAACACAAACAAAGTAAATGATGAATTTATACATTTACTATAGCAGGTACATAATAAATTACAAAATTTAATGGCTATTATTATTTGGTCAAAAATTTTACTAGTATGTTAATATTGAAAAATCTTACTTCCTCGGGAAACCCATGGGTGCCATTTGTGCAAAGCTCAGGAGGAGGGGTTCGTTTCGGCTTAATACAAGTTGCTCAGTGAGCAACCGCAACCCCTCGTTATATCTACACAATATCTCAGTGCTCAACCTACAAAGAGGCGTTTTGTAGATCAAGAAGGTTCGTTTTACCTTCGTTTTCTTTGCCCCTTTGGCTTAATTAATTATCCAAACCAAATACCTCTTGGTCCATAGGAAATACATAAAATTTATAGCTCTAAACACTTGCATATGTTTATAAAGTCAGTCAAAATGACTTCGTATTTAAGGAAAATCGGCTATTTATGTAAAAAATTGGCCAAATTAAAAATAAATAAAACATACAATAAATTGTAATTGTTATAGTATTTTTATCAACATTAGTATTTCTTCTAAGTATATTAAAAAAAACACAAGTGGTTATACTATTATCAAATACAAATATACGATTATAAAATTGTATATTGTTTCAAATAAGTTTCGTATTTTATCCACAGTTACACTATATTTTAAATACCATAGAATATAAGAATTTTACGAATCTATAAAACCATTCGAACCTGTTTTTGAAGATTCATTAATAGTTTCTGTTTTTTTGTATATAGCATATTTAGCTTCTAAAGTGAAGTTGAAGTAAGTCATGGGTTCATCTTTTTATATAACAAACATAACTCCAAAACTTATGACTGTTCACTTCAAGACAAAACCATGGTTTACTTAAACTTCATAAGTAAACTTCATTATTCAAGTAGCTGGAGACGTGCAATGTCAAAAAAGTGTAAACCAGTTGATAGAATATAGTATAATAATATTATAATGGTTTTTCTATATAGCTAAGGGGCTGTAAGCATGGCTAGGGAAAGAACATACAATTTTCAATAATGTATAGTAACATAAACATTATTGTTTTATATGTTTTCTAGAATCTAGTGTTAATCAGTTACAAATTTTAAAATCAAAATTATGCAGTTATTGTATTAAAAAACTTCAAATTAAAGTACACGAAATTGCACTGTACATTTACACAAGTTATGTGAGAGAAATATAACTGGATTAACTTTTGTTTGAATTACCAAACCCCTCTATTAATATTGGGGTTTTGGGGTACAATTATAGTACAATAGTTGAAGGCGTTATGCCATTAAACATATGACGTGCGATATGATCATGTGCTTACTGTTTAATTTTTAAGTAGATTTGGTCTGACGTTACTGGATTACACTAGGCTTCCTGTCACCACAGCCACCACGGCGTGTGATGGATAAACTGGATTTAGAGGGATTTGAGAGCTGTAATTCAAAACACAATCACATGGGACCAGACTAAACCCAGAACTCATTCATTATTCACAAAAAGTAGTCCACGATAGTTCGTGTTTGTCCTTAATATTGTGCTTTAATATTAGTGTTTTGTTGCCATTTACGTTAAAATATCCAACGATTTTATTACGTGTTTGGTGTTTTGTTTGTGAGTTCAATGAAGCGTACCAGCAAATTAACGAGATGTTAACAGTTTTAATTTATCAATCTATTAACAAATATATTTAATTTTCGTTGTTCATCTTTAAGAACTTTAAACTAGATATGTTAAAATTTGAATAAAATAAAATACTACTGGATATAATGTATTAAATAGATTAAAATATATTAATTTGTCATGACATTTTATAGATTTCTTTTGGTAAAGATACAACTATATGAAATAATACAACCTATGTTATAAAATTGTTACATTTGTAAATAGTAGCATTCCACAGAACAATAACACAAACATTCATTTAAATCATAAGGAGTTAAAATTCACTAACCAAATATTCTGAAACAAGAGTTTCACTTTCCTAAAACACGCAATACATAATGTTAATAATTCTATCCAGGGCCTAAAGAGCCACTATTTAACAGCAGCTTGATAACGGTAGAGCTGCATCTGGTCTATTAGACAATACTGGAATTCCAGTGAAAAAAGAAACAGGTAAATATATATGTAGTTTTTGACCAATCAGTTTTTTTTACATAGTACCCAATATATTGGTATAAAAGGCTCTGCCACCTTATCTCGTCTTATCAGCATGGCTTCTAAAGACATGGCAATCAAAAGATTATTTAGGGGCTTTTTTATTTATTCGGAGCTACATACAAGGTGTTGGTTCTAGCAGCCTTCTACGGGAGTGTCTTTCCCATTACCCACACCTGCAACCGACAACTTCCTGTAGCAATTCTCTACAAGTACTTACAAGGTGTTGGTTCTGGCTGCCTTCTACGGGAGTGTCTTTCCCATTACCCACACCTCCAACAACTTCCTATAGCAACTCTCTACACGAACTTACAAGATGTTGTTCTAGCAGCCTTCTACGGGAGTGTCTTATCCCCATACAGCAATGACGAGATGTATTTTGCATAATTTTGTCAGTTTTAGTGTACTATAGTTTTAACTGTAACAAATTTGTAAATATGTACCATTTAATATATAAATTCACGTCTAAAACAATAAAGCATTAATGTAACGTGTTATTTGTTTTGAGTAAGCATATAAACAAATGGAGAATCAAGAATTTGAAATGACAGCCACTTCTAACATGACGCGTTTGATCGTATTTATTTGTTTAGCTATTTGATTAATTACGGCACTTGAATAAATAGCGTTATATTTTGAGAAAATATAATAGCATTGTTATGCAACTAATAAATTGTAAAATTAATATTTATCCATAGGTAAAGCAAAACATTTTAGAATAATTAAAATTATTTTATATAAAAGTAAATAAATCTTAGGTATTCAACTCATATATTATTCAATGTATTAGAACCTTTAAATTCATATACATTAATTTTTCTACATTTTAAAATTTGTTACATAAGAATAATTGCTATTTTTATTTAATTCTCTATTAAATTCATCAGTATTGAAATATTTTCATATTTTTGAAATTAAATAATATATCTAATTGAGCTGTTCAGGTCTGGTAATAATGCTACTGTCAGATTATAGTGATATATAATCTATATAGATTATAGATTATATAGTGTTGAAGGAAAAAAAAGATCGTTTCCCTTCTTTTACAATGAGTACCACATTGAATGAAGTAATAATGGTATGAATCGAGCTGTGTATCAATTAATAAAAGGCCATCAAAAAAGCACACAATTCAGCTTCTAATGTACCAGGCAGGTGTCTTTGGAAGAAATGGGAGTAGTTGCCTGAAAATACCTCAACGATCAATCAACATAATATACGTTAGGGTTTGTATGCTCTTTATAAGTCAAACAGAAATAAAATGTATAAAATTTACACAAATCAACACAGCGTTACATTTACGTTTCATATTTTGCTCTAGTTACCTCTTAATGTAGACCTCTAGACAGAAAAATATTGATAGTCAAAAGGTCAGTTAAATATACAACACATTCATATTGAAAATAATTATAAATATTCACCATGTGTTTATTGAAGGTGATTATAGGTATTTAGTGTGCCTAGCTGGTTGATAAACCAGTAAACCATCGATATAGATGCCGTGATATTTACTGTCTCTCTTGTTCCCAGGTGTTGGCAGTGGTGTCGGTGTTCAGTTCGTCGATGTATATGCTATGATATTTACTGTCTCCCCTATTCCAAAGTGCCAAAGTGGTGGCAGTGGTGTCAGTGTTCAGTTTATTGATGTAAATGCCATGATATTTATTATCTCCCTTGTTCTCAGTTGGTGGCAGTGGTGTCGGTGTTCAGTTCGTCGATGTATATGCCATGATAGTTACTATCTCCTCTCTTCCCAGATGGTGGCAGTGGTGTCTATGTTCAGTTTATCGATGTAGATGTCATGATATTTATAATCTTCCCTGTTCCCAGGTGGTGGCAGTGGTGTCGGTGTTCAGTTTATCGATGTATATGCCATGATAATTATTATCTCCCCTATTCACAGGTTGTGGCAGTGGTGTCGGTGTTCAGTTCGTCGATGTATATGCCATGATATTTACTGTCTCCCCTGTTCCAAAGTGGTGGCAGTGGTGTCAGTGTTCAATTTATCGATGTAAATGCCATGATATTTATTATCTCCCTTGTTCTCAGTCGGTGGCAGTGGTGTCGGTGTTCAGTTTATCGATGTAGATGCCATGATATTTATAATCTCCCCTGTTCCCAGGTGGTGGCAGTGGTGTCGGTGTACAGTTTATCGATGTATATGCCATGATATTTATTATCTCCCCTGTTCACAGGTTGTGGCAGTGGTGTCGGTGTTCAGTTTATCGATGTATATGCCATTATATTTATTATCTCCCATGTTCCCAGGAGGTGGCAGGGGTGTCGGTGTTCAGTTTATCGATGTATATGCCATAATATTTACTATCTCCCCTGTTCACAGGTTGTGGCAGTGGTGTCGGAGTTCAGTTTATCGATGTATATGCCATGATATTTATTATCTCTCCTGTTCCCAGGAGGTGGCAGGGGTGTCGGTGTTCAGTTTATCAATGTTTATGCCTTGATATTTACTATCTCCCCTGTTCCCAGGTCGTGGCAGTGGTGTCGGTGTTCTTCATCTGCGTGTCTGTGTTGTCATTCGCCCTCAAGACCCACCCTGATATGCGTGTTCCTACTATCCGAAACCGCACCGTCCACCTACTCAACCACACAATACTGTGGACCCTTGAAAAGGAACGGACCGACCCTCACGCTGCCTTCTTTTACGTAGAGCTGGCCTGCAACGCCTGGTTTACGATCGAACTGGCCGTTCGTTCCGTGGTGAGTTAAATGTGATTTTTATCCCATCATAATAAACATTTTTATAAACATAAAACTGAATATTTTAAAAATATTTTATAATTTAAATTCTCAGTCAACTCGAGTAACCACCTGTGATCAACATGATTTGACATCAATAATCAATTAATTTGGGGAGGATTAATAAACTTCGATACCTTGTGATCCATTTGCGTAGCCCCTGACCTTCTTCAGGAACCCGTGATCAACTTTAGTAATCACTCTTGATCAAGCTGAGTATACATCAATAATCAAATTGGGGAGCATTACTAAACTTGGATAGCCTGTGATTCTCTTAAGCATCCCCTGACCTTCTTTTTTAGCCCATGATTAACTTGTGCAGCCCCCCGTGATCGATTTGGTACACTATGGTGTCAAATGTTCAATACATGTCTGATACTCATGTTCGAAAGATAATCTAAATAAAATTCATTTAAAATTGTGTAAATGATATTGTATAAAAACCAACACTTTGTTTTATATAGCTAGCTTAAACCGATAACAGTAGTGTAGAAACAGCGGTTGAAGCGCAACCTTGAACTTTGGACTGTCACGTGATCACGTCACGTGATCACCACGTGCTCACCACGTGATCACCACCACGTGTTGACCTTGAGGTCAAGTTTACTATTGTTTACTACTGGCCACGTGGTGACCTTGAAGGTCAAGTTTACTACGAGCACGTGGACCCCCCGCGACGACGTTGTCCTAGGTCAGTGTTGTTTTGGTGTGACGTCACGCCGTTTTCGCGCTCTTTCATCTGACACGACGTCACGGCGTGTATTTATTAAATTAATTGTATTTATTTAATGCTGTGGCAAAAAGTGTCGGTGGTCGGTGCCGGGATCGATCTGAGAACCTTTCGTTTGTGAGACGAAGTCGATACCACTGCGGCACAGTGACACACCCGAGAGGTTAACGTAAGTAGCGGCAGAAGAACGTGTGTGGCTTCGTTCGCTTCGCTCGACGAGCCACGTTATACTATATGAAATGTATTTTAATTCGTATTTAATATAGTATTAATAACCATTCAAACCGAAAAAAAAATCAGTTTCTCTTTATACTATATAAAATGTACGAATTGTTTTTTCGCAGTGTTACCAACTCGCACGATTAATTGCAAAAAATATATGTCAGTGCTACCAACTCACACGATTTATTACAATATATTATAATTGTATTTAATATAGTATTCTATTACTATCCCCCACCACTTTTTCAATACAGGGTTATATAAAGGTATTGTTCAGACACTATCACCCGCAGATACAATGTGTGCAAACTTGCTGATGGTTATGTTTGAGCTGAGATTTGCAAAACCTAGCTGGAGTCCAGAAGCTGAAGAAAAACTTCAAAGAATGGCTGAACTGGTCGAGGATGTAGAAAATATAAAATTTAAGAGAGACCGTACAGAGACAGCTGCTTGTGGTTCTGATTGTAGCGTTTGCAACAAAGTTAGAAATTACGAATACTCATTTATTAAATTGTTTGAAAGCATCGGTCCAAAAGAGTGTGGGGAAGAACTCTACAACAGACTAATGGCCGACCTTAAAGGAGTTGAAGAATCACAAGTTCAAAGATTCTGAGCAAGGACATCGCTTGACCCTAGTGTCAGCATTATACTATAGTAAATACGTATACGATTTTTCTGTTATAGCTTTGCTCAGACCGAGTTGTTAGTCGTTCGTTATACTTTGACCATGGCACACCGTGCTCCTGCTCAGGGTCAATCAAATCAAGATCAAAACAACAGTCGACGTCCGATAACCGATCCAACAATAACGGCTTATCAAACATATTACGAGAGAATATTTAGAGAAGGAAGAAAACCTGAACAAAGCAAATTTATTTCTTCTAGTACGTGGACAACTGGTGACACTAGATGGTATAGGAATCAAACTCATGTCGGACATGGAGGTGAACATGTGCAAGATCCAAATGTATCATCAACAACATTGCCAAGAACAAGAAACAGAACGTCTGATTTAGTAGAATATTGGTCAAGACGTTTGGCGGGGGATACTTAAAGATATGTTACAGTTGTCAGACACGTGTTCAATTGACGTCATTTTACTGGTATAAATACATCAAGATTTCAAGGCTGAATCAGTATTCGTGAGTTGTTTGTGTACAAATTGTGATGAAGAAGAGAAGATCTCGGTTTGTCAGAAAAAAGCGGAATACGTACTTAGAAGATCATATACGAACATTACCATTAGAATTAAAATATAATATTTTAGTAAATTTACCATTTTACAAAGTGCGTTTCATTGAAGATGATTATTTTTGGTATTTATATTGTAAAAAGAATAATGTGAAGTGGTATCCTTCTAAAAAAACATGGAAAGATGCATACTATGCATACTACCGTGATTTTACACGGAAAGAAATGTGGAATTCTATGTTAAATGAATTGAGACATGGTTATCCTGATATTTCTGACTTAATTGATGAAGAATTTTTGAAACGATTTTTAAACTATAAATAGTAATTGGGTTGTGTATAATGGATCAGTTCATTAATTGACTTCGACCGTTAAGGTGTTCAGCAGGTATGGATTATGCTTATAGTAAGACTTTGATATTAACTAATAATTTAAAAGTAATACTCAGTAATTGGCAAACAAATACAAATATTTTTATTGTAAAAAAGAATAGTGATAATAAACCTGATAGTTTTGTTCATTTTAATTATGATGATTGGACAGAATTCAAAAAAGGATTTAACGCAATTGATGAAGAATTTTGGAAACGATTTAAGTATCAATATTCTACTTAATTGTAACAGACAATAATTCAGTATATAAAGTGAACTCAGTCTTATCTTAGACACCGTCACAACAACAACATGGAAACTCACAAGATCTATTCACATGATGATGATGGAAATCTTCAATACGAAACTTTATTTACAATAATAGGAAATAGATTACGTGCTTTAGTCAGAAACAATTCTGATAAGACATATGTTATGATACATAGTGAACGTGAAGTAATAAAATTGAATTCGGACCAATGGTTGCAATTTATAAGGTGTTTGCCAGCGATAAATAACGAGTTTAATTCTAGATTCAACAGTAAGGCTAAAGATGAAGCTTCCATTCAATCTTAAATTAGAGTTGTTATTCGATCTTCCTTTGGAGACTGTCAGTTGTATTGAGTGTGAATACTTTTGGTATTTATATTGTAAGAAGGAAAGTGTTAATAAAGAAGCATTTCTACCATTTATTTCATGGAAGGATACGTATATGAAATACTACTATAGTGATAAATCATTATTCGTTAACCTAGAATACAGACTGCAACTTTTGAAACAATGAAGAAAGTTCAATTTTCTGATACTGTAAAAGTTTATAATTTACCCGAAGAGGATCGAAGACCTGATACTAGACGGCTTATTGATATGTTTCGTGCTAATGAAAAATTGAAAACTGAAAAATCAGCTTGCAGTGTATATAAGTCAACATCTAATGATAAAAATTATAATAAATAATAATTAGATTATAATTTGTGACTTAGTTTATTTTTTCACACAGAATATTAGTCTATAAAAGTAACCTTTACCTAGATTACATCATTACAACCTTTGAACTGATGAATCATCGATTTACGTCACTAATGACGACTATAAATAGAAGAAGCAGTGAATCATTATGATTAGTATTAACCTCATCCTCAAGGTTATCAATAGTGACTCAGCATTATAAAGGTAAATATGGATTATAAATATAGTAAAACTTTTATACTTACACATTAGGTAATTAATTTATTCAATTAGATCTTGACCGAATTTTAAAAAAAGATTAAATTATCAATATTCTAATTTTAATCTGTTTTCGTACAGATATGGAGTTCATTTTGGACTTTCAAGGATTTAAAAACCAAGACAACAAGTTTATTGTAAAGGAGTTGGCCGTCATATCCACCGATGAGCAAGTCTATGAACTACAACTGTTTCAACCACCTTGTCACTTTAACAAGTTACCAGAAAATGTTCAAAAGCAAGTTGTGTGGTTGGAGAAGTACTTTCATGGACTCTATTGGGGTTCTGGGTTTAGAGAATATAATCAACTAAAAGATGTACTTAAAGGTTGTAATATTTCTGGTAATGTGTATGTTAAAGGATATGAGAAGAAACAATTTGTAACTGACCTTTTGTCAGAGTTTAAAGTTAATGTAATTAATTTAGAAGATTTAGGATGTCCTAGTTTAAGTGTTATTAGAAATCAAACTCAGACTAGTGCTATGAAAAAATGTACCTTCAATCATGATCCTTTAAACTGTGCATATATTAATGTTCATTTACTACTTCAATGGATTAAACTTGAGAAATTAGTTGAGGATAGGCTAAAAACTGTAAATCTCGCTATTGGAGAATGCTATCGTAGAGGATATAAAAATTTACAACCTGAATTGATAAAATATTTACCGAAAAGTTTTATAATTAATCATACCGAAGATTTAGAATTGATATATGATAGACTTCCCGTCAGTTTTAGGAATGATCCAGATATATTGAAAAATTTAAGATGTACGGATCATTTCCATTTTGGGCTTAAACCTTTTCAAGATACATTTGATGGACCTAACCCGAAAAGGAAGAATTGTTATTTTTGTACACCCCCACCACAGCCACAGTCTAAATTAAACTGATCATTACGGTCTTGACCATTGTGAGTTGAACAGTTGGCATGAGTCTTACTTGTTGTTGTGCTAATAGTAGTAGTAGTAGTGGTGATAGTAATAGTGAAGACGAGGTATGTTGTTCTATTTTTAATTGTACAAAGAAAGACTTGATCAAATCTGGATTCTACTGTACTAAACTTTTTGATAAAATTGTATGTTGTGGTTGTGGTTGGCAATCTGGTGATGTCAAGTTAACTATAGAACATATAAACTTTTTACATAAGCTAGAAAATCCTGACTGTTCAATGTCTAAAAATATGTCTGGAGACTTTTGTAACTATAGTAGATATAAAAAATCTGTTAAGAACACCGAGTACCTTATGTCGCTAACATACTTCAGATGGCCAAAGATGTATCCTAACATTCAAGATATGATAGATGCAGGCTTCTACTATACTGGTGATGGAGACGCTGTCAAATGTATTGAATGCGGTGTCGTTCTAGAAGATTGGACTCCGGAGGACAAACCGAAAGAAGAACATTTAAAAGCATCACCTTTTTGTGAACTCATTAAAATGTAAATATATATATGTTTGTATCTTAACATTTGTTTCATTTTGCTACCACCTATTCACCTGGTAACAATGAACAATGTACGAGCAGGTATTGCAAAAGAATTACATAGACAAGCAAGACGTCACTATCCTACACGTCATGTAGAACTTAAAGGAATCAACGACTTATATCAAGCAGATTTAGTCGAAATGATTCCTTTTTCAAAATCTAACAAAGGTTTTAAATATATTATGACTGTAATTAATTGTTTTAGTAAATTTGCTTTTGCAATACCAATAAAGTCAAAAAGTGCTAATGATATAGTAATCGCACTTGAACCTATATTGAAAAAACATTCTATGAAAAATTTACAAACAGATCAAGGTACAGAATGGTTTAATTCTAAGGTTAAGTTCTTGTTAAATAAATATAATATCAATCATTATTTTACTTTTTCTGATAAAAAAGCTTCAATTGTTGAAAGATTCAATCGTACTTTGAAAAGTAACATGTGGAGACACTTTAGTCAGCAGGGTAATTACAAGTGGTTAGAGTTACTGCCAAAATTATTGAAAACCTATAATAATACCATTCATCGAACTATTGGTGTTAAGCCTGTTCAGGTTAATATTGGAAATGAACAAGAAATATTATTACACATAGTTAATAATAGAAAGAAATACAATAGTCATTCTAAATTTGATACTGGTGATCGAGTTAGAATAAGTAGATTAACTAAACAATTCAATAAAGGTTATTGGCCTAGGTGGAGTAATGAGATTTACACAGTATGGAAAATACAGCCAACTAGACCAGTTACATACGTACTAAAAGACGACAAAGGTGATGTAATAAAAGGTGGATTTTATCAAGAAGAGTTAAGTAAAACACGTTTTGGTGATACTTACTTGATTGAAAAAATTATTAAGAGAAAAGGCGATAGATTATTAGTGCGTTGGCTGGGTTTTGATAAATCACACGACTCCTGGATTGATAAAAAGGATTTACGATAGTAATGAAGTTTCTTAAACAGTCTGTAACACTGCCAATCGTTAATTTAGACATGTTAGTTGATAAGAAGACAGAGAAGAGTATGAAAAGACACGGACATTTATTACCAAACACAATCAGATGTTTAATAGTGGGTCCATCAAATTGTGGGAAAACCAATTTACTTTTAAACTTATTATTCTCACCCAAGGGTTTGTTTTTTAACAATGTATACATTTTTTCAAAATCACTGTATCAAAAGAAGTATACATTCCTCGAGTGCGTTCTGTCAAATTTAGATGGAATAGGATATCATCCTTATTCAGACAACGATGAAGTACCTCATCCAAGTGAGATTGAGGCAAATTCTGTAATGATATTTGATGATATCGCTTGTGGCAAACAGAATAATATTAAAAACTATTTTTCGATGGGACGTCATAACAATATTGACACTTTTTACGTGTGTCAAACTTACAGTTTTATACCCAAACAGTTGGTTAGAGACAATGCGAATCTATTAGTTATATTTAAACAAGATGATCGCAATTTGAATCACATTTATCAAGACCATGTCAGTCCTGATATGAGTTTTAGTCAGTTCAAGCATATGTGTTCAAAGATTTGGGATATGTCAAAAAATGGATTTGTTGTAATAGACAAGGATAGTGATATAAACAAAGGTCGGTATCGTAGAGGATTTGATATTTTTGTAAAATTATAAATGTGGTAGTGGGGGTAATTTAACGTCTCGTATTTTTTCTTTCAATCATTTATATTGTACTCATCATCCGAGTTAGACACATAATGTCCTCCTCTTCTACATTTTCTATTGACGAGGTTCTAGCCGATAAAAGTAAAGAGGAGGTTATAAAGGAAATTACTCAAATAAGGAAAAATATTAAGCAAAAACATAGATCTATGAAGAGGGAAATGTTGGATAGTGAAGAGATGTGGGAAAAACAGCTGAAGCCCATTGCTGAGCCACTTAAAAAGATTGCAGAAGAAGGAGAAAAATTACAACAGCAGCAACAACAACAACAACAAGTTAAAGAAGAAATAACAGAACAAGGAATCAATAAACTTAAAAGAAAAGGTCAGTTAGAGGATTTTGAAACGCCTGTAAAACGTTACATACGTGCACCTCCACAAGGAGTGAAAAGAAAACAACGTCTGCATGAGGAAAATACAGAAGATACGCTTCCGACTTCAAAACACTTCGCTATACCCGGTTTCAACATGGATCAACAAGATGGTGAAAATGCTGATAATGATGATGACATTATGGAACCGGATTCAAGTCCAACACAACAACATGAGGAAGAAGATATGATGGTTGAAGAAACGTACGTTTCACCGGCTGTGGTATCGGGTAAAGACCTGTTGAAAACACCTCAAGGAAAAAATTTAGCTAGGGAATACGTACTACGTGAGTTTAAGGGAAGACTAGCGAAAGAGTACTTTTTAAAATTACTTAAAGGTGGTAAAGAAGTAGATCATAATTATGGTATAAGAGTCGAAGGCGATCAATGGATGATTGGTGATAAGCCATTAGAAATCGATATAGATGATTTTATAATAAATGGTAAAAGATATGAGGGTACACGTGGTTTATACGAACTTTTATTTATGAATATACCTAATCCTTATGTATACAGTGAAGAAGATCTCGATAGCTACGCTATGATTCTCAGAGATACCAATGCTCACAAGATAAATTATTCACCTAGAGGGAAAGTGAAGTCTAACAGGGGGAATAAGTATAAAAACATCATATCTTTAATTGCTACACGAGAAAATGAATTAACAAATGAAATGAGCACATATTCAGATTTGGTGCAACAAACGGTGAGTGGAAGTGGCATTGTCTTGACTGACGCCAAACCAAACTTCATATATTATGATGATCCCAACGAACTGGTCGACCGCCTGAGGATTTTGAATGCTTCGGAAGATATTGGTCACACTGGACATCAGAATGAAATAAACTCTATAATTGAAGAATTAAAGGAATTAGATGAGAAATGTATTAAATTAACTGGTAAAAGTATTGTAGATTGAGGTAATAAATAAAATAATATTCCATTTTTATTGTATAATTTTATTTTCACCAACTACTTACAGTTTAGTTATTTCTAGCAATTTTTGTTTTTGGATCTATGAAAAATGGTTTGACAATTGTCATGTCTATCCAGTCTTCTTTCTTTAATGTTCTGATTGGGTCACCACTTGGAGCCAATAATCTGTATAGTTCATATAAAATATTACTAATTGATCTAACCAAATAGTTTAGCGTAACACCATCTTGCATATGAGTAGGGTCGGCCACATTAGTTAGTCTTTTATTCACAAAGTCCCAAGAAGTCGAATCGGACTTGAGTGTTTTACTGAAGAAGTACTTTAAATTGATAACATCGTTCATGTTTATTGGATCACTGACATTCACCAATCGCTTGTTTTTAAAATTCCAATAAGTTTCAGTCATGGGTGGACACATTGTGTCTACATACAATCTATTTGCGGCGTCTCGAGATTTTTTCGGATCTGACACATTGCTAATTGTATGATTTCTTGCATTAATTTCTGTATTATCAAATGTCACACAGCGGTCTTTGATAAACTTATAGTTCACAGCATCGGTCGGATTAGTCGGATCACCTACATGACAAACTGTTGATCCTTTAGCATCGTACTTTTTATCATCATTTAGTTTTAAACATTTATTAAATGACGATTTATGTCGTTTTAAATTTACAGCGTCTCCATCATCTTCGGGTTCCATTACATTACGCAACCTTTTGCGACGAATGTCATAATCACCTTCCTTAGTTAATTCAAACCCGATTCCTTTAGGTCCTCTAAGACCTTTGTTACTGCTACTACTAACATTTTGACGTCCAAACTTATCGACGCTCATGATTATACTGACACTATAAAACTGACGTACACGATGAACAGACGTGTTAGTTCTTATCGTGGCGCAGGACTGATAAGTACATTAGGGAGTGTGGCTGGTAGTGTCATTAATAGAGCTATAGATATATTACCCACAGAACTACATTTACCAGGTTATCAGTGGTGTGGTCCTGGTACTAACGTAAAACAGAGATTAGCCAGAGGTGATAGAGGAATTAATAAATTAGATTCAGCTTGTAAAGATCACGACATCGCATACGATAAGTATAAGGACAGTGAGCGAAGATCAGTAGCTGATAGAATATTGGCTGAACGAGCTTGGGAAAGAGTGAGGTCATCAGATTCTAGTTTAGGTGAAAAGGCTGCTGCTTGGTTAGTTACAAACGTAATGAAAGCTAAAAGTAAATTAGGTAGTGGCTGTGATAACAGAAAACGTCGACGTAAGAGTAAAAAGCCTCGAAGGAAACAACAACCTAACAATAGAAAAAAAAGACAGTCAATAAACAAAAAGAAGGGTAAGGGTTTGTACCTAAAACCGTACAGAGGATCTGGATCAGTTAAAAAAAACTAATATACTCATCACCACTCATAGACAGTATACCAAATGTTCCGCTAACAAATAAAGATATAATCAAATATGCGAAACTATTGAAAATACCATATTTTAGAGGTGTATTTATGAGAGATTTACTTCCATCAAGTATTAACGAAAAGGAATCTGGTGTTGTAAATCTAGACAGTATTACAGGATGGGGTACGCATTGGGTATGTTACTATAAGCGTGATTTTGACATTGAATATTTTGATAGTTTCGGTAATCTGAGACCACCGTTAGAACTTCAGAGGTATTTTAACAGCGGACCATATCGAGTGGTGATTAGATATAATTACTTTCCTAAACAAGAATTTAATACTGTAAATTGTGGTCATTTGTGTTTAGACTTTCTCGCAAGACGGAGATGATTTGTATTACAGGTAGAAGTTCAAGCCTCAAGTGTACACTTTTTCCAGCTATGGATCTTTCATCGTCAGACGAATGGGAGATGGGTTTTATGGACCTCATGACTTACAATTCAATTCCTAATATTGAAGAGAATGTAAATAATAAACTGTACATCGGCAAAGATATAGAAATAAGTATAGCTACCGGTGCTTATGAAATAGATGATATAAATAATTTTGTGATTGAGGAATTAAAGGTGAAGTCTCCTACAACGCATTTTAAACTCGAGGCTAACAACAATACACTAAAAAGTCACTTAAGTTGTTCACTAGAGATCGATTTCACCAAAGAGAACACCATTGCGTCCTTATTAGGATTTGAAAAGGGTAAGAAATTAGAAGCGAATAAAGTGCACAAGTCGCCTAATCAAGTGTCCATTAATAAAGTAGACATCATACGAATCACATGTAATTTAGTCCGAGGGTCTTATAGAGACGGGATTGAAGGTCACGTACTACACGAATTCTATCCAACTGTAGCGCCGGGATTTAAAATTGTAGAAATCCCAAATACAGTTAAATATCTACCAATAAACAAGCAATTGAGTTTGAACGAATTTTATATTAATTTAGAAGATCAATTTGGTAATTTAATTAATTTTAGAGAAGAATATATCAATATAAGAGTAGATATTAGACCGAGAAGAAAATAATGGGTTTAGTGTTTCCCGCCGCTACTGTATCGAATAAAGAGAAAAATAAAACATTGACCACAAAAAGAGAATCTAGTGTCAGTCGTGAACAAGTCGTTAAACAGTTAACATTACGGAACAAAATATACCTACGTACAGAAGTATCCTCTTTCAAGAGTAGTAAGGATGAATAATATTTTAGATATAGGAACAAATCCTAGCTTCGATAGTTCTATCATTGATATTGAATGGCATTCTCATAATCCGTATACATCAAATTCTTACAAAACAAGTGATGAGATACGGATACCTGTTCATCAGCAAGATGTTTACACATTGCCTAGTAAAAGCTATCTACTTTTGGAAGGTAAACTAGTCAAGACAGGTACACCTCCAACTGATGACACCACAACTCAATTAGTTAGTAATGCTATGGCATTTCTGTTCGATGAAATCAGATACGAACTGTGTGGAACTGAAATTGATAGAGTAAAAAACGTAGGTATTTCTACAACAATAAAGAATTTACTTACCTCTAGACCAGGAGACAAGTACTGGATGCAGAACGCATGTTGGCAAAACGAAACCATGGGTGTGATGGTTGATAGAACATCATTTTCGTTTTGTGTTCCACTTAAATTACTACTCGGTTTTGCCGAGGATTATAATCATATTTTACTGAATGTAAAACAAGAACTAGTCCTGTTACGTTCATCTAATGATAAAAATGTTGTGCTTCAACCAGCTGTATCTATATTTGACTTTCAAATTCAACTTAATAAAGTTGTTTGGAAAATGCCGTATGTTCGAGTTGATGATGAAGTGAAATTATCTCTTCTACGTTTGACTGAAAGAGATCAGCCCATATCTATACCATTCAGAAGATGGCAGTTACATGAGTATCCATCATTACCAATTACAAAGTTTCTAACTTGGACAGTCAAAACATCATCCATGATGGAGAAGCCAAGATATGTAATAATTGGTTTTCAAACTGATCGTAAAGACAAAGCAAATAAGAATGCTTCGCATTTTGATTTTTGTAATTTGGATAATATAAAACTGTATTTGAACAGCAAGTACTATCCATATGATAATTTAAATGGAAATAAATCAATTTTATATGATATGTATTCAAGATTTCAATCATCATATTACATAGGTGGTGATGATCAACCTTGTTTGGATAAAATGACTTTTCAAGAGAAGACACCTTTAATAGTAATTGATTGTTCAAAACAAGTTGAGACTTTAAAGACTGGATCATTGGATGTTCGCATCGAGATTCAAACAACTGCCGATATACCAAAGGATACAACGGCGTATTGTCTGATCATTCATGACGCATTAATCCAATATACACCATTGTCTGGCATTGTAAAAAAGATTATTTAAAAAATAAATTCATTAATACATAACGCTTATTTTATTATGTACCATACCTAAAGGTAACAACGAGGTTAGATATAATAATGAAATCATATCAGATATATAAATGATTTTATTGTAACAGTAATAACAAACATGTAAAATCAATGAAGTTAACATCATAACAATATTTACAAACTTTATTTATACAACATATAACATTAATAATCATCATCATCATCATCACTATCATCAATTGTATTACATTTATAGTGTCCATAAGCAAGAGTATCAATACCATTTTTAAGAATGACTCGCTTATCATCTTTATTGCTGAGTGCAATTTTGTTACATGTTATGGTTTCAATTACATGTTTTTTTGATCTAAAAAGTTTAATCTTTTTTCTAATAGTAATATCATTAAGCAAACAGTTTTTGAAATCTGAAAATAAAATATCATTACTAACTACACTTTTAGTAATGCCTTTAGCTTTTTTCTGTACCGTTGGTTATTTTTTACCCTCAATACTCTTGCTTAAGGGTGCTATGTTTTTAAAACAGTACAATTTTGGTCTTAAACCTATAAATTCAACAATGACTATGCTATTGCACTCATCTTTGAATTTTCCCAACACCTTTTTATTAACAGGGCTATAACACATATGATCAGTAGGGTAATCAGAAGTATCGAAATACTTCATAAACTCTGAGTCATTTTTTAAATCTTGATAAAAGTCATCGGTGTAGATTTGGTAAAAAAATGCATCAGTATCCATATAGAGAGTACTTATTTTAGACCCATATTTAGGCAGCATTATATCATAGTGAAATTCATACATTACAGTTTTACTTAGTTCTAAAACAGAAAATCCAATGTATATAGGCTTATCAAAGTAAATAATTCTATCCAAAAATGTTGGTTTGTTAATTAGTCTGTTAAGCCTTCTTTCTGATGAAACTAATTCTAAATGCATACGTTTTCTTATGTTTTCAATTGTCTTACCAAACATACTATTATTCAATAATTTATAAAAATCTTTTTCAAAGTCATTTTGTGCTTTTTTACGTTTTTCTGTGTTCAAATCAATATACCCTTTTAACCAACAGGATTGTTCAAATTGAAGAATACGATGAATCTTTTTCAATACAAGACCATGTTGTAATGCCTGTTTCAAATTTACATAATGGCAAATATATTTTAATTTAGGATGAAGAGTTGTAAGAAGTTTCTTTTGTTTGGATTGTGGTGGACATTCACTCTCGGGTAAGAAAGGGAGATCATTATGTTTGTCATGAAGTGAAACTGGATAATCTACATCTACTTCTAAAAAATAACCAATGTTTGAATCATTTGGTACAGTCAATACATTAAATGTATCTAGATTACCTCTGTACCACTTAAAATTACCTAACGGCATAGGTAAGGTCATAGCTATAACGGCATAGGTAAGCTAGACCATATAGATTATTACAGTCAAGATACATAAGATAAGAATGCTCTTGATCAGTTTTATAACTATCACCCATGTAAGGGTTGTTCGCTGTAGCATTACGTTTAATGCATGAAGTTATACCACCTCTGATTCCATTTTCTATAAATATATACTTATCATAATCATTTAATAATTCAAGTTCTATATTGGTATACTTAAGCATTGCATCAAATGTAAAACTAGGTAATGTTAAATAATGGGCACAATCCAATTCGTAACTACTCAGACACAAATCTCTAAAATTTTCAAACACATCGCAAAGTAGTAAAACATCAAGTTTCAAATATAAGTCACTGTATTCACCTAGAGTCCTTACATTGAAATGGTTCCAAACATCGAGTGCGTGTTTATAATCTTCATCACTGATATCGCTGTTTAGTAAGGTGTTTTTAAAATCTTTCTTTTGAGGAAGCTGAGTTTCATCTAATTTCGCCCATGAAGATGTATACTCATAAGGATATACACCTTTACGGGTTACCAATGGTAAGTCACAGTCATCGAAAAACAATCGAATGTGATTAAATTTGTCATTTGGTAAATTTTTTACAAGTGAAGCCAGATTGGAATTCATTATTTTATAAGTATCAATAAAACGAATGTTCAAGCCACTCGATGTTTGTTTACCAAATGTTATATATTTTTCCGTAGAATTTGGAATAACACTAATACGTCTTTGATCAAAACCGAGTTGTCTTACGATGAAATGAGAGTCATAGTTCGCACTGCCATGAATAAATACTGGAATATTAGTTTGTTCACGTCTTCTAAGATTGCATGTGTTACACAGAACAGCTCTGAATCGACCTGTTAAATGGCAATGGTCTCTATGACGAAGAATAGTGGATGTGAACAATCTCTGACACATTTCACAGTTATTTGTTGTTTGTACCTTTCTCTCTTCTTCAGACGTAAGTGGTATCATGGGAAAATCATTGTCTTTTATAGCGTTGCCTATTGTATTTACTAAATCTACTATGTGAGCCATAAACAACTTGGCGGCATCTTGACCTCTATATAAGTATGGATCTCTAGGTAACACAGTTTTTATGCAGTCTGCTAAATCTACACTATGTACAACGTACGTACAAAAGCTCATAGGTTCGTGAATATTATTAACAAAAGTATGTTTCGATGTTTGTTCATTTACAGGTTTTAGTAAGGATTCAAAATCTGCATATATCACAACTGGTAATTTAAACATGTTTTGTACATTCTTAAATTTTAATAATACTGGTTCTCCATATTCATCAGGCATTTCAGCTCGAACAGGTTTATTCTGACCACACATCTTTTTATGTTGGATCAGTTGTTCATTATTTTTTGAATCTTGAAACTTTGATAAACACCTTTTACAAAATTCTGCTTTTAATTCATGCTTAGTGATTTGAGATCTGACTAATCTACTGAAATTGGAAATATAGCAGTAATGACTAATGCCTTCATCATTTGATAGCATAAGCTGATCGATATGAGTTTGTTTTTCAATATCACAAATTCTTAAAGGAAATATTTCATCTCTTTCATCTAACCCATATACATTTACACTAATATGTTGATTATTCTTTTCAAATTTAGATATTTGTCTTAAAGGCGTTGGGAAATCAATTCCATCAAAATTATATTTGTTACAAAGAGCATCGTACCAATAGTCGATTCTGTGTTTGTTTCGACCTTTAATAAAATGACATAATATAGCCCATTTAAAACAGTAAACATCAATATTTTCAGGATTCACAACAGCTTTTTTATTTAAGATACTTTGAGGTAAGGGTAAAAATGAACTTCCTCCTAATGGACGATACCTGCTTATACGTATCATAATGCCATCGACACGTAAAAGACTCCATCCACTACCTCTTCCCTCGTATTCAGCTTCCTCTTTACAAATTTTAATAAATAAATCATGTAAAATATGATTTAAGTCAGTATCTGAGAAAACTGCTGTGTTTTTTGTTTTAAATGCTCTATCCTGCATTTCTCTGGTTTGTTGTTTAATATATGTGCTTTCAACTAATATATTGAATTTAATACCATTCAGAACTGCAATTTGATTTTGAATTAATTGCGCCATTTGGCCTTTGTACATTGATAATAATAAACAAACATCCTTGACCGATGTAGATTCATTTTTTAGAAAATAGGTTTTTAAATTTCCTCTGAATGCTTTTTCTATTTCAACAAACTCACCCTGTATCGATGTTGTTTCCAAACGAGCCTTTTTCCTCTTAAAATTGTATAAACCGATATTTTCATCATCACTATCGTCATCAGCATCATCTTCATCACCATTATGTGTTGCGTGTGATGTACTGGGTAAGTCATCTACTTCCATCAAATCATTCTGCAATTTACGTTTTAAAATTGGTCTATTGCTGTCCATCTGAAAAAAACTACTCTAATAAATATTCAGAATAAATAAAGTTGTTCATATATATAAAACTAATGACTAATAGTATTCACACTTTAACGTGAAAACTTTGCTCTTTTCCTTGAGGGTTTATCGTCACTGTCCTTGTATTCAGTTTTCTTTACATCTTTGATTTTTAAAATTCTCTTTGCTTGATCAGTCCATATCTCATTTAATGACTTGAAAGAGGGGTCTTGTTCATCATCCACTAAGAAAACAGCTTTTTTCCAAACTTTAGTCCAGTGTCTATCCTGACTAACGCCTCTCAAATCATCACAATCTGTAATCTCGATTTTAACCAAAAACCTTCCTTCCTCTCCAGGAGCAGTACACTTTCTCATTACTTCCTCATTTCTAATTGAGATAATTTGGCTGATGAGCTGAGAGGTTTTAGTTTTTTTACCAAAGCCTTGTCCTAATAAATTAAAAACATCCTCTTCGTTTACTTTTGTTTGAGATTGCTCATAAGATTTCTGATTATTTAAAAATTTTTTTACAATATCATGCAATTTTGAAACAGAATCTATGCTATACCTATATGTACTGTATGCTTCTAGAATATGTTCAGCATAACCAATCAGCTCATCATATTCCCTTTCTAAATCATTAATTCTACTAAACTTGTGTTGGGATAGATCATTGGTTTGGGCAATTGCAACACCTGACTCTATTGCGTTGGATACTAATTTAAGATTTAAATATAGGTTAGTCAATTCAGAATTTATACATTCAGCAACGTCTTTACTAATAGAATAAAAGGTTTTTTCCCACAAAGTGACCGAATTCAATCCCAATAATAGTAACATTTCAACAACCCCTTTTAGAGTATACTTCGTTTCAGGTGTTTTATTTATACTCCCTGTTTTATTGTTGACTTTAGATTTGTTCTGTCTTCCTTTTTGTGGAGCTGGAGATGAATGTGGTTGTTTCAACGCTTCCTGAGATGTAGAGGGAAATGATGACAAATCGTTAGATGATAGTAAAGTCTCTAGATCGGTATTCTCCATTTCTATAAAGAGAAATAAAAAAAAAAAATAAATAGTTTGAATACCATGTATGTAATGATGAACTAAAATGTCTATGAACCAGTAGACCCAAAACCTCCATCTCCACGTTCTGTTTTACTGTTTAATTCTTTTAACTCAATTAATTCTGGCATATGTATCTTTTCACATATTAACTGTGCAATCCTGTCCCCCGGTTTAATTTTAAAATCTTCAGATGAATGATTGAATAAAAGTACACACAGATTACCTGTGTAATCTGAGTCTACAACACCTGCACCTACGTCAATAAAATATTTATAAGCTAATCCTGAACGTGGAGCTATTCTTCCATATGTACCCTCAGGTAAAGTAATTACTAAATCTGTTTTTATAAGTACTTTATCGTGAGCAGGTACAACATAATCATATGGACTTTTTAAATCGTATCCAGCTGAATATTTTGTGGCTTTAGTAGGAGCATACGCCTTATCACTCAATTTATAATATCCTAATATAACAGACATTTTATTAATTTAATTACTTACTTTAAACTAAATGTACAAGCAGCTGGTTGAAGTATGAAGTTGAAAGATGAAACTCTGGTGTTGAAGGTTGGACTGGAGTGTAAAGCGGCAACAAAGTTTGAGACTGAAAAATAAGATTAAAAACAAATTACATTACTACATTATTTTTTATACAATTAATAAGAAATAGGTTATTTCTGTTTAACGATGATTTAGTAAAAGGTTAGTCAACAATATCTTTTAGTACACATTGTTAAATATAAAATAATGATTTTTTTAAATAAAATAAAAATTTAAACTTACTTAAAACTTGGGTGGTTGAGATATAGATGTAATCACTGGTGTTGAAAATTAAAGTGGAAGCAGCAGATTGAAAGCAGCGTAAACTGGAAGCAGCAGATTGAAAGCAGCGTAAACTGGAAGCAGCAGATTGAAAGCAGCGTGGTTGAGATATAGATGTAATCACGGTGTTGAAAATTAAACTGGAAAATAAGATTAAAAAACATGTTAAATAAAATTAATAGAGCAACATTATTTAAACATTTGTAAAACTCTAGTCTGTTCGATAATAATTTAATAAAGGTTAGTGTATAATATCTTTTAGTTCAATCGATTTAAAGTAAAACATTATCAAATATACAATTATGATATACCAAATCAATAGTAACAAGGTATTAAATATAAACATTTGTAAAGCTTTGGATAATGATTTAATAAAGGTTAGTGTGCAATATCTTTTAGTTCAATCGATTTAAAGTAATACATTATCAAATATACATTATAATTCCACAAACTAATGTTTAATAAACGTGTATTTGAATAATGTGGTAAATGATTATAATCATTTACTAGAACATATAGTATGAAGTAATTTAGTTAAATTAGTTGTATGGTTGAAAATAAAAATAAATCATAAGAACTGTAATTAGGTTTAAGAAATAATGTCATGCAATTAATGTTAAAATATTGTTTAAAATCATAAATATAATGTTTTACATAAATGAAATAATTTTGTATTCTCCAAACATTTTATAAAACTAACACATTATTGATATTATTAAAATGTGTTGTTAAATAATTTAGTTAAAGAAATATCTGTAAATAAATTTTAAAATATTAGTTCTAATTAAGAGTATAACGATTATTTTGTTAAAATATTAATTAAAAATGATGTTAGAGAATGTATAAAATAGTTATTGATCATAACTAATAATGCAAATAAATTGAGAAATCTATATCATTTACTCACCAGATTCAATATCTGCTCAGCCAATGATCAGGTTGTTCAAGTCTAGAGGTTCCGGAATAGACGTTGGGGCCGTTGGTCTCTAGAGCTTGAAACAACTACAGATGCTGCATGCTTGAAATCTCGGTCTATTTATACCAGTAAAATGACGTCAATGGAACATGTGTCCGACCACGTGCACACGTGTTATTCCGCGTGGTGGTCAAGATCCAAACTCAAAGTACAGATGATGAAATATTGCATCAGCAAAATTAGACTTAGAAAATTTTCTCATATACAAAGAGTTCTCTGGTAACACACATCAGCTGTTATAAACAAAAACTATACAACATCAACAAAAAACAAAAACCCTCTGGTTTATTTGTTAGACGGGCAGAATAAATTAATACTATATAAAATACAAAATATTACTATTATTATTCAAATTCCTGTCCTTTTTCATCGAAAATATAAATATTAATTATTATATGAATATCACATACTATATGTAGGTACTATTTAAATTTATAGAATAGTATTTTACCTTAAGATTTTTAAATACTAAATTAAATATTTAATAAAATATAGTATGATTTTTATTTTCTATATACTAAATATATATATAAACCATTTAAATATGGAATCTGAACAACATGTAATGAAAAATAGAGTATCAGGCTAGCAGAAATGAGCAGCAGTCACATAATCAGTTCGCGAGACAGTCGCGACTATCTTACGGAGAGGTCGCCGGGTCATGCTGATTTGATAGTGGCACAGCGCGCGGCAACTGTAACATTGATAACTCCTACCAGTCTTTGCTCTCCTAATACTTGACGACCGTTTTAACGTATTTATTCGCAACCGAAAAGGATATAAAAGGATAACGAATTAAAATAATATTACTGTAACAACGAAAAACGCGTTTGTATTTAATATAGTATAATTTAATAATCGTATATGTATTTATTATAGTATAATGTAATAAATCGTGTGAGTTGGTAACACTGACATATATTTTTTGCCAATTAATCGTGCGAGTTGGTAACACTGCGAAAAAACAATTCGTACATTTTATATAGTATAAAGAGAAACTGATTTTTTTTTCGGTTTGAATGGTCATTAATACTATATTAAATACATTTCATATAGTATAACGTGGCTCGTCGAGCGAAGCGAACGAAGCCACACACACACGTTCTTCTGCCGCTACTTACGTTAACCTCTCGGGTGTGTCACTGTGCCGCAGTGGTATCGACTTCGTCTCACAAACGAAAGGTTCTCAGATCGATCCCGGCACCGACCACCGGCACTTTTTGCCAGCATTAAATAAATACAATTAATTTAATAAATACGCCGTGACGTCAGAAGAGCGCGAAAACGGCGTGACGTCACACAACACTGACCTAGGACAACGTCGTCGTGGGGGGTCCACGTGCTCATAGTAAACTTGACCTTCAAGGTCACCACGTGGCCAGTAGTAAACAATAGTAAAGTTGACCTCAAGGTCAACACGTGGTGGTGAGCACGTGGTGAACACGTGGTGAGCACGTGGTGAGCACGTGGTGAGCACGTGGTGATCACGTGATGAGCACGTGATAAGCACGTGGTGATCACGTGATGAGCACGTGATAAGCACGTGGTGATCACGTGATGAGCACGTGATAAGCACGTGGTGATCACGTGACGTGATCACGTGACAGTCCAAAGTTCAAGGTTGTGCCAGAACCGACATTTCTACACTACTGATAACGCTTTTCTGTGGCTTAGTTTCATATTAACTTTTGGTCATTATCTTTTACTTTAGTTCTTAAAAAAAAAAAGGTAAGCTGCTTTTTTGGTTTTATCTAAAATAAATAAACTAACAGTTAGTTGTAGTAATAAACTTACAGAATATGATTTGGCTATAATATGCACATAAATCAGCTGGTCAGAGTAGGAATTTTTCAGCATTTACATTTGTACAATTTTGGTGGTTCCAGAAATTATTGAAATACCATGTTTTTCCGTTTGAAATTTTAGTAACTACATATATAAACTCTTTTAGGTAAATTAAACGCTGTTTTATAATAATTTCAAGTGAATTCATTCACTATATTTCAAATTATAGTGAAATTTTGTGTACACAAACGTATGTACGTTTGATTTCTATGCATATAGATAGATAAAATGCAATGTTAGCATTCTTTATATACACTTTTATTTTTATCTCGCAGTTATAAATTTATTATAATCATATTACAAACAAACATGAACAAAAGTATTTTACAATTAATTTATCAATCTGTTATTATGGAAACTATTCTTAAAATGACAATTGTGTTTGAAAACCAACATATTTCTCTTGTTAGATAATTAATTCATTTATAGAAATGATGATGAAAATAAGAAACCTTAATGTAAATGTAAATATAAAATGAACAGTTAAACATAGATTAAACGATAAGCTAACAGATTTATTGTGCCAGCATCCGTTACCGCTGGCAATCCAATCAGCTCACGTCTCAAGGTCCTCTGAATTAATATGAAATACATGCAACTTACTGAATAAACTGATGATCTAACATTCAACATGTAACAAATAAGATATTTATCGTAATTTTATTGAATTATCTTCGAATAAATAATGTTAGAATATAGTGTTAGATGGTCCATGACATATAATTTCAAGCCAGGGTAATACGAAAAACGGCATGCCCCTCTCCACCACCCCTTGACCCAATCATAAGGAAACCTATGTTATGGATAGTCTACTTATATTGAGACATGTTTAAATCACTGATGTGAAAGAGAGACTACTCTTCCTCCACTTATGAAAACTAGGTCGACGTTTGCTGGCAGCGCAGTAGCTAGTCCTGTCTATTGCGTCATCAGCACACAGTGACCATTGGTTGGTTTGACACACTTGTACAGTTCATTTAAGTCATAGTTTACAACGAAACACTGTTGCGGAAGTTGAACACAGACCGGTGCTTGGAATTATAGATTAATCATGACTGAGATATACTGTGGTGGAGTGGTGGAACATTCACCTCCGCTGCTGAAACCCCAATATTTGCTAAATATAACACAAAGATAATATTCTTTCCTGCCTAATAGTTGGCGGACTGTTCATAACTTATTACACCAGTTGGCTGATATCCTTGGCAATCTGCTAAATTATATGTCCAGAACTTGCAACATTAGCCATTGTCAATCATATGGCTCATAATATAGCAGTATATGTGTTTCTCCGTTAGTTTCTAGGTAATAAAACCGACAATTCAATTGTTGTAGCTCTGATAATCATACAAATAATGATTAAACAAAATTGTAATCTATAAATTGTTACTAGACAGGTTTCGATAACATTATTCGTTTGTTTTCTAATAACAGCCTTCCCTTGAGCAATAAATTGTAGATAAGTTATTCTTTGTAACACACAAGTTTTATATCTAAGAATTATATTTTAGTTAATATAAGTTTTTTAACAATTAAGAGAAACATATATATCATTAAAATGGTAATTGACCAAAATAAATATACTTTTTAAGTTATCGTTTAAAATGAAGAGAAAACCTTTAATGGAGCTCTTTATGGAAAATATTGCCCGATTAATAAGAGAGACAAATGGCGAATTGGTGCTGGAAGTTCATCTGTTAACCATGACAGATAGGTCAAAGTTGGCGCTGGGTTTAGCTTGTACTCTTTAATTAACTGTAATGTATAGTCTCTTTAGCGTAATTCATTCATAATGAGTAATTTGTGTTTGAATTGGTTACCAGGACTATTGCCATAGATCATTGTAAAACGTCTCAACTTTACTAACTTATATACTATTTTAGAGCTCACAAACATTTATTGCTTTCTAACAACGAGGATTGTTTACTCCCTATTATTAGCCACCAACGCATTAGTTTTTAATTTATATTCGTTAATGTATATTTTTAATCAATATTGGGAAATATTTTAAGAGTAAGAAATGTTATATACCTCTAAAATAATAAATTAATAACAAATACATATACGTCACAAATTAAAAATAATATAAAATATGCAAGTATAAATATTCTAGTCCAAGATCTTACTTGTTGAGTACCGAAAATTGGAGCAGCATGAAGAGAAACAAATATATAATGAAATAAATAATTACTGTATTTTAGTCAATAATACTAAAAATTACAAGTTTAATTTATTTGATTCGCAAAATAAGTAAGCAGCTAAGTCTCCACCACACTTGCAAGATGTATAACTACTGACTCAGTAGCAGAATAAATTACATTTAAATAAATAACAAATTAGGTCCCAGCAAATTATAAAATATTTACCCTTAGGTGCTATTTTTACACATAAATATACATATATATTTATAGATGAAAGAAATAAACATACCATTTAATAGCATTATTTTTTAAAGTATAACTAAACAAATAAGGATACGAATTACTATTAGTGCTTATATTCTAAACACTTAAAAGTACGGCATGACAAATAGTAAAATAATACAACTTAACAAGTATTTAAGATAAACTAATTTAAAAGGCTAAAAATATGGTCTTATTAAATTGGAAAAACTGTTAAAGATGTAAAAAAATTTAAAATTAGGGAATGAAAATAACTAAAAATAAAATATCTGAAAAGCATAAAATTTTGAATTGACGTAATTAAATATGACTATCTGTCAATTTGCATGCTACGCTGTGGGGTTTTTTTAAACTATCATCATGAGTCAGGTATTTCAAATACTCTCTCCAAGATAATTTAAAGTGTGCTCTGTACTATTTTTACGCTTACATTGTTCATAAATGATCTCTTGTGTCACATTGCCCCATTCTACCCTTTATATTCCTATGTTGAATTGTATCAAAGGCTCTGATTGTCGGGGTACTTATTACTTGTGTCACATTGCCCCATTCTACCCTTTATATTCCTATGTTGAATTGTATCAAAGGCTCTGATTGTCGGGATACTTATTACTTGTGTCACATTGCCCCATTCTACCCTTTATATTCATATGTTGAATTGTATCAAAGGCTCTGATTGTCGGGGTACTTATTACTTGTGTCACATTGCCCCATTCTACCCTTTGTATTCCTATGTTGAATTGTATCAAAGGCTCGAATTGTCGGGGTACTTATTACTTGTGTCACATTGCCCCATTCTTCCCTTTATATTGCTATGTTGAGTTGTATCAAAGGCTCTGATTGTCGGGGTACTTATTACTTGTGTCACATTGCTCCATTCTTCCCTTTATATTGCTATGTTGAATTGTATCAAAGGCTCTGATTGTCGGGGTACTTATTACTTGTGTCACATTGCTCCATTCTACCCTTTATATTGCTATGTTGAATTGTATCAAAGGCTCTGATTGTCGGGGTACTTATTACTTGTGTCACATTGCTCCATTCTTCCCTTTATATTGCTATGTTGAATTGTATCAAAGGCTCGAATTGTCGGGGTACTTATTACTTGTGTCACATTGCCCCATTCTTCCCTTTATATTGCTATGTTGAATTGTATCAAAGGCTCTGATTGTCGGGGTACTTATTACTTGTGTCACATTGCTCCATTCTACCCTTTATATTCCTATGTTGAATTATATCAAAGGCTCTGATTGTCGGGATTCTTATTACTTGTGTCACATTGCTCCATTCTACCCTTTATATTCCTATGTTGAATTGTATCAAAGGCTCTGATTGTCAGGGTACTTATTACTTGTGTCACATTGCTCCATTCTACCCTTTATATTCCTATGTTGAATTGTATCAAAGGCTCTGATTGTCGGGGTACTTATTACTTGTGTCACATTGCCCCATTCTACCCTTTATATTCCTATGTTGAATTGTATCAAAGGCTCTGATTGTCGGGGTACTTATTACTTGTGTCACATTGCCCCATTCTACCCTTTATATTCCTATGTTGAATTGTATCAAAGGCTCTGATTGTCGGGATACTTATTACTTGTGTCACATTGCCCCATTCTACCCTTTATATTCCTATGTTGAATTGTATCAAAGGCTCTGATTGTCGGGATACTTATTACTTGTGTCACATTGCTCCATTCTACCCTTTATATTCCTATGTTGAATTGTATCAAAGGCTCGAATTGTCGGGGTACTTATTACTTGTGTCACATTGCCCCATTCTACCCTTTGTATTCCTATGTTGAATTGTATCAAAGGCTCGAATTGTCGGGATACTTATTACTTGTGTCACATTGCCCCATTCTTCCCTTTATATTGCTATGTTGAGTTGTATCAAAGGCTCTGATTGTCGGGATTCTTATTACTTGTGTCACATTGCTCCATTCTACCCTTTATATTCCTATGTTGAATTGTATCAAAGGCTCTGATTGTCGGGGTACTTATTACTTGTGTCACATTGCCCCATTCTTCCCTTTATATTCCTATGTTGAGTTGTATCAAAGGCTCTGATTGTCGGGATACTTATTACTTGTGTCACATTGCTCCATTCTACCCTTTATATTCCTATGTTGAGTTGTATCAAAGGCTCTGATTGTCGGGATACTTATTACTTGTGTCACATTGCTCCATTCTACCCTTTATATTCCTATGTTGAATTGTATCAAAGGCTCTGATTGTCGGGGTACTTATGACTTGTGTCACATTGCCCCATTCTTCCCTTTATATTCCTATGTTGAGTTGTATCAAAGGCTCTGATTGTCGGGATACTTATTACTTGTGTCCCATTCTACCCTTTATATTCCTATGTTGAGTTGTATCAAAGGCTCTGATTGTCGGGATACTTATTACTTGTGTCACATTGCTCCATTCTACCCTTTATATTGCTATGTTGAATTGTATCAAAGGCTCTTATTGTCGGGGTACTTATTACTTGTGTCACATTGCCCCATTCTACCCTTTGTATTCCTATGTTGAATTGAATCAAAGGCTCTGATTGTCGGGGTACTTATTACTTGTGTCACATTGCCCCATTCTTCCCTTTATATTCCTATGTTGAGTTGCATCAAAGGCTCTGATTGTCGGGATACTTATTACTTGTGTCACATTGCTCCATTCTACCCTTTATATTCCTATGTTGAATTGTATCAAAGGCTCTGATTGTCGGGATACTTATTACTTGTGTCACATTGCTCCATTCTACCCTTTATATTCCTATGTTGAATTATATCAAAGGCTCTTATTGTCGGGGTACTTATTACTTGTGTCACATTGCCCCATTCTACCCTTTGTATTCCTATGTTGAATTGTATCAAAGGCTCTTGTTGTCGGGGTACTTACTACTTGTGTCACATTGCCCCATTCTTCCCTTTATATTCCTATGTTGAGTTGCATCAAAGGCTCTGATTGTCGGGGTACTTATTACCTACCTTTTATTAACTCTTTGAGAAGTAATATTTGAAATCCTTTTTAGTATTAATTTAGAGCCTATAAAGAATATACGTACCAAGTTTTATGCTGAAACCCTTATAGTTTTTAGAAACCGTAATCAGTTACCCAATGTTATTTGACTTTAACATGTATACACTAATTTTTGTAAGCTTTTATATAAAAATCTGTAACTTTGTATAAAACATATAAATATTTATGTTAAAAGATATTCAAAATGCAGTCATAAATACTTTTATTGGTCATAAGTGACTAATAAATCGATATTTACTATTCATCACCTATGTGACTATTTTCGTTTTAATCAGACAGGAGAGTTCAAGTTTTTATAAGAATTGCTCCATACATTTGTTTTGTTTTATATGAATAAAGAGTATGGATATTCTTAAATAATATAATTTTACGAATATCCATATTTCCTAAATTACATAGGAGATATTTTAACTTCAAATCTTTTGAAGTTCCAGTCTTTGAGACCCTGACAATAGCTTAATTGGAATTTCCTTTGAAATATTTGTGAAGATGTTTTGACAGTTAGTAAACTAGCTATGAGAAATTCCAAAAATTAGAACTTAAAATGCCTTTTTAAGTTATCTTATTATATATCACTAATAATTTTATTTAAAAAAAATACTGGATATGATTCAATTTACTTTGAATTCAGTAATTAAAACTATAAGTAATTTTTAGTAGTTTCCTTAACTTACATATTGGTTTAATTTCTTGTTCTAATACAGTTAGGATCAATTGTCCTTACCCATATATTGTAAACAACGTAAGTTAGGTTTAAGAAGGCAATAAAATCACTTATTTTACAAAACTAAATAATATAACAAATTAACGCTGAAAATTATAAGTTTCCAACGTATTTTTTACAGTGTAGACATGTATCTTTATTTACCAGCTCAAAGATCAAACAGATTATTTTTTAAATTTAATTTTATTTCTTTTTTAATGAACATTACATGAATATATCTTATTCTAAACTTTACTGGTATATGTGTGGGTTAGAAAGTTTGGTTAAAATATTAATAGGATGTAACTTTTTGCTTATTTTAAGATAAGATAAGCAGAAAATCTTTTTTTAAACAGCTTAATTCCATGTTAGTTTTGCTTAATGAAAACTGTTACTAAGTTATAAATACCGCAAAATAAATGTTTAATGTATGGTTTCAATATGTATATGACATTCGTTTCCTTTAACATTTGCTAAACCAACTATTTAAAATATTCAATTTGAATAAACAAAATTATCCTAAGGTCTTTAGTGAAAGCTTTTTGAAGACTTAAATCCAATTGCGAGGCGTCACAAAAAGAGGAGAAACTTGGTAATTTTTAGAATTAACTTTTAAACAGTCTGGGCTTCTTTGTCAATTTCGTTTAATGAGCAACGCTTTTCATAAAATTATGAGTTTGAAAGGTGGAAAAATAATATCAGCAATGTATAATTTTATTTTATTATCAGTCAAATAATCAGATATACTGAGTACTGAGTTAATAATTACCAAATTTTAGTGCCAAAACTATTATTTTTTAATTTAAACTATATATTTTGTATAATTTATAAATATATTCAAACAGTTCGAATATTTCTAACAAAACAATGTATGTCAATATTTTGTTTTTCATCTATCTTTGATACTTACCCATCAATAGTTATCTTGTATTATGGCTCCACTATATAAATATTAAAAATTAAAAAAATACTGAGCTATAAACTACAAGTATTAAATTGTCTTTTACACTTCCTTTTCATGTTACTTAGATCTTTACCCAAAAAAATTCAAGTAAGTATGTGAAATAATCTCAAACCTGTTTCAAGTTCTAGGGTTGTTATAAAACACATTCCATCGAGTGTAAAATGTTATTCTCCTAGATTAACTCTAATAAGGAATGTATAGTTTTCAATAAAATATACTAAAATCAACTATAAACCGAAACTATAAAATCGTTATTTAAACGTAACTTTTTACAAACTCTTGAGGTTTAAAAATGTTGTTAGCATAGTTGTTGCAACATTCTTCATTCCTAAAAGTCCTAGTTTGTCAGTATTATAATCTTATTAATTGCACTGAAAAAGTGGTTTTGTTACTTCACCTCGTTTATTATCCAAAAACGATGCAAAATAAATTATGTAATGTAATATATAAAATTCCTAATGTAGTATGAAAATATGTAAGGTGGCATTGTGAATAATATAACAAACTTTTAAACTAGATCTAACAGAATTAATTACGGAAACTGAAACAAAAGTCATTTATACCCACCTTCATACCTAACATTTATGGTTCTATCACCAGACAGTATTGCTTACTACTTCTGTACAATATAGTTTATAGCAAACTTACAGATGTGCACAAATGTTAACATTGCAGAAAACTATATGTAGGCTTATATTGCTTAATATCGTCAGATTCATGGACAAATTCCATAAAAGTACTACAAACCACCTTCATGGCAATGACATACTAAACTTTTGAAATTTAGTAAAACGCTTAAATACAAATGTTTTGTTTTAAATTATAAAACAGTTTTCTGGTTAACAGTAAATTAAAGATACTAAATTTGTATAGAATCAATGAAAGAATGTCAAGAGAGTGCAATTTTATTGCGATAGTTCGTAGTATCGAAACAATAGTATACAGTATACATAACGTACGTTTTCTTATGGAAACATGATTGATAAATGTTATTTATGACTGCATGCTTACGTAGAGAATTTGTTCCTCTCTAAACAAAACAAGGGTCCTGTATCGTTGATAAATATGAACCATAGGACAATAACCCTACCTCTACCAGGCTTAAATGTAGGAGGGAAGACACATTAAACACTCAATCGATGTGATGTCTCCAAGGAACATTAGATTATCCTGACTCTACCAGATATAAATGAAGAAGGGAAGACACATTATTCACTCACTTGATGTGATGTCTCCAAGGAACGACGTATTACCCTGACTCTACCAGGCTTAAATGAAGGAGGGAAGACACATTAGTCACTCAATTGATGTGATGTCACCTAGGAATGACAGATTACTATGACTCTACCAGGCTTGAATCAAGGAGAGAAGACATATCACTCACTCAGTTGATGTCAAGATGTCTTCAAGGAATGACGGATTACTCCGACTCTACCAGGCTTAAATCAAGAAGGGAAGACATATCACTCACTCAGTTGATGTCAAGATGTCTTCAAGGAACGACGGATTACCCTGACTCTTCCATGTTTAAATCAAGGAGGGAAGACAAATCAAACACTCAATTTGTGATGTCTCCAAGGAACAACTGATTATCTTGGCTCTACCAGGCTTAAATCTTCTGTCAGTTTACTTAATAAAGAGTTTTCTTAAAAACTTGTTCAGAAATCTTTCTCTCTGAGGCATGTTATTGTGTTTTATTAAATTTTCGTTTACTTTATTTTAATAATTAACTCTATGATAATTTTAGCCCTTGCCGAGATTAAGACAACCATTGTGTTATTTGGAAAAACTTATCGTATTAAATTTGCGTAAATAATAATTTAATTTAAGTACTTTATAAGGAAAAGAATATTGTTATTTATATTATTCTATATTATGTATACAGTATTAAACTTGAAAAGACATTAATATTTTACAGAAGTAAATTGTGTTATATAATAAATTTTACACTTATAAAACAGTACACTAACAGAATACTGTAATTAATTCTACTAAAAGATTAATTGATTTCAAGAAAAGAATTTGCAAAATTTAATATTCATGTTTTTGAAGTATTTTTTTGCATTGAACGTCAAATTTTGACATTTAAATATCAAGATTACATCTTTAATATATTGAATTAATAAAAAATTTTAATATTTTTCGTAACTTTTTAATTGATTGATTTTAATAAACCTCTTTTTAATATATCAAATTATGATGACTCACAATTAAATTGAGTTGGTCTCCTACTAATTCTAATATCACTCGTTATCATCAGAAACCTCTTCAAGGTTGACACCATTACAATTGTAGTAATTTGGGAGGTAATAAATTTGTTTGAGCCAGTGGCCGATTGATATAAGGCGTCAAGACCCTGTGCCTAAGGTAGAGCTAGAGAGTTAGAGCTTTAACATGAACAATGATATAGCCATTAAGTAATTTATGTCACCTTACCCTGTAAAATGCCTGTTAGGACCATATGGCAAAGATACATAAACCACTTAATTGTTCCAAAAAAGATTGCCTCCCTAAATAAAACTCTTGATTTTAATATCCAACACAGGCATCTAAGTCATTAACTCAGGCCACTGTGTTGTCATTATATGTTATGCGTCAAATACCAACAAGTTAAAACTAAATGTAACGTAAACATCAACAATGTGTCATTCACTTTGAGGTCCAACTTTACTGATATCAGTGAACACATCCAGCTATTCGAGAGTTTCTAAGATGGTGGTCATCGATATGAGAGTACATGAGAGGATGTTTGAACTTGAACTTTGAGCTTCATTTTGTTTCATTTTAACAATAATGTTTACGGAATAACTGTTTTCTCTCTATGAAACAAAGTTTTCAGAATATCACATTACAGTACTTTACGGTTATGGTAAATAAACTAAAATACAAAATTCTCAATTTCAAAAGTTTCAACAAGTCAAACAAAATAAAAATGCCTAAAAATATATTTTTAAACTATCGTAGGTGTTTGGTTTGATTTAATGTTTAATTTTACAGATATTTTCCGTCAATTCACTACCACTACTTTTTTACGTTTATTCACTACCGATTGATAAATATTGTATTGCTCTAAAAAATTTCCCCCAATCATTTTTACGTCCACTGTGGTATTCCTTATCCGCTAGGAATCCGATATCACTGGCCTTATCTTATCACTTACCAAGAACTTATACACGGAGAGTGTAGTAGGCGGTAAGTCAATCATTGGATTTACCAGTTTGTTAACAACTTTTGTAGCCCCCTAATTTGACCTAACCTAAACTGACATAACCTAACCTAACCGTAACTGTGATACAAAAGTAGTGGTAGTGAAGTAACGGAAAAGGTCAAAATTTACTAATATAATGAAAATGTAGTTCTTATGATAAAATTAAGTTGTTTTCTGTTGGTACCTATTTCATGAAGAAATCTATAGCATTATGTAACAAAGGGATCTGATGGAACAGAGTTAATAGATTAAGTAATCAAACTAAGGGGATTGAATGCATTACAAACACAATCATCGATAATGGGAATTCCTCTAACAGATGACAAGACGAAACTCCTATACAACCAATCGAACTTGATTTAATTTGAGTAGATACGGAAAATAGTTGAAATAACATATCTTAAAACTATGTTTTCTAATACATGGAAAATGTTCTATACATTCAAAGATACAATCAACTCAAGTTACAATCATGATTCTGTACAATCAACAGTGGTTACCGTTCAATCTGTAAAAGTGTAACACTTTTAATTATATTAAAGTAATTAATTGTCTTAAAATAAATTTAAAGACTGAAAATAGCAAAAACAACATATTAATTGTTCTGTTTTTTTAGCTATAAATGAGCATACTGCTGCATAATATAAAATAATATATTCTTCTCACTAAAAATTTCCTTAAAATGTGGAGAATAAATTCTTTACGAGTGAAAAATATTTGATGTATGATACGTTAAATATCTACAATCTGCCTGTGTTCCTGTTAATCGTGGATCTATTTGTGAAAAAATTTTTTTTTGTATTTTTCACATTCTACATTATATAAACTGTTATTAATAATTTTATATAATGTTTGTCTAGAGTTTAAAGGCAGTACATAATGCCATGTTCACACAGGGTAGACAAAACGTCCATTAGGATCTGTATGTACGTAATGTTATTGGGAGAACATGTGAAAAGCTGTTTTACCTAGATTGGCCTGATGACCCATCGTGGGCAAGAGACATGACCTCAAAGTTCGATACATCGTGAACAATGGACATAACCTCAAAGTTCGATACATCGTGAACAGTGGACATAACCTCAGAGTTCGATACATCGTGAACAATGGACATAACCTCAAAGTTTGATATATCGTGAACAATGGACATAACCTTAAAGTTCGGTACTTCATGAACAGTGGACATGATCTCAAAGTTTGATACTTCGTGAACAGTGGACATGACCTCAAAGTTCGATACATTGTGAATAATGGACATGACCTCAAATTTCGATACATCTCAACCAATATCGTACATAATGCAAGAAATCTAAGGGAATTTTTCCTGAGATGAGACTTGAGTCACATGGCTATAAAGTGGTATTTTGGACATATAAGTCTTCTTTTTAATACATCTAATATTTGCCTGTATATATATATATATATTAAACATTACTGTAAAATATGACTGCATATTAAACATGTTTAAACTTCAAAAGAAGGTAAATGTTACATTTTATGTACCTTTTTTTAATAAGAACTGTATTATAAAAACAATCAGATTATTCAATATAATGATGTCAATTTTATCTTTGGCTATCTAATAATGTTGCAGAATATGATGTTAAAAATATAAGAATACTATTTATTACATAAAAACACTCCCTTATCTAGAATAAGAATGCACTATTTATATCATATTATTTCTTGTCAACAATCGTTTTAATAACCAGGTCCACACCAACATTTCGTAATTGTTTCAAGTTAAACTAGCTTATGAATAAAAAGTATAAAACAAATCACAAATAAATAAACAATGTTATTCAGGAAAACAATCTAATATTACAGCAATAAAAATGTTTATCTGCACGTAACTAAACACAATAGCCTGCCAGCGTTTTGTGTGTTATCAAACGTAATCTTGCTAAACTGTAAAACAATCAAACCTTTTGTATTTGTTCAGTGTTGTGTATTTACCTAAACAATCGTGAAACATACTTTATTTATGATGAAATTTTTAGGCAGTCGTTCAAATTGGACAGTTAACATGCGTATCCAATCGTTCACATAGTTAGAGAGTATTCCCTGGGGTGCATTAAAAACAAACCCCTAAACCATGTTAGTTGAAAATTTTAATTTATGACCGTTTCATTGATTGTGTGATGAATTTAAATTAGTAACAGTGTTTTGTTTTGTTAGAATAATTAGATACATTTTTTCGTTTCTTACTCCGTTAATAAGACAAATCTCCAGGATGACCGAGTCCAATGTTATACCATAAATCTCTAGAATGACTTAGTCTAATGTTATACCATAAATCTCCAAGATTACTGAGTCCAATGTTATATAACAAAAATCCAGGATGGCTGAGTCTAATGTTATACCACAAATCTCCAGGATGACTGAGTCAAATTTTACACCATACATTTCCAGGATTACGGAGTCCATTGTTATTGAACAAATATCCAAGATGGCTGGTTCTAATGTTTTAGGACTAATCTCCAGTTTTGCTAACTCCAATATATTATGACAAATATTCATTATGGCTGAGTAGAATGTTTGTAATGTAATTTGTAATGTATTTTAATTGGGTAATTGCCTGTTTTAGTGCATGTCAATGATAAAATAAATGTTGTTGGAGAAATATCCAGGATGGCTAACTAGAATGTTATACGACCTGTCTCCCCGATAGCTAAGTAGAATGTTATACGACCTGTCCGCCCGATGGCTAAGTAGAATGTTATACGACCTGTCTCCCCGATGGCTAAGTAGAATGCTATTCGACCTGTCCCCCCGATGGCTAAGTAGAATGTTATACGACCTGTCCCCCCAATGGCTAAGTAGAATGTTATACGACCTGTCTCCCCGATGGCTAAGTAGAATGTTATACGACCTGTCCCCCCGATGGCTAAGTAGAATGTTATACGACCTGTCCCCCCGATGGCTAAATAGAATGTTATACGACCTGTTCCCCCGATAGCTAAGTAGAATGTTATACGACCTGTCTCCCCGATGGCTAAGTAGAATGTTATACGACCTGTCTCCCCGATGGCTAAGTAGAATGTTATACGACCTGTCTCCCCGATGGCTAAGTAGAATGTTATACGACCTGTCCCCCCGATGGCTAAGTAGAATGTTATACGACCTGTCCCCCCGATGGCTAATTCCAATGTTTAGGACAAAACTGCCGAATGGTTGAATCCATTGTTACAGAAAATATAGCCAGAATGGCTGAGTAGAATGCTATGTGGCCAGTCTCCACGAAGGTTGAGCCCAATGTTTTAGGTCAAATCTCTCAAGTGGCGGAATACAGTGTTTTAGGACAAATCTTAAGGATATTTGAGTCCAATGTTTTAGGACAAATCTACAGGATGATTGAGCTCAATAGTGCAGGACAAATAGCCAGGATGGCTGAGGGGAATGCTATGGAACCAGTCCCCACGATAGCTGAGCTCAATTTTATAACTCAAATCTCCAATATGGCCGAGTACAGTGTTTTAAGCCAAATCTTCAGAATTTCTGAGTCTAATTTTAGAAGAAAAATCTGCTGTAAGGCTGTCAAATGATATATAACAAACATCCAGGATGGCTAGGTCCAATGTCATAGTACCTGTATCCAAGATAGCTGAGGCCAATGTCATAGGACCTGTCTCCAGGATAGCTGAGTCCATTGTCTAAGGAACTGTCTCTAGGATAGCTGAGACTAATGTCATAGGACCTGTCTCCAGGATAATTGAGTCCAATGTCATAAGACTTGTCTCCAGGATAGCTGAATCCAATGTTAAAAGACTTGTCTCTAGGATGGCTGAGTCAAATTTTTATAGGACATGTCTCCAGAATAGCTGATTCCAATGTTATAAGACTTGTCTCTAGGATGGCTGAGTCAAATTTTTATAAGACCTTTGTCCAAGATAGCTGAGTCCAATGTCATAAAATCTTGTCTCCAGGATATCTGAGTCCAATGTTATAAAATTTGTCTCTAGGAGGCTGAGTCAAATGGCATAAGACACATCTCCAGTTTAGTTAATCTGAGGCAAGTAACTAAACATTTCCACATCTGTTCATTCCAAAAGCTTTATAATGTTTAAATATAATTTAACAGCTGTATCAATGTAATTAATTAGAATGAAAATAAAATGAAGATAAAATACTTCAACTTCAATTTGAATACACTGTTACTTAATTGCGTTTGTTTTAAAAATGCATTACCGCTTCAACAACTGTCACACTGGAAGTGGATTAAACTTGGAATTCAAGCAGCAGGATTCTCAAAGGGATTATATAAAATGTCTCAGATGTTTTCTGAACTAAGCATGATCATTAACATTTACTAAAACGTGTCCCATTTTTATCTACTAGTTTTTTTTTTTTTTTTTTTTTTTTTTTGTAACTTTTTAATCGGAACTTGTTCACCAGTTATTAGCTACAAAAAAGGGTTAAGTTCTAACTAAAAAGAGTTTTGAGCTATAAATAAAAACACGTACATTTATTTTAGTCTGTAAGCGATTATATTGTATGATTTTGTAATTATAAACTATTGAAAATACATTATGCGCTTTCGGTAACATGGGCTGAATGCAGATAATTTAAACTCTGCAATAAACATATATAAATGTATTGATTGCCACCATTAATTTTCAGTGATGATTTCCACCAGAATTAATAGGATAAACGGATTATTCTACATATCATGGGATTATTTAAAAGTTAGCAATTCCAATATATGACGGATAGAATGAATTTGCCTAGGTTTGTGTTTATCCAACTAAATATAATATCATGGTTTATATTTATTTGATGCAAATATATATAAACTATTTATTTGGTAAAAACACAGTTAATTTACTAGCCTTTAAGAGGTTTTTAGCTTTAATTTTAAAACTTTATATCGGAAAACCATTTTTTTTAAATTGTATACAAATGATTTCAGAACACCACTACGTTCGAAACACTTATATTGCATACTGATAAAATATTAATTTATATTTTCGGTTCTAGATAGGATATTTTATTCCAATATTCAAATACTAGTTTAACACTACGTTAAAGAAAAACTTCAAAATATCCCAGAAATGAAAATAATTTAAACCATAATTTACGTCCATTCATTTGTAACTCACATTAAAACGTTTGTCATTTTGTAATTAGCTAATGAACCAATAATATTTTGCATTTTGTTTTATATGGCCACATAGTTTTATGGGTCTATAAAATTAAAGGGAATATCACACGATATGAATAACAAAAATTAATGGAAAAGAAGTTAAACAATGACATAGGCAGAATATAAATAAACATAAGATGAATACTTTGTTGAATGATCATTACGATAGTTTCTAAATATCTGCCCAAATAATATAATGAGATCTATTTTATAATTTATTGTTTGATATATCTGATGTGTTGATAGTTAGTAAAGCAATTGTTTTAGAATAAAATTAACATTGACTTAAATTCAAAAATAATCGTTTGCTCTAAATTTGTCAACAAATACAGAAGTGTCTGATATTAACTAATGGCTTTTAATATTCTCAACGATTTATCATTTACGATGTTGCTTCAACACAATATTTTCTAAGTGTGTATGAATAATTTGATTAATTAATCAAATATGCTTAAGTTCAAACTCTATTACTCATCAACAATACGTGTACATTATAATGTTTTTAGAAGTCTTTTTTATGATGTTTTTATTTACTTAAATATAAGAACATGTGTTTCACAGCAGGAAGACCAAGTGTATTGTTGTTATTTGTATGTGTGTGCTTTTATAAAAGATCAAATCAATCACTACGTTGACCAAATTGACACGTTGTTGGAGAGATTAAGAAGATGAGTTTTCCTCGATAAAGTTAATTGGCTCTTCTAATCTGCTTTTTTTGTATCGAGCAGATCAAGCAAATAATCATTAGTCACAGACTGCTGAAGTATAGCCTCAGTTTATCTAAATCATTAGATAGCTTAAAATGTCTATTGAGATATTTGGGAAAATACTTCTATTAGCTACTCTAAATAACTTAAAATTACTCCCACGTAATATTACGAGAGTATTTTACCATAAACTTCAGCTTTTAGAAATTACTTTTAGCTAGAATATTTTCTATGCATTAATAGCATAGGAATTTCTGTTTTCTTTTTATAATTATTAATTTTTTTTATTTCTACCCTTATTGTTTAAATATTAATATCAAAACATTTTTAATGCTAATATTTAACAACTAACTCTGCTTCATTTACTGTTTATGACGGAAAAACAAGAAATAGTAAAAATACATTTGACAGTAAAACTAACTATCATGAATATTTACGTCAAAAGCAAATACAAACTCATAAATATCAAGAAAATTAATAAAATGTATACTAAAAGTTAAATTAGTTGACTTAATATTTTCTTTTCTGTTCAACAAGCAAATGTGCACTGAAATATGAAAATTGTAAAAAGGGAAATTAAAAATATAATTAATGGATTCAATACATATTTGTATATGCATGTATTATATACACTTTCTCCGAAGAAATTTTAAAGGAGTATTACTTATACTTATAATTGAATCACACTAGCCACTAATTTCACCAAACATAACTACAGAAAATGTTAGTTTAAAATAGTTCTTGAGATTGTAAGAAATTAACAATTAATTGGGGCAGTTACGTCATTGAAATAACCTTTATAATCTGGAAAAGTGAATGTCGTAATTCATGAGCTGAGTAAATTAATATGGTGTTTCAAAATTTTTAAGTACTGCTAGTTCGCATCTTAAGGACCCCGTATATATTTGCTAATTACACTCTCAATTACACCGTATATATTTGATAATTGGCTTCTTAAGTACACCGTATATATTTGCTAAATGGCTTCTCAAGTACACCGTATATATTTGCTAATTATACTCTTAAGTACACCGTATATATTTGATAATTGGCTTCTTAAGTACACCGTATATATTTGCTAAATGGCTTCTCAAGTACACCGTATATATTTGCTAATTATACTCTTAAGTACACCGTATATATTTGATAATTGGCTTCTTAAGTACACCGTATATATTTGCTAAATGGCTTCTCAAGTACACCATATATATTTGCTAATTACACTCTCAATTACACCGTATATATTTGATAATTGGCTTCTTAAGTACACCGTATATATTTGCTAAATGGCTTCTCAAGTACACCGTATATATTTGCTAATAACACTCTCAATTACACCGTATATATTTGATAATTGGCTTCTTAAGTACACCGTATATATTTGCTAAATGGCTTCTCAAGTACACCATATATATTTGCTAATTACACTCTCAATTACACCGTATATATTTGATAATTGGCTTCTTAAGTACACCGTATATATTTGCTAAATGGCTTCTCAAGTACACCGTATATATTTGCTAATTATACTCTTAAGTACACCGTATATATTTGCTAATTACACTCTCAATTACACCGTATATATTTTATAATTGGCTTCTCAAGTACACCGTATATATTTGCTAATTATACTCTCAAGTACACCGTATATATTTGCTAATTAAACTCTCAATTACACCGTATATATTTGATAATTGGCTTTTCAAGTACACCGTATATATTTGCTAAATGGCTTCTCAATTACACCGTATATATTTGATAAATGGCTTTACAAGTACACCGTATATATTTGGTAATTAGACTCTCAATTACACCGTATATATTTAATAATAGGCTTTTCAAGTACACCGTATATATTTGCTAATTAGACTTTCAATTACACAGTATATATTTGATAATTGGCTTTTCAAGTACACCGTATATATTTGCTAATTAGACTCTCGAGTACACCGTATATTTTTGATAATAGGCTTTTCAAGTACACCGTATATATTTGCTAATTAGACTTTCAATTACACCGTATATATTTGATAATTGGCTTTTCAATTACACCGTATATATTTGCTAAATGGCTTCTCAATTACACCGTATATATTTGATAAATGGCTTTACAAGTACACCGTATATAATTGGTAATTAGACTCTTAATTACACCGTATATATTTGATAATAGGCTTTTCAAGTACACCGTATATATTTGATAAATGGCTTTACAAGTACACCGTATATATTTGGTAATTAGACTCTCAATTACACCGTATATATTTGATAATAGGCTTTTCAAGTACACCGTATATATTTGCTAATTATACTCTCAAGTACACCGTATATATTTGCTAATTAAACTCTCAATTACACCGTATATATTTGATAATTGGCTTTTCAAGTACACCGTATATATTTGCTAAATGGCTTCTCAATTACACCGTATGTATTTGATAAATGGCTTTACAAGTACACCGTATATATTTGGTAATTAGACTCTCAATTACACCGTATATATTTGATAATAGGCTTTTCAAGTACACCGTATATATTTGCTAATTAGACTTTCAATTACACCGTATATATTTGATAATTGGCTTTTCAAGTACACCGTATATATTTGCTAATTAGACTCTCGAGTACACCGCATGTATTTGCTAATTAGACTCTCAATTACACCGTATATAAGTTATATTTGATAATTGGCTTTTCAAGTACACCTTATATATTTGCTAATTAGACTCTAAATTACACCGTATATATTTGATAATTGGCTTTTCAAGTACACCGTATATATTTGCTAATTAGACTCTCAATTACACCGTATATATTTGCTAAATGGCTTTTCAAGTACACCTTATATATTCGCTAATTAGACTCTAAATTACACCGTATATATTTGATAATTGGCTTTTCAAGTACACCGTATATATATGCTAATTAGACTCTCAATTACACCGTATATATTTGGTAATTAGACTCTCAATTACACCGTATATATTTGGTAATTAGACTCTCAATTACACCTTATATATTTGGTAATTAGACTCTCAATTACACCGTATATATTTGGTAATTAGACTCTCAATTACACCGTATATAAGTTATATTTGATAATTGATTTTCAAGTACACCGTATATATTTGCTAATTAGACTCTCAATCATACCATATATAAGTTATATTTGATAATTGGCTTTTCAAGTACACCTTATATATTTGCTAATTAGACTCTAAATTACACCGTATGTATTTGATAATTGGCTTTTCAAGTACACCGTATATAATTGCTAATTAGACTCTCAATTACACCGTATATATTTGGTAATTAGACTCTCAATTACACCGTATATATTTGGTAATTAGACTCTCAATTACACCGTATATATTTGGTAATTAGACTCTCAATTACACCGTATATATTTGGTAATTAGACTCTCAATTACACCTTATATATTTGGTAATTAGACTCTCAATTACACCGTATATATTTGGTAATTAGACTCTCAATTACACCGTATATAAGTTATATTTGATAATTAACTTCTCAAGTACACCGTATATATTTGCTAAATGGCTTCTCAAGTACAACGTATATATTTGCTAATTAGACTCTCAATTACACCATATATATAGTTTGGTAATTAGACTCTCAATTACACCGTATATAAGTTATATTTGATAATTGACTTCTCAAGTAGCCTACACCGTATATATTTGCTAAATGGCTTCTCAAGTACAACGTATATATTTGCTAATTAGACTTTCAATTTCACCGTATATAAGTTATATTTAATAATTGACTTCTCAAGTACAACGTATATATTTGCTAATTAGACTCTCAATTACACCGTATATATTTGCTAAATGGCTTCTCAAGTACAACGTATATATTTGCTAATTAGACTCTCAATTACACCGTATATATTTGCTAAATGGCTTCTCAAGTACAACGTATATATTTGCTAACTAGACTCTCAATTACACCGTATATATTTGCTAAATGGCTTCTCAAGTACAACGTGTATATTTGCTAATTAGACTCTCAATTACACCGTATATATTTGCTAAATGGCTTCTCAAGTACAATGTATATATTTGCTAATTAGACTCTCAATTACACCGTTTTTATCAGAATTTACCAAAATGGAGATTAATTACTAATTAAGACAATTACTGATGAGCAATTTATAGCAAAAATATGTTAGGCCTTTTTAATAAGGTATGTTCTACAAAAAAACTCCACTTTCAGCCGAATAGTTGTGTAAATTACTTAAGCTCCTTGCATAAAATACTTATTCGGTTTTGTCCGAATAGTACTGCTATAAGTAATAGCTCTCTTTAAGTGCTTTTAAAGCGAGAGACATTCAAATAACATACTCTGATTCATCATACTAGGCCTAAATGCATAAGTAAAAATGTATTAGGTATCTATTCATATGACAGGGGAGTTGCATCCCTTATCACTTCACATCTGATATCAACTGTTTGGTTCCACAAGCCTACTTGCAACTCATCAACTTTGTGTGTGTGTGTGTGTGTGTGTGTGTGTGTGTGTGTGTGTGTGTGTGTGTGTGTGTGTGTGTGTGTGTGTGTGTGTGTGTGTGTGTGTGTGTGTGTGTGTGTGTGTGTGTTTGTGTGTGTGTGTGTGTGTGTGTGTGTGTGTGTGTGTGTGTGTGTGTGTGTGTGTGTGTGTGTGTGTGTGTGTGTGTGTGTGTGTGTGTGATTTTTTTATTGTTTTTTTTTTTCTTTTTTACCATACACCATTCTCTAGTGGTACACAGACCGCTGGAAACAGATCTTCATTTTCCTCATGTTTAAATTAAATTATTTGCATTGTTTTTTCCAGCCTAATATATTGATATAACTTTCATTTCAACTGTAAATTTTAACTTATTTTTAATTTGTCTTGTTCTGTGACTTGACCAATACCGTACGTGTTTGTACAACTTTGTGTGCCTGTTACGACGTCAGGATGTCAAGGCGTCATATTTATGGGCTGACGGTTAACAACTGCATCTCATATGGTGAGAAGTGTTTTTCTTAGGTACTGGGATTCTATTATTCAGTTATTTTATTTTAATATTTATTATTATTAGTATAGTAATTGTTTTTAGTACGTCCTTCATTGCCATTATGCTATTTTCATTTCATACAGTTTTTCTATCTTTTAGTTGGTACTTTACTCCAAGTGTTCAGTGTATTTTTCAAGTAAAGTCGGTCGGAAGCCATTAAACCTGACGTAACTGGATATTTAATAGTCAAAAATATCTTACATGCTCGGCAACTCATTAACGTTTAAATTTGTGCAACTAAGAACGTTGCTCACTATGTAACCCCAAGATGAGATAGTTTTGACCAAAGTAAGTAGAATAACACAGTTACCTTGGGTTTGATGGTGTAATACTACATTCTAGATATAAAATAATTGCACTGCCTCACGTGACTAAATACAGCTGGATTAAATAAACTACTACAATATATCTGAGGCTACTAAACTGATTAATGCAACCAAACATGCAATGATATAAATTTCAAACAATTACACTGATGCTAAATTTAACCTAAACAGTATAATCGGTTTTTATTTTATATTTCAATAATTTCTATACATATTACTAATATTATTTTATACATTTAGCATATATAATTTCTACTTAAATGTTTACTGCCTTTATGAAACTATGTTTGAATAAGCAAATAAGTATTATAATGTAATTTTAAAATACATTATAAATAAAACTTCAAATTAACTAAGTTTTTATTTGGAGCGTAGCCTATTAAGAATTTACTATTTTTCATATTCTTATTCGTCAATACTACAAGACAAAATGAAAAAGAAATATTTAAAAAAGTTTTATTGTATAAAGCCCAGCTAAATATATTTAACTTGGCATTACACCCTCAGTACGTCTGCAGTAGAGCAGCTACAAAATAACATTTCTGAAGCGTGGATAAGCGTCATTTGGAAGCATGGTAAACCTTAAATTTTTTTGCGAATTTTCTTCTTATAAAAGGTAATACAAATTTACTTGACTACTTTTTACTAGCAACTTCTTTAAATATTTTTAAACTAGATTCTGAAAATAGAAGGTTCAGAATCAAAATAAATTTTTATACTGTGACTAACTTTGTAGCGTAGAAAAATTTGAAGCGTAACTTATTAACAATTTACCATTTTTCAAATATCTATTTGTCAATAAAGATACAATGAAAAAGAAAATATGTTAAAGTGTTATTGTACAATACCAGGTAAATATATTTAATGTAGTTACTTTTAGATTTATAGTAATTACTTGCAGTATTGTAAAAAGAACGTCATTAATGTGAGGGGAACCACTTACTCAATTGATGTGGAGATGTCCCCGAGGGAAGACGGATCACCCTGGCTTTACCAGGCTTAACTCTTCAATCAGATCACTTAATAAAGAGCTCACACCAAGTGTTAACATCTTTATCTCTCTTTTTTTCATTTTAAGTTGTTGAAATTATTTATCTACTAGTTAATGTTTTGTAAAAATTTAAGAATTTCTATTTAATCTCTTGTAATATAACAATAATTCTTGCCGATCAAAGTGAGTCATATGAAAAAGCAGTGAAAATGCTTGTAGTATAGATTAAAATGCCAAATGTGCTATTATTTCTTTGTTACCCTAGTCATAATATATAGTATTCTTAATAAAAATTCTGAAACACTGGTGATATTGCAATAAGAATCGACTATGAGGATTGTATAGTATGGGTCAACTTAAAATATAGTTCAAAGACATAATAAATAAAAATGTAAATTATGTTTATGGTATATTTAATGAATTTACTGTTTTAATACGATATTATAATAATTACTACAAATTTAAAATTTTAAATGAATGCCCACATACATTTTCAATGACAAAAAAATTAATATATATTTTATTCAAGATGCTATTTTGACAACCATATATATATATATAAAACATTAACTAAATTGCATTTAAGTAGTACAAATGACAAGTTACATTACGGAAAATTACACACAGAAATTTTATTAATTACATAATATGACAACTTAAAATTATCTGATAATGTTAAGCAAATAAAACATTATTATAGAGATATTTTTATTTGCTATGTGATATCTTTAACTATTACTATACAGATGGGATTTTATTATTTATGATCGTAGCCTTTTTTTACTAAAAAAGGTAGTTTTATAAAACGTAGCTAATAAATTATGTAATCAAACTAAGAGATTTGTGTACTTCCCAGACACTTTCCGCAAAATGTGGATCACTTTATTAGATTATAACACAAAGCAATGAGTAATGTTCCTATCTCGAGGTGTATTTTCAATTGTTATCTCGAGAATAAATATTTCAATATCTGCTTAGTACCATTTTCCTACGACCTATAATATACTTTAAACTAAAATAGTACCGATTAGGTATATCGATTAAGTTCGAAATTTATCATAATTAATAGCTTTCAAAATTAAATTTTTATCAAACGTATAATAAGTATGGTACTGTAGTAAAATAAAGGGATTTTATAATTCTATTTTTTTTTCAAAGTTTAATACATCAATTTGAAATATTTATCGTTTAATTGTCATATTTGATCTCCTAAAATATATTTTGAAGCTTAGTGACATTACTAAAAGGATAGCGAAGATGCTTGATATATGTTTTTATATACTTTTTATAAATTAAGTTTCATAAAGTGACGAAAAATATATATTTTTGCCTATTTTAATAAGTACTATAATATATCTGGATCACAAAGTCCAGGTTAAATCAAGTAATTATATAACATGACACCAAAAGTGATTATTTTTATTACGACGTAATATTGTTTTACGTCGTAATCATAAACTGATATAATGGTTTCGTAACTATAATACACATTATATTCTTTTTATAATTCCAAATTGTAAATAAAACAAAACAAGTAAGCAGTAACAAGTTTTGCACTTAATAACAATATAGTTGAAGTGTTCAGTACTTCTAACTTAATAACAATATAGTTGAAGTGTTCAGTACTTCTAACTTAATAACAATATAGTTGAAGTGTTCAGTACTTCTAACTTAATAACAATATAGTTGAAGTGTTCAGTATTTCTAACTTAATAACAATATAGTCGAAGTGTTCAATAGTTTTAACTAAATTTGACAAGCGCAACAGTATTTATGTAATAAAAATATTACTTGCATAGAGTGTAAATAGTCATACATCTTACGTTAGGTTAGGTTAGTATCCTGTTTTCAAATGATCTTCGCCACATGTACAGTATTGGTCCAGAATTATAAAAGTATTTAACTAACATACGTATCTATTAATACATACCACCTTCCAATATTTAACTAACATACATATCTATTAATACATACCACCTTCCAATATTTAACTAACATACGTATCTATTAATACATACCACCTTCCAATATTTAACTAACATACGTATCTATTAATACATACCACCTTCCAATATTTAACTAACATACGTATCTATTAATACATACCACCTTCCAATATTTAACTAACATACGTATCTATTAATACATACCACCTTCCAATATTTAACTAACATACGTATCTATTAATACATACCACCTTCCAATATTTAACTAACATACGTATCTATTAATACATACCACCTTCCAATATTTAACTAACATACATATCTATTAATACATACCACCTTCCAATATTTAACCTTGCTGTTGAATGTTCTGAGAATCGTTACAAGTAGTAATCAATATTTAGTGTCTACTTGTGCAATATGTAATATACACGTTGCACAAGTAATATACCGAGATATATAGTGTATATACCGGTATAGTGTAATATACCAATATAATGTACACGATTTAACTTTTACCAGTGAAGTAATAGAAAAGTTGTGAAAGCGTTTCCATATTTTTTTCCACCCTGTATATTGTATTTAATCTGCTTTATGATTATTTCCTGAGAAAAAAATAATTATTTAACTATAAATAAAGACAGAGTTCTTTGTTCGTATATTAATTTTCTTTATTTACATTAAAATAATAATTTTTTTCTCAGGAAATAATCATAAAGCGGATTAAATACAATATACAGGGTGGAAAAAATATGGAAACGCTTTCACATCTTTTCTATTACTTCACTGGTAAAAGTAAAATCGTGTACATCATCTTAGTTACAAAGAATATACTTTTTGACGCCATTAGCGAAATTTCATCTTTTCAGTGGGAGGCCCAAGTGGAGTTCAATGATAATCTTCAACGTAAGCCTAGTTCGAGTTTGGTATCAAATTGAACGTCTGTTGAAGAGAAATTAATTGCCGTAAACCGGACTTTCAAAGGTTTATTCTTTCCAGAGTAGTGGTCATTTGAATTTCAAAGTAACTAATATTAACAATAATATTTCTCCACTATTTAACGATTTGAAGTAAATTAATCTGATCAAAAATTATACTTTATGGAACACAAATAACTTTAAAAAAATAAATTATCTATGGAAAAAAATAAAGTTGTTGGGAAAGCGTTTCCGTATTCTCTACATTTTCACAACAACTTTATTTTTTTCCATAAATAATTTGATAATTTTATATTTATTTTTTTTAGTTATTTTGTTCTATAAAGTAAAATTGTTTAAAAGAATAGTTTACTTCGAATCGTTAAATAGCGGAAAAATAATATTGTTAAAATTAGTTACTTTGAAATTCAAATGACCACTACTCTGGAAAGAATAGACATTTCGAAGTCCAGTTTGCGGCAATTATTTTCTACTGAATAGACCTTTAATTTTATATCAAACTCGACCTAGGCTTACATTAATGATTTTCATTCAACTCCACTTGGGCCATCTCCCTGAAAAGATGAAGTGTCACTAATGGTGTCAAAAAGTGTTATTTGTAACCATGATCATGTACAAGATTTCACTTTTACCAGAGAAGTCATAGAAAAGTTGTGAAAGCGTTTCCATATGTTTTCCACCCTGTAGGGCCTATAACGACATAATAATCAATAAGGTAACTGATTTAAGTAAACATTACATTATGTAAGCTTAAAACATAAAAAAAAGTATTTCGAAATATGTTTTTATGTTATATTCATAAAGAAATGCTGAAAGATGATGGGTTTTGACAAGAAATTTCTAGGTGAAGTATAGTGATATTTAGTATGTAGGAACGAAAAATATAGCTAAAAGCACTCTAATTACAAAAAAATTTATAATTGTTTTTGATTTAAAGGAGTAATTAAGTATTGTAATATTATGAAGCTAAACTCTAAATAAATCTTAAAGTTTACTACATCAACAAAATACTTACTTTGTCAGTCACTTTTTACCTCATGCCTTGAAAATACATTGAAATAAAATGAAAAAGATCTTTATCTCTGCAAGAGGTGTGGTTACGGCTGCAAAGAAGGCTCTACCACTTAACTACAATCTATAGCATACTTTCCCATACTATAGATAGTACATTATATTTTGCTATGAACGGTTATTATGGTCACTTAAAATGATATAGGTGATCGTATTTGAGCACGTCTTGGAACTATTCCCACACCGCTTTAACATATAATATATACCTAAGTACTTCATCAACGAAGGGTTGTCAGTAAAATGAATAACCAAATGATAGTTTATCACTTTAATAGAGTAATTTTTTTTCCAAAACATATAATGAAATTAAAGTGGATAAAAGATTAATTAGTCGGCAGTTAACTTCCTGAATTGGATTTAGCTTCACTATTGTAGGGTAGCAATAAATGTGTTTAACAAGTATATGCAGAAAGTACAGTCGCCAAGTAGCCAATTAAAACTCCAAACTCCCTTCACAAGGCTTAGATTTATAACGATCAAAATCTATTTCATTTAGTAGCTTGTAGAATTCAACTAAGTTACTTTAGCTGTGTTCATCTAACTCGCACTTTAATTAGTAGACATCTCCTTAATGTTTGTAAACTAAATATTATAACTTAGCGCTGCGCTTATTTAAACTATTATAAAATTCTATTACTTATAAAGATTTTATGAACATTCTTCTAAATGTACTTTTCAAGAGAACTACGTCACGAAAGTGAGTTATTGCGTGCAATAATTTATTAAAATAATAAAACCAGTTTTTTATAGATTAGAAACTTTAAAGTGATGGACAAGATCAAATCATGTGAATGCTTATTTTAATGGACTCATTAAAATTGTGTGATCTTTCATGTAGGTGTGTATGCGTTAGTGTATGAATGTGTAATGCTTTGTGGATCAATATTGTGTAATTATGGGCGTGGGCAAGTATCTGTAAATTTTAAATGTGTCCAGGTTTTAGGTCAGGTTTTTATGATAGTTTTTAGTGGATTACAGTACTCTTTATTATTATTAATATTGTTAGTTTTTATTTATTTTATTTTTTATTTTATTTGCTGTGGCTTCTAATGTTACGAAATTTAGTTTATAAAAGTGTCTCTTTGTAATTTTGTAATTTCAGTAATAAATAATTGTAATTTCAGTAAATACTTATATAAATGAAACATAAGTTTATTTATATAAGTATTTATTTTTTATTTGTTTACATAATAGTAACGTTTCATTTTATTTTATGTCTGGCTGGTAGTGGCCCGTTCCCCTCCCACAGGCATGTGCCCACGAGGGGAACTATTTCCACCGTTTATATGATATTTACATTGTAATTATTGTTTTTTGTGAATAAAAAAGCTTATATATCTATCATTAAGACTACTTTATACAATAATTATAACGAATAAATATTTATATGATGATTGGTGATTTATTCGAGTGATAGGCTAAATATAGTATTCATCGATTGTACAAAAACTACTCAAAATTTAATTCATAATTTAAGACATTGTTAAAATTTGTTCAAACGGCCTTAAATCAGCAGTTTGAAAATGTAATTACTATGAAGATAAATAAAATTGTTTGAAATTTTTAAATTGATTATTAAGCTTCAATTTATTATAGGTTAGGGATAAACAGAATTACAAATGTTTAGTAAAGTCATTTTCTAGTTATTATTTTACTAACGTATATATTAACTTGAGAATTAATGGATAGGGAGAAACTGAACGAAAATAGTATTTAAATTGTTATCAAAATGGTTTAGCATAAGCGGCCCAAAATAATTTTGTGACTCAGCTTTTTTCTAACAATTTCTTCAGTTTTGTAAAATAAGCTCAAAAGGTACGGACTGAAAGAATTTTTCTAAAGAAGATACGTATAAAAGTTATTAAAAGAGTAGGAGGGAGCCGGTGGCCGAGTGGTCTAAGCCGTCAGGACTTTGAGCTTGGGTTAGAAAAAAGCACTGGTTCGAATCCGGCCTAGACTGGTAGATTTATCAGTAATATTCACCATTTACTGTACTGGTTCACCCCCTTACTATGTCTGAATAAGTTCCTCACACAGATCAACAGTCTGTGAGGAATGGGCAGTGTAAGGTTAAGAAGGAGGATCGGCCTCTCCTTAAACAAAAACTAAAAAATAAAAAAATAATAACAATTAATCCGTATGCATATAAAACACGCAGTGAAAGTCTCTTACCTCGAAAAATAGAATTCAATATTTGGATTTATTATTTTAACATAAATATGAGCTATATACTAATGCTGTATAATTTATTTTTAAAAATTATATACCTAAAAGATGAACGTATTATTTTGAATTCAATGAACATTTCTCGAAAGATTAATTCACTGAAAAGAAAATTCAAAATGAAATAATATATAATGGCCATAAAGATTACATATTGTAAAAAAATGACTACTCAACAATCCAATCCATAAAAGATATTTAAGCCTACTTGTTACAATTATTCTTGTTACAATATTAAAGTCTTACGGTGTTATATTACATATAACCTTTATTTGAATTATTATTATTTATAGGATGATCCCAAATAAGATGAATAAGATTTTGGTAAGAAGGTTTTTCGATGTTTCACACGATTTTCATATTTCAAAATATAATACAGTAAGATATATGTGGCTTATATCCACGTCAAATAACGTTGTAATTCTATATATGGTGGTGTAGTTTACACTGTATCAAAAGTACTACCCTCAACTGAGGAAGACAGTTTTGAGACTTCCTCTCATCACGTTGAGTATTTCCTGCGAGTTAGGAGCCATCAACAACAATCCTTTGAATTGCAGTGAAGGCCATTTGGACTGATTAGTCCCTTTTGTCCTAATGATCTTTACCTAAACTTTTCCTAACATTTCTTATAAACGTATATTTCAAAATTGTTTTTTCATAATCATAAGAAAGCAAAGGTGTAATAGAAGATTTGTATATATGTTAATAATTAATGCATTATTTAAAATGTTAACAGCGTGATTGCAGAAACACTTAATGTAACTATTGAACTTCATTAATATGGATTGAACCATACTAAAATTAATTGAACAAATATTGTGAAATACTATATTCGATATCTTCAGCTATTTAGCTTCAAATTAAACAAATAAATTCTACTGTTAATGGTTTTGGGTTAATTTTAAATCACCTAAAATAATTAGTTAATTGAATTTAGCCAAATTAAATCTTATAATCATCTAAAATATATATATATTTTAAACAAATTTTCACAAATAAAACCATTTTTACAAGGATTTTCGCCAGCAATGCTGAAAACACAAAAGTATTGCTGACGAAAGGCCTTGAAAAAAAAATGTGAAATATGTGAAAATTTACAAAAAAAATAAGAATGCAAAAATCAACTCCATCCCAAATTGACAAAAAATATTGATAATTTTTGTAACCCAATAGAAATTGTATGGTTGAAAACTACTTTTTATCAATTGTTATTTTATCAATGAAATTTATTTATTATACTTCAAATTTAAATCTATAATACTTATGTAATTTCACGTTCGAATAAACAACGGTAAAACTCTACAAAAACCATATTTTATTTGTGGGTATTTTGCCAATATTCAAGGGTAATTGGATACGGGTCTGAATAAATATAATTAGTGTCAATTTACCTTTTTATGTTCCATTTAAAGCTTAATAGCCAGACCAAGCTTTATAAACCTGCACGTGGAATCCAAACTCCATAGTATTTAGGTTTCAATTTATATTACCTACAATTTTAATTCTAGTTTTCTCTCCATAGACAGCATTCGAACCCTAACACGCACCCCTTACACTTATCCAGTTTGTTTGTCCACACCGACCACAGTCATTCGAACCCTAACATGCACCCCTTACACTTATCCAGTTTGTTTGTCCACACCGACCACAGTCATTCGAACCCTAACACGCACCCCTTACACTTATCCAGTTTGTTTGTCCACACCGACCACAGTCATTCGAACCCTAACACGCACCCCTTACACTTATCCAGTTTGTTTGTCCACACCGACCACAGTCATTCGAACCCTAACACGCACCCCTTACACTTATCCAGTTTGTTTGTCCACACCGACCACAGTCATTCGAACCCTAACACGCACCCCTTACACTTATCCAGTTTGTTTGTTCACACCGACCACAGTCATTCGAACCCTTACACGCACACCTTGCACTTATCCAGATTGTTTGTCCACACCGACCACAGTCATTCGAACTCTAACACGCACACCTTGCACTTATCCAGTTTGTTTGTCCACACCGACCACAGTCATTCGAAGCCTAACACGCACACCTTGCACTTATCCAGTTTGTTTGTTCACACTGACCACAGTCATTCGAACCCTAACACGCACACCTTGCACTTATCCAATTTGTTTGTTCACACTGACCACAGTCATTCGAACCCTAATACGCACACCTTGCACTTATCCAGTTTGTTTGTTCACACCGACCACAGTCATTCGAACCCTAACACGCACACCTTACACTTATCCAGTTTGTTTGTCCACACCGACCACAGTCATTTGAACACTAACACGCACACCTTGCACTTATCCAGTTTGTTTGTTCACACCGACCACAGTCATTCGAACCCTAACACGCACACCTTGCACTTATCCAGTTTGTTATCTATACCACCGTCCATGTATGGGTGGGCGGGTGGGTCAATACCACTTTCCATGTATGGGTGGGCGGGTGGGTCAATACCACCGTCCGTGTATGGGTGGGCGGGTGGGTCAATACCACTGTCCGTGTATGGGTGGGCGGGTGGGTCAATACCACTGTGTGTGTATGGGTGGACGAGTGGGTCAATACCACTGTCCATGTATGGTTGGGCGGGTGGGTCAATACCACCGTCCGTGTATGGGTGGGCGGGTGGGTCAATACCACTGTCCGTGTATGGGTGGACGAGTGGGTCAATACCACCGTCCATGTATGGGTGGGCGGGTGGGTCAATACCACTGTCCATGTATGGGTGGGTGGGTGGGTCAATACCACCGTCCGTGTATGGGTGGGCGGGTGGGTCAATACCACTGTCCGTGTATGGGTGGACGAGTGGGTCAATACCACCGTCCATGTATGGGTGGGCGGGTGGATCAATACCACTGGTCATGTATGGGTGGGCGGGTGAATCAATACCACCATCCGTGTATGGGTGGGCGTGTGGGTCAATACCACCGTCCATGTATGGGTGGGCGGGTGGGTCAATACCACTGTCCATGTATGGGTGGGCGGGTGGGTCAATACCACCGTGTGTGTATGCGTAGGCGGGTGGGTCAATACCACTGTGTGTTTATGGGTAGGCGGGTGGGTCAATACCACAGTCCGTGTATGGGTGGGCGGGTAGGTCGCTACCACTGTTCATGTATGGGCGGGCGGGTTTGTCCACACCGACCACAGTCATTCGAACCCTAACACGCACACCTTGCACTTATCCAGTTTGTTTGTCCACACCGACCACAGTCATTCGAACCCTAACACGCACACCTTGCACTTATCCAGTTTGTTTGTTCACACCGACCACAGTCATTCGAACCCTAACACGCACACCTTGCACTTATCCAGTTTGTTTGTTCACACCGACCACAGTCATTCGAACCCTTACACGCACACCTTGCACTTATCCAGTTTGTTTGTCCACACCGACCACAGTCATTCGAACCCTAACACGCACACCTTGCACTTATCCAGTTTGTTTGTTCACACCGACCACAGTCATTCGAACCCTAACACGCACACCTTGCACTTATCCAGTTTGTTTGTTCACACCGACCACAGTCATTCGAACCCTAACACGCACACCTTGCACTTATCCAGTTTGTTTGTCCACACCGACCACAGTCATTCGAACCCTAACACGCACACCTTGCACTTATCCAGTTTGTTTGTCCACACCGACCACAGTCATTCGAACCCTAACACGCACACCTTGCACTTATCCAGTTTGTTTGTCCACACCGACCACAGTCATTAAATGTATGATGTTAATGACATTTAACACATTCATTAACATATACCGTATTATTTAAGAGGTATGTGGTATTGTTCACTAAGTAGTTTTATATTGTTAGGATATATTTATCCTTTTTTGAGCAGTTTAAAGTCAAAAATCCATACCAACTAAAGAATCTACAGTTTATCCTGAATTTCGAAAAAAAAATATCATGGTAAACTTCAGTTAGCTGCCAGTGTGATTCCCAGTTTTATCTCCTGGACAAGTGTGCTCTTGATAGAACGCTGTCGATATCACAAAGATAAATATTATTTAACCATGTACTTCGGTCACATTTGGTTACACGTAATATTGGGCTGATTGCAACTCAAAGACAACAACAATGATAGATGACCAAACAGCTGGGGTTTCACCACCAGGCTGCACTGTGAATCAAGCTGCTATAATTGGATTAACACAACGTCCAATTACACTAAACACATAAAGTTAGTTTCAATTGATTTAGTACATCATCATGACCCTTTATTACACAATATCCGGTTATGTTTATGATATTTAAATTATTTATTATATGTCCATAATAATGATGTATGAAGCCAATTTCAACGATAAATTTAAAATTATTGAGAGTTCTTTATTGTAATATTAAACTAATAGTGTTTCTTCTTGTATGCAAAATTCCTTGAGACAAAATATGGGACCATTTCCGTTAATTCACTACCGCTACTTTTCCGTTCTTTCACTACCACTTCTTTTTTTATTGCAATTATGGTTAGGTTAGGTCAGGTTTGTTAGGTTAGGTTATGGTGGGCTGTCGAAAGCGCTCTGCGTGTGGAAAGTGATAAGACCAGTGATATCGGATTCCTAGCGAATAAGGAATACCGCAGTGGACGATAAAATGATTGGGGAACAGTTTTTAGAGCAATAGAATATTTATCAAGGGGTGGTGAATTAACGGAAAAGATCCAAAATATTTATTTAAATAAGTCTGGTAGCTGGTTAGTACGGTACTTGCATAAACAGCTGTTGTATTTGGTTCGATTTCCGGGTTTTAGATAGTAAAAGTCACCTAGTGATGATTCAAAGACAAGGGGCTATTTGAAATCCTCAATTTCAATAGAGCATCCTGGTATCGAATGCTCGAACTAACGGTGTAGTAAACACACATCGCCGAACGCTGCACGGGTGGTACTCAGCAGTCAATTCAAAAAATAATAAATACTTATCATATTTTATATTATTTATAATTTTTGTTTACAAAACTTTACTCGTAGTTTCACATGATTCTGTAGGCACATGCGTTAGCTTCATCTGTGAGTGAAGTGCCGATTAAATTGATATATCATGCTACTGTAAAACATGAAAATTTAACATGATTCATTTTGTATAAAACAGTTAAATTATTTCAGGTGAGTCCAAATGTAGTGCAGTTTATCAAGTCGCCGGTGAACGTCATTGACTTTGTCGCCACTCTCAGCTTCTACACTGACATCCTCCTTCAGAACAGCGTCGCACACCACATCGACCGATCGGACATCCTCGAGTTCTTCTCGATAATCCGTATCCTGCGACTGTTCAAGCTCACGAGGCACTCGCCTGGTCTGAAAATCCTCATTCACACCTTCAAGGCGTCTGCTAAAGAACTGACGCTTCTCGTTTTCTTCCTTGTGTTGGGCATCGTCGTCTTTGCCTCCCTCGTCTACTACGCTGAAAAACTGCAGGTACGTTTATACTAAATAGATTCTAAAATAATTATATTTAACACTTTTTTAAACAGAGATTCAATGAATGTTGTAGTTTATCTTTTTCATTTTAAATAGTACAGCTATCTTCCTTTGTTTATTATCTATGTTTTAGTTTTAGTTATTGTGTAATATTTTTAATTGTAAATTGAATTCACTGTATATTATACATGTATTAAGATATTAAATTATAAATGTCCTAATAGCTAACATATTTAACTTATCATAACTGGAAGTGACTGGTTTTTATAACTAACTAGGGAACACACCTGCACGCTTCGCGTGCCAACCCCGACTCTCACTGTGCTCGATACACCTCGGCCTCGGCATGCGACTTTGACTGCAAATAATAGTATATTATCTGTACAACGTAAAATTACAATATTAAGTTATTTATTACTGTATGTGAGTATTTCACTTACCTACTTGCGTTGCTACCTGTTTATTAGTATTAGGGTATTACTTAGCCTATTTCAAACGTGTTTATTTAATTTGTGTTTTATTTTAACAGATGAAGATTAAACTCTTAATGCATCAATAGGGTAATGTCAAATATATAAAATAAACATGTTTATTTATTTGCAAAAGAGTTGTTATTAATTTACTAAAATCAACCTAATGTTATTCTTATGGAAGAAAGGAAATTTTGCAGGGCTGTTTGTACCCCTCAGGAATGGAATTCAAAACAATCCTTTCTTAGTGGATCTCTTCATTATTAAAGCAAACTTCCTTTAAAATTTCGTGTAATTACGTTTGGTGGATTTTGAGATTGCATGATCAGACAGGGAGTGAGTGGTACTTGGCTAATAAATATAACAGCTGATTGAAAAAATAGTGACAAAGCTTTAACATTGAAGGTCTGAACTACTCTGGGGCAGAGCACTCAAAGCAAATCTTTCATTAAATCCTACAACATTGTATTACCTTTCGTTTGATTTTAAATTATATATGTTAAAATATAACATTATCAATATTCGATTCCACTGTACGTGCATGGGTGGGCGGGTGGGTCAATATCACTGTAAGTGTATGGGTGGGCGAGTGGGTCAGTAGCACTGAACGTGTATGGGTGGGTGGGTCGGCAATAACAGCACTGTACGTGTAGGAGTGGGCGAATGGGTCAACAGCACTGTATGTGTAGGGGTGGGTGGGTGGGTCAATAGCACTGTACGTGTATGGGTGGGTGATAGGTCAATACTACTAGTAGTGTACAGGTGGGAGGGTGTGTCAATACTACTGGTCACATAACACTACCCCGCTACACCTCCCGCCTATCACCACGCAGCCAAGGCCAAATTAATCCAACAACGTAACCCACCGTTAACTGTTTAATGAACAGTTAACCCACTCGCCCACCCATACACATACAGAGGTATTAACCCACCCACCCACTCATACACATACAGAGGTATTGACCCACCCGCCCACCCATACACATACAGAGGTATTGACCCACCCGCCCACCCATACACATACAGAGGTATTGACCCACCCGCCTACCCATACACATACAGAGGTATTGACCCACCCGCCCACTCATACACATACAGAGGTATTGACCCACCCGCCCACTCATACACATACAGAGGTATTGACCCACCCGCCCACTCATACACATACAGAGGTATTGACCCACCCGCCCACCCATACACATACAGAGGTATTGACCCACCCACCCACTCATACACATACAGAGGTATTGACCCACCCGCCTACCCATACACATACAGAGGTATTGACCCACCCGCCCACTCATACACATACAGAGGTATTAACCCACCCACCCACTCATACACATACAGAGGTATTGACCCACCCGCCTACCCATACACATACAGAGGTATTGACCCACCCGCCTAACCATACACATACAGATGTATTGACCCGTCGGCCTAACCATACACATACAGATGTATTGACCCGTCGGCCTAACCATACACATACGAAGGTATTGACCCACCCGCTAACTATACACATACAGAGGTATTGACCCACCCGACTAACCTTACACATACAGAGGTATTGACCCGCCCGCCCACTCATACACATACAGAGGTATTGACCCACCCGCCCACCCATACACATACAGAGGTATTGACCCACCCACCCACTCATACACATACAGAGGTATTGACCCACCCGCCTACCCATACACATACAGAGGTATTGACCCACCCGCCCACTCATACACATACAGAGGTATTAACCCACCCACCTACTCATACACATACAGAGGTATTGACCCACCCGCCTACCCATACACATACAGAGGTATTGTACATTCCTCTAACGGTGGGAACAGTTTAATGAACACCGTTAACCCACCGAACAACGTAATGTTTAATGAACTTATAACTATTATTATAAGTTCATTAAACATTAACTGAGCACTTTCAAAAATATTTTAATTGGTGCTCAGTAATCTTTAATTTATTCATACATTATGAACAAACATACAGTTATCAAATCGTCAAGTAATGATATAAAAAATATATATTTTAACCTATAGTCTAAATATCATGACACATACATTAAATGATTAGTCTATATTTAATACAATCCTCTTCACAACTACAATACGCCAAACAAATGTCCATACAATACTCACACCAGTTAATTCTCACAAATTAATTATGACATATCGCTGTGGTTTATCCAGTGCTTACAAATGTTCCACAATGGCCCTAATTAGGTCTCTCGACTCAGTGAGCAGTAATATAGTTCGAAATTCACAACTGATAGTGCTAATACCTGGCATGTGCTGTGGGTGTCGAACATTGATCATCCCCCTTGAAGGCTCTCGTTCTAATACACGTCACACCAACGAGGTTTATGTTCCCACCCTTGGAAACTAGACTGATGGGCATTGTTCCCATTCTTGAAATAGTATATGACAAATTTATTAGTATGACTTTTTAGTATGGTATTTATTTTGTTTATATGTTAAATATTAACATATGAACAAAATAAAAACAACTTGGTAACAATTGAATACGGCTTTTAATATGTTACATTATAATGCGTAAGAGAATGTATTTGTATCTAAATGATATAAAAAGTCTTGTGCGATCTTAAAATAAATTATTGAACTCTAAATATCATAAAAAAGGTTCCTTGTAAGCAGGAGATGGTCTACCACTGGAAGTGATATAAAAATATAGGAGCTGGATAGTAAGAAAATTAAAACATAAAAGTTACAACAGAGAATTAACATAATTATACTATGACATGTTATTTCCTGAGCTTTTATAACACTTTTTATATATATTACAACCTTCTCGCACATTTCATTTATATTTGAAAGCTCTAACAGATGAGAACGGCGTGATTATGCTACATTGGGACATTTCGGAAAAAAGGGCATAATTGTAACAGCTGCATAGGATTCAGAACTCCAATGTTGGTATCATATTAATGTTCTATTTATCCAGTTTACTTCTTGCATGTAAATGTGAAATGATATTTAAATACATTACGATATAAATTTATAATATGTATGACATATAACATTTTATAATACGTAAAATGAATATAAAACAGTTTCATTTTTAAGTTGGGCTTTTAAAAGGCGTAAAATACCTTTTTCCTGGCATCATAATTTTATCCTTGTCCAAAACAACTACCCTAAAGTAATTCGTTTCATTATTGCAGTTGAACTTTTAAATAGCTACCCCTATTAATTAAAACAAAGAATGGTGTGTAAATTCCAGAAGCTGTACAAACATTGGGGGATGTAGGCTAATTGCTTGATTATTTACTCCCCAATGCATACGTTTAAAAATTACATTTTAAATAATGCAAGTATTTTGTCAGTTATTAAAAGTTCAAAACACAAATTTTTAAGAAGTGTGAATCTTTATTTGTTAACTTTAAAACAGGATTATTCTTTATTTTCTTCTTTGAGTTATTGATTGGAGAGTTATTTAAATATAATAATTTAAAGACTAACCGAACTTCCAATAAAATAGGTTATTTGAGTGAAACCTTACACCTATAAGTGAGCATCGTCAACAAAACTAAACGGTGTAAGGAGAAATGCATTATTTTGTTAGATATGCTGATAGTACTTTAAAATATTTTAATTTCAAAGATTTCTTTAATTCATTCACCTATTCACTGGGCCTTTAGATCTAATCGTGAACTTTATTCAACGATTGAAGTTCCGACCTCCCAGCATCAGACTATATTTTAATGTTTACTCATTTTTTCGTTGGATGATACTCTAGAATGACCATGCTCTGAAACACAATCTAATTTTTTAGGGTGAGAGTTAGTTAGTATTTGATCGATAAAAATGGTTTTAGGTAAGTTTATGGATTAAAATATTAAAGAACCTTTAACAAGTCTATATTTATAATTAAGATCGTAAATATCCAATACACTACCATACGAACTCGAAATCGCGCTAGGGACATATAAGTTAGTGAAGATTATACCATGTGTCCCCTACTGCATTCTTTAAACAATGTGAGTTAGTTAGTGGTAAAGGTTTTATACATGATTAACATTATTAATTTTACAAAATCTACTAGATAAAACTTATAACGCTAGAAATATTCAAACTTTTTAAGTATGTGTCTCAACGTATAAAGTGCTGATCAGTCGTTACAAATCTAACACGTTCTCAACCATTCGACATACATCCCTCAAAACTTATCATGGCCTCCAGAAAGCAGTGCAATTGGAAATTATCATCTACGTGTGTTAAATTTTGTGAAATATTAAGTTTCACTAAATTAAAATTGTATATTTTAATAAGGAGAGTATTTCATAAATTTGAACTGTTCTATGAGTTAGACTTGGCTGCGTCTAGAGATATATCTACAGAGGTGACAAAAATTATATATAAAACGTTTACATTATACTTATTATTACGTATAATGTAATACATATACAGGATGTTTCGCGAGAGGTTGGCACAAATTCAGGATATTATAGTAGACATAAAAAATGAGCAAAAAAGTTCCTGTAAATATGTGGCCTGTCTCACCTTGTTAAGTGTCTGTCTGTCTGTATGTGTTTTCTACTAAAAAAATTATATCTCAAACATGGTTTAGCTAATAATTTGAAACTTGGTATAATTGATAACTTAGTTAAGGGTAGTTTAAAATAAAATTGAACTAAATTATCTTTATCAGTTTCAAAATGGCAATCATAGGAAATATTAAAAGTTAAATAACTTTAAAATCACTATTTGTATTGAAAATATACCTATATACTTTAATTTTGCAACTTATATAACAACTTTAAAGATACCTCAATTTTAAAAATCGGTTTGAAAATAAAAGAGTAAAGCACTTTTTCATGAATGCTTGTGTAGGGTTTTT